>CM040994.1:12059150-12086306 GCA_022985145.1 Pangasius djambal
ACCATGGTGGATATGGATTATGATACTGGATCTACAGTTCCACTCACACACACCACAGCAGCAGCACGCACCTGAATATGAGCTGCACTCACCAGTGGTTAAAGAACTAACTGTCCCGATAAGGAGAAAACAAGATTGCATGGTACTTCATAGTAAAGTCAGACGGTATGACAGATTTTGTTCAGGTCCAAAAGTCCACTGCCACGAACTGTTATTTCATCACTTTTTAAATCTTAACACAGCTCTGTCTGATTCAAATTAAGACTCATTCACTCACTAATATTAGACAGTGAAAGTCATATTAATTGAAAGCAGTAGGAGTGGTGAGCATTGAAGGATAAATTATATATCAATATAAAGTGTGTGTGAACAGATCTGTCCAAGTTTTAAAGCTGCAATTTGAAGTTTTATACATCAAATCTAGAAATCCTTAAAAATTTCATAAAAACACTGTGATTTCCAATAGTTGCCATGCAGTGAAACTTAGTTTTAGGTGTGTGTATGCGTCTTTCCAGCCTGAAAACTGGCTCTGCCCACAGCCAGAACAGAACCGCTCAGCTCTGCCCCTTTTCAGCAGGCATATGTTCCTGTGATTTCAATAGAGTGCGTGGAGTTACTTGTGGGAAAGGGTACAATTGCAATTCACCTTGCAGACTACAGAGGGCTCTAAAACATCAAATGACTGAAGTAAGTATCTGTTCTTGAACACGTAGGACCCTCAGTGTAAAACTGTGTGACAGTTCTTTATAGCCTATGGAGGGAAAAACGGTTCTGGATGGACCTGAACTCTGGACCTGACTGTATGGAGATATAAATTGTCTAATTCCAATCATTAGGACTTCAGTAGATCACTGTAAATGGGTGTAAATGGTAGGCCTTTAACATTAGTCGGCTCTTCAGTTGCCAACTAATAACCAGCAAACTGATTAAACAGTATTTATTTTTATAATGGCCTGCCCTGTCTTGTCACTTGGCCTCAAAATCTTCGCTTTTAACACTACATGCTGTTGTCTTCTTAGGGTTACTAAAACCTTTCCTGTATTTCCCCGACTATAAAATACTTTTTTTGATCCCTGTAGCAGATACTGTGATTTTATACAGTGAAATGACATAGTCTTCAAATTGTAGCCAAATGAAAAACCCCATTCTTTGCATGGCTGAGAGAATGCTAGCGAAGTGCTGATTATTAGCGTGTTCATGTAATTTCAGCAAATACTACAAAAAAAAGGGGGTGACTTAAAGATCACTGGCCTTACTCTTAAGTGTTGGGTTTTTTTTTTTCTCCATTCCGTTTTTTTCCAGTCATGTAAGTTTACAAAGTGATGTGTCTCAGTCAAGTTTCCAGCTCATGATTTACAAAAAAACATGATCACTTTTTACAAGTAGGATACTTACATTTATGCTGACATGCCTTGTGCATGATTTACTTCAGCCACTGATATGGACACCCAATCAAAATTTAAGGTACATCAACATGATTTGTACAACAAAGCAACTTTTGCAGTATAGCAGACATTTTAGGGTGCATCTCTACCATCTGGACAATACAACATTTTAAAAAAATCTTTAATGTAGCATAAAGTGATGTGAATGTGGGAAAAGACAGAGAGCATGGACATCCAGGATTTCTCTTTTTTTTTTTTTTTTTTTTTTTTTTTTTTTCCCCCCCCTCCTGCCTGAAAGGCCCACCTTATTGGTAATATTTTACTATTTTGTTGTCGAAGAGCAAGTTTTTCTATAGAGGTATCTGAGAGAATGTTTATGGCTCTGCTTCAGAATCAGTCAGAGCATTGTGAAATGACTCAAAAAGCATTTTGTGTGTCTGTATTTTAATTTTTTTTAAACTATGGGGTTGTACAAGAGTGTGTAATTGATTTACTCATGTCTGTAGTGTTTATCAGATGCATGTGTATAGTTTTCCACAATAGTGGTTCTGTGAACACGCTGGCAGTTTGATCAGCAGTTTTATTCTTCCAGCGCATTTTTGTATTAAGGGGAATGTCTGGACATGAGTGCAAGAGAAATGTGGAATCTGCAGTACGATTACTGTTAATACTTGCTAGATCCTTTGTCGTACTAATTTCTCATATTCCTTTTTTTTTTTTTTAAACCGTAGGATTTCTCCCAGGAGCTGCAGCTTGTCTCATTCATATCGCTGTTTATAATGTAATGAGCCTTTCGAGACTGTTAGTGGGATGGTGTGAGTTTCTGCACTTAAACCTGTGTTAATCAGTGCCTTTAGGTCAGACGAAGCTAAATGACCAGTCTATGCGCTTTCTGTTTACTGTGTTCTGTTCATCTTGTGTATAAGATGCCTCTGTGACCCCTCTAGAAAGTGACAATTTGATGATTGTCACTCCACGTTTGTCTCTTGTAGGTGAGACCTGTCCAATATCCCTGAACATGTCATTTTAAACCATTAAAAAAAATAATCTGTACAGAATAATCGATTGTTTACTATACTGACAAAACAACTAAATATACTAGAGACCTCTTTAACACATTTCTCGTGGGTTAGTTACAGGTAAACACTAATGTAAATTCAGTATCTCAGTCTTGATTTGTATTGTGATTTGTGTCTGTATTATTTAATTCTCAACAAGCTGTTCTTGTTCATCACGAGCATTTATCTAAGTTAGCTAGCTTAGCATGTACATTCTTCATGCGAATCAGTCATTCAAGAGAAGTTGACCTTTAAACATTACATTTTTTGAATGCAGAAAATATTTTCTGATTATTCTGAAAATCTTATTTCTTATTCTTAAATCTTTCTGATAACAAAATGGTAGAAATTGAGACTAGAAACCTACTAAAACTGAGAGAGTACAAATCAGATTTAGATTTGTCACCTTACAAAGTCATAACTAATTAATGTAAGAATTTAGGAAAATCTCAGTTTGCTTTTCGCCCAATATTGTTACTGTCACTCTATATGAACTTTGAAAGAATGGTTTCCTGTGGTTTTGCTACTTGCTAGCATGAACACCCAAACACTTTACAGCTTTACAGCTTGAACTGTCATTAAGAGTAGCCAGTGTGGTGTTTTTTTTTTTTTTTGTTTCATTGCTCAATTCAGACAATCTAAGTCTGTATAAGTTTGTTTATAAGAGATTATAAACTTCCCAAGTGTTGCTGAGTCTCATTTTTTGATGAGGAACTATATTGAGGAAGTCAGCATAGTTTATATCACGTTTTGTTTCACTTAAAACTTTCTCTGAATAAAAGTATGTGTAAAATGAAGAAATGTAGAAAGGAAAATATTCCTGCCAGGCAGACACTGAGAGCTCCACTGCACTGTGGCTTTGGAGGTCTTATGGTTTGAGTTCATGTCGCTGTATGAGAAGGTCTGAAATCCTCAAACATACAACACTCACATTTTATCTGTTATTTCCTATTACAATGACCTCATACTCTGACTAATTTTTGGGAGTGAGTGGGTGTGTGCAGTCAAAGAATGAAAGATAAGTTAAAAAAAAAATGACATTAATATTAGCAACTGCTAACTGTACTGTTAATAGTAAAATACTAATAGTTCAAAAAATAAAAATTATATAAAACATACCAACTTTTGTGTTTAAAGTTAAAAGATGGAATTAATAAACTCACAAATGAACCCCTTCCACTTACATAAAAAAAAAAACCTTGAATAATGGATAAATTATTTAAGTCAAACTCAAGCCAAACTTTAAAATCAGTATTTCATTGGACAATTAAGTATATTTATCGTACCAATTGCTCATGATAAATATTTAATTAGATAACAGTCTAATTAAGCAAGATGTAGAATGAACCATAAAGATAAAATCTAAATCAAATAGAGTGATTTGAGCTCTTATGTTAAAATTTATTGGTAATATAAATGAAATCCTTAGGAAAACGGTCTGATTTCAAATCAAACTTGAAACAATTCATTACAAGTCAGAAGCACAAAATTGGTCCATACAGTCAAACTTGTCTGAAAAGGAGCATGCTTTTTTGTTTCCACCTACATGTATGAACTTCTAAGAAACATGGTCTGACATCAAATCAAACAAATGATTTATTACAGGACAGAATTACGAATTAGTAAATTCCTAAAAGAACAAAAAACAAATGAAGCTTCATAGACAATGAAATGAAGAAAACGTCCCACCACCAATTTCGTACAAGATATGCACATCTCTGTAGATTTGTTGCATATACAAAAATGTGTCGGATGATTATCTCTGCAGAAAAGAAAAAAAAAAAAAAAAGCTTTTATACTGACGTATCTTACTCCTGAGAAGTATGCGCAGCAGCAGCAGTGGCCTCAGTAGTGCCTGCACTGTTGCTTATCGAAGTCTTTAAAATGTATTGCTATTTGTCCATTTTGGCTGCAGACGTGTGTATTGCTACATGATCTCATGGCACTTAAATGTAAAGCATACGTGTATAAAGTTCTTCACTCTCTCAGTGCGTTGACAGTACAGTACAGTCCCTTAGCAAAAGTGAGACTTCAAACTGAGCAAATGAACCCCTGCAACTGAAATGTTCATTAATAATTATATTCTCACAAATCTAAGCAAGGAGCAGATATACACGCCTCCTCCTCCCCTCAAGCACCAGACCAAACACCAAACCCATGTATGATGGATGTTTCTTATATAACACTCTTCTGTGATTATAAAGAGCAATCTTTACATTTTCAAATGGGGAAAGAAGAAAGCTAGAAAGAAAGCTTAACACCCCTGTGTAAACTGCTAAGAATAGACCATGACTGACTGAACCCAGCTCTTAATACACTACTGCAAGAATAAATGAAAAAAGTTGCTCATCAACTAAACATAAGTTCATTACCGCGACGCTTTATAAGATACAAATTTGTCACTCCTAACCTCCCTGATGATTTGCTACAACATTGATACAACATTGTCTCCAGTAGACATGTGCCAATAACTGTAATAATATATAACACAATAATTAACTTAGACTGCATTGCTAGCACTGACACTTCAAAATGTGGTCACTATATTCACATTTGATTTTGGAGAAGGCTGTCAACAGCGGCAGGTTGTTTGTTTTTGTTGTATTCAGGCATGTTTTCCACTAAACTAACAAATGGGCAAATGACCGTAACATCTGGAGCAGCTTGCTAACCATAAAAACAATGGGCAATGTTACAATTCGAATGCAAAAGTTATACACATGCTAGATGATTTGTCCTGGAATTTGAATGACGGTCATTTTTTAAAACACAGTATTGTTAGGCAAAATTTCATATTGGCGCATGTCTACTCAACAGACTGCAAGAGAGGCAAAGAAAGAGCACAGACACAAACGTGGACACGCTCTTCCTCTGTGAAATTATCGAAAGTAAATCATGACAACATGGCTACACATCACACAACGTGTTTCAACGATGCTCACGTCCCTGCCTCCTCTGCAGTTTAAAGCCTTAAGGTGATAAAAGTCCTCTTTAACTCTTCATTCAGCTGTCCACACCTTCAGTGGGTGCATCTCATCCAACGCGCTCTTTTACTGAGCGGGTAACCCGAATCCACCATCAGCTGCTCGTTCATGCGCCAGTATTTATCGCCTTTAAAGAAGTACACCTTGCCGTTGGTCCATGTAAAGGCGGAGTCGAGGTTGGATGGAATGCCAGTAAATAGGCGGGAAATGGGTTTGGGGTAAATGCTCAGGTCGTTATACACCATTTCATCCCACTGCCAAAAACCTGAGCCCTGGGGAAAGATGTACAGTAATAAACCGTTACTACGAAAGAACCTAGTACACTAGTAGGCTAGTGTTTAGTGAAGAAAATAAATGGAAAAATTGCACAAATATTACACTAAAATGAAAAAAAGCATTTCTGAGCACAAGTGAAAATTGGTTTTATGTATTTCACTCTAAAAGTAATGAGTATATGCTGAGCTATATAGGAAAATGCTACAACTATGCATTATTCAATGAATAGGATTTTGGAAAAAGTTATTATTATTTGAAAGTAAAAAAAAAAAAATAAAAAATATTCTCCGTACACCAGCGGCACGAAGGAAAATCATTAGCGAATTGTGTAGAGAAATACCTAGCAGTGAGGAAATGAGCAATAAAACACTACCCTAACTTCACTCTGTAAATAGTCACACTGAGTGGAGCTCAGACTAAGCTGAAGGCTCAAAAGCCAGGGTGATTTTTTTTTTTTTCTGCCTGTAACTTGACTGTCCTCTTGTGGTCATGCGTTTTATTTAAATCAGATAAATCAGGAAGGAAAGGGCCACGTTTGCAGGTTGCTTCACATTACCTTGAAGAAGAAAATCTTTTTGTTCTTCTCAAAGTACAAGGCAGCATCAATGTTAGGTGGAATTCTGGTCAACTGTTTGGGGTAGCCGAAGTCGAGCCGGAAGCTCGTGTAGCGCCAAACTTTATCACCTGCAGAGGAGCAGACAATAATCAGAAACCTGAGGAGTTGAGATAAAGCTGTGCGATACAGCTCTGACTGTATATAAATGATAATTCTTAAATTAATTTATAATGATAAATTAATCATAACTGTGCAGAACAATAGCAAAAATGTGATGTACATTTTTTTCAACCAAAAGTCTGTCTGTCTCTGTACTTACCTGCCTGTCTATATCTGTCCTATATCTGTCTCTTTATGTCTATATCTGTCCTATATCTGTCTCTCTGACTATCTATCTGACTCTATATTTACCTATACTGTATATCTATCCATCTGTCTACTTATCTGTCTGCCTATCTCTTTCTATATTGGTCTGTATATCTGTCTGTCTCTATCTGTCTGTCATCATCATGATCATATTTCTTTGTTTACTTGTCCACCTATCTTTATCTAATTGTCTGGCTGTCTGTGTCTTTCTACAGAGAGACAAAAAAACTACATACAGTGTCTTAGTAAGGTTTTGGGCCACCACAAGCTGCAAGAACAGCTTCAATGCACCATAGTACAGATTCTTTAAATACATCTGTCTATCTATTGATATGTCTTGATCTGTCTGTCTGTGTATGTCTGTCATTCTGTGTGTCTATCTGTATGTTCATTTTTTTTAATCCATCTACTTGTATGGTTCTCTCTCTCTATCTGCCTATATATCTTTTGGACTGTCTTTTTAGCCCTTTATACCAATTGCTCTACAAATCTGTCTATCTATCAACTAAAAATGATCTTGTTTCCCTATACAGATGTTGTCTCTCTTAGAAATATGTCGTAAATTTGTAATCCAGATATAGGAAGCCCCTGGATCTTGTATTAGGATTTAACCCTGCTGTCTGAGTGTCCAAGTTTATTCATTTTCCAATATAAATATTTCTCTTGCAATAAACTAGACCCAGCGCGCTATAATCTGCCGTCTCCGGATACTTAGTCAGTTATGAGATTCACGTTTTCTGTACCGACACATCTTTGAGTCATTACGGAGTTTACAACTGAGCATCCAGAAACACAGGATGACTCGCATCTGTTAGTCATTATGCAGCTAAATTATAATGATATAAACTTCCTGAGATGCAGATTTTGGGGAACACAGCCTGGCCATGTTTCCCATGGTACAAGAATTATTCACAACATCCTGTTTCATAGTTAAGCTGATCGGAACATTACTATACTTCTGCGTATATCTTTATAATTCTGGCAGATTTTCTAAGAAATGAACAAAGATTTCTTTCTTGGTGAAACCATATGAATGCCAGCATACACTTACCAGTAACAGCAATTCTTAAGTAATCACTGTAAAAAGATTTCTGTAATAATGAAACTGGCAATATGTCATCCATGTACCAGTTTTTGATGAACGGCCAGACAGATATAACTAGGTTACACAAACAATAATATAGCTTTCTATCTAGTATGACATCCCCTTCCAATGTATCCATCTATTTCCACCTATCTATCTATCGACAGAAACACTAAAGTTCACAGGGAACAACGGCACACTGAGTGGGTTGCTGAGTATAAAAATGATGTAAATCATATGCTATGGCCTTCACAATCACCAGATCTCCACCCAAATGAACACCTATGGGAAATTTTGGAATGGTGTGTTAGACAGCACTATCATCAAAATACCAACTGAGTGAAAATCTGTTGGAAGAATGACGTTCATACCTCCAGAACAGTTTCAGAGACTGCCAAGATTGCAGTGGAAGAACTCGAGTGGCCTGCGCAGAGCCCTGACCTCAACCCCACTGAACACCTTTGGGATGATCTGTTAATGTTGACTATGCCCCAGGCCTCCTCGCCCAACATCAGTGCCTGACCTCACTAATGCTCTTGTGGCTGAATGGGCCACAGCCATGCTCAAAAATCTAGTGGAAAGCCTTCTCAGAAGAGTAAAGGTTATTATAACAGCAAAAAGGGGACTAAATCTGGAATGGGATGTTCAAAAACCACATATGGGTGTGATGGTTAGGCGTCCACAAACCTTTGGCCATATAATGTATCTGTCTGTCTGTCTCTAACTGCTGTTTGAATTATGCCATATTATAATTTCACTCTGTGATTAAAAATAGCAGTGTATATGTGCTACCTTTGAAGAAGTAAGTCTTGTTGGTTCTCGGTGAGTACACAGCGGCATTCAGGTTCCCTGGCAGGTCTTTCCACAGCTGCTTGATCTTTATTGGAGCATTATGTCCCATATCTGTGATTGTCCACATGTAATCCCCACTAAAAGCAAAGGTCTTCCGCCAAGGACCTGACAGAAACCGAGATGATATTTAACTGTCATTAGATCAGACTTCTGAACTGTAAATTTAAAACTTAGTGTAATTGAGCATTCAATTTCCTACCTAGCATTATGGCATCAAGTTTGGCATCACATGGATCTGGAACATCAACTTGTGGGAAAGGTGATATGGTTGTGGGGCGCAAGCCATGAATGTCCTCGTCCGTGGTGGTACTGGAGATTCTTTTACCTTAATGGACAAAGTGGAATTTAGTCAGATTTGCCAGAAAATTGCAAATTTGCTGTACAAATATTTGGGATTATTGTGGAACCTGTCAATGCGTGATAAAATTGTGATATCACAGACAAGATGTTGCTTAATCCCTGTTTGCATAAATATGTTTTTGTAGCTAATAATTGAGATGACAATATGGATTCGAAGGTTCGAATTAAGTAAATTTGCATTTATATGATAAAACGTACAACCTTAACCTTACCATATAATGCCTGGATGCCTCTGATGTCATCAGGGTGCAGTCTGAAGTTGACCTTGTAGCCAGAGTAGTATGAAGCCATTAGCGCGTCACTGTATTGAGAGTGACCCAAACCGAGCGCATGGCCAATCTCATGAGCTGCCACAATTCGCAGGTTAGAGCCGTAATATTTTCCTTCAGTCCAGAGCTCGTCCTCGTCAAAATGTATGATCCCTGATGGAGGGGCTTCGGCATGTGCAAGTACATTACCTACAGGCGGGATGAGATTAAATGGATTAACCTCAGGTTATGTTCAGGTCAGACTGAGCAGTTGCATTACATTGTCAGCCTTGATGATTTGGTTATACGGTGTGTATGGTAGTAAAATTCATTAAACAGGACTGTAATACTTTGGGGACGTTGCCCACACATCTACCAGTTTAAGAGCTAATGTGGGAGATCACTAATGCACAGCCAGAACAACAAAATTTTCCAAAGTCTGATGTAGACATCTCCATAGAAAATAACTATGTGCAAGATGACAGCTACAGACATTTTGTAATTCGATGTTGTTGCAAATTCCAATAAAATCCATTAAAATTTCAATAAAAATTTCTTCCACATGCTCACACTGATTTACAGTTGCAATTTTGCTTTATTGTTCAACTGTAATCTTCAAAACTCCTTGCACTGTTTACATCCCATTTTGAATTGCTTGACTCGTTGTCATGGCAACAACATAGCCCTATCTTCATGCTCCCGACAATACTGGTTCTTGGCTTCAGCCCAGCAGCATTTTGATCCAGAACCAAACCTAATTTGCGAGAAATGAGTCCACTGCTGTGTAAATAACCACCTTGTGGTCATCGAGGTTAAATCAACAATAATAATTTGTATCAACCTAAGAACTAGTTTTCACTGGGAGTGTTGGGTTACAAATGTTGCCTGTGTACTAGTTCTAGTCATTGTCATGGTGAATCAAGCAAATCAAAACAGTCCACTTCACAGTGGATTTCCTTGAAAGAACTGAATCATTAAAAATTGAGTCACTGAATCAGTGACTCACAGGATTGAAAAATACTTGAGTAATTGTTCTTCATTACTTTACTTAAGTATTATTTTGCCATATTTATAATTTACTTGACTGTCATTGAAATTGAATACCTGCACTCTTTCTTAGCTGAATTTCCAAGAACAAAAATACTTTTTTCTCCTTACATTTTTTAGACTTTTGTAATGATTACTTTAAATCACGAAGAGTACATTTAAAAGTAGCAACATTTTGACTTTCACTTTGTACATTTCACTGTACATTTTTTGCTGGGTACTTCTACTTTTAAATGAGTAAGCTTCTGATACCTTATCTATACTTTAACTTTCACAAGTATAATGTCTCAGTACTTTTTCCACCTCTGATGACTCATGAAACTCATCATTACTGTGCTACCAGGAGCATGGGAAGGACCTCTGAGGCTCCATTTCCATCGGAATTGTTCATATTAATCATCACTGAGATAAAAGAAAAGAAAATGCGATGGGACTGACAATTGCCAAGTAGTGAATTCGATGCATTAGACTATTAGACCTGTTGAGACTGTTGTGGTTAAAGGGCTTAAACAAGTGACTTTTTCCTTCAGGTAAGTTAATAGTACCCTTGTATGAAATAGCTTTGCTCTCTTATCCCTGGTCCTTTAATAGAGATTCTCAGAGGTTAGCCACTGGCACTAGCTTACTGTCTGAGCTCATCGTTTAAGAAACATTGGTTTTGTGGAAAGCAGCTAACTCTGGTGCTTTTGCATTTTTCCAACCGAGACGTCTGACCGACTCTGAAATAATATAGTGCTACTTCTCTAAATCCTTGGTCAAATGGTTTTGTAAAATAAACCCATTTTAGAGACTTGTAAAATAACACCCTGTACCATTAAATTATGTTTTATTTCCCTTCCAGTGTGACATTTTTATGCAATCCCTAAAAAGAAGAGTTATATAAGATCCTCCAAAACATATGCGAGTCTCAGCAAAATTACTGCTTGTCTACACATTTGCAAATTATATACAGAAAAATGTAGAAATTTTAATATATAGGATGAATGCACTTTCTAAAGGCCATGTGTACAGTTTAATGAAAAATAAAATTTACACAATATTTCCCTTACATCATATATAGCAGATCAGCCGAAACATGTTTGGTGTTGAGGTTTGCTAATGTAGCTTAAAAGTCAGATGTAACACTGTGTAAACTGCAGGTCTGAATCATCATACACTGGACATATTCTGCTATTATATTAACTGTTAATGTGCAAATGGTATTACTGAGTCAACCTGGGTCTTTTGAGGCAAGTGTGTAGCAATTTAAACATGCTGTGAACAATGCTCAACTAGTAGTTAGAAGCTTTCCTTACTTATTGTCTACATTAGCCTCATGGCTCCAGTGCGAAACTAATTAATTAAACTTTGTATTAAAAATATTTAACCAGCTGACCAATTTCAGTTTGGGCCAAATTGTGACTTTCAGTATGATGTATTGAGGTGGTTATATTCTGGGACATACCTCGTCCATCAAAAGGTGCTAGGCAGCCGTCCCTGGCATGGAATGAGATCCTAATATCTGCACGCCCGTATTCAATCTCCTTAAAGCTTAATGGCGTGACGTCGCTCCAGTACTTAAAAGCCAATCTAATGGCCCTCTGGGTCGCAGCCTTCCCCAAATCAGGTGTGTAGTTATAGATACGATATGTCAGACTCCTTTTTCTCCAAATTCCTGAAAAAGTAAAACAGCAAAAACTGACACTGTGGGAAAAACTCCTGAAACAGTGTTCTCTTTTTGCACCTTCGTAACCTCAGTTTTACAGTGCTCAGCTTCGAATGGACAAATCTGCCATCTTGAAAATTGTCAACAGGTTAAAAAGAAAGGCTCACACTTTTTCTGCATGAGTCATTTTCATGGAATCTAGCATACAGTGCTTCCCTAAACATCTGTTTTAACTACATGCCAAGATTTCACTAGCTGAGGGTGAATCTTGCTTTGAGCAGGATAACACTTGTTTTTTCCTTCATATAAAAGTCCATATTTTACTCAATATTTTAAGAGCCAAAAATGTTCTAGCTTTGCACCTTTGATTAGAAGGTGTAAAATGCCATTTACCTCACTGACATGAATGTTATTTCTATCTCTTAATGAAATGCAAAGTAGTCTATTAACATTCATGTGGTGTTTTTAATTTCTGCAGGGAATAAAGGAGTGGCCATTGAAGACGCCCATCACCTTACTTGTCCATGGTTTCTTCTTTCATTAAAATGAAATGATTGCTCGTAACAAATATTTTGTAGGCACCCTTCACAGGAAATGTTACAGAACATTCAAGATTCAGGTTAAAGAAATGCAATCTATGTAAGAAACTGCAAATTAGGTGGCCTTTTTTTTTTGTAGAAATGGCATGGCCCAATTATAAAGAGAATCACCACGCTACATAATCTACGGAAGATAATGCTTACCTCCAAATCGCCTATATTTATTGGATTTTTGATTGAAAGGATCCTCAACCCCACAGCGTGGCTGCTTCATTTTCATCACTGTCGCGTCATCAACCTTTCCAGTAACTGTCAAACCTGACACTCTCTGAAAAAGACTGGCATGAACACAAAAAGCGATCGTTTAGATAATTACCGACATCTGCTATATTAAAAGCAAATTGTATGACTGAGTGTTTTGTCAAATACAGGCTTTATTTATTATTTAATTTTCTACTATAATATCTTAACAAAATGCTCTGTTTAAATACTATAATGGTATTTTATTGATTCATTATTTGTCCATATTTTTTATGCTTCAATGCTAATTACTGTTATATTTATTAACTTCACTGGGAAATTCATGCATGTTTGGTTTGTTACCTCAGGGCTTCTCTTATAGCCTCTTCGCTCATGTCTACCTGTGAATCCTTGTCCAGTGGAGTGTCGAGGTAGCCAAACCGCCTCAGGTAAGTCTGGATTGCAGAAACACACACGAGAGAGATTCTTATCCATGACGTTCTAAGCATAACTGCTTGCACAACTCATCCTCCAACACTCCTGCAAACATTCTGAAAATCATGTAGTAACGATATCCAAAATATTACATCTCTAAAATTATGTTCTCACCATTGCCTCAACGAATTCCATCTGTCTCTGCAGTACAGAAGAGGAAACTGCGTAGAACACAGTAAAAAGCAATACTGGTAAATGCAAGTTTTTCATTTTTTCAGTACTCCAAAGTTGGACAATACTCCAACAGAGTTTTTTCGGTGGACCCACAGAGCCTGCGAGAATGTGCAGCCCCAAGAAGTGAGCGGTTCCTCCAGAGGTTTATATGTTAAAGAGCGCAGTGAGTCATCGCCAATCTGCTGAGCTGCAGTGATGCATTTCCTATGACTACAAGCGGTTATGCACTCCAAGGCATGAACAGCTGCAAAATGTTACAATCTCCTCGGTTCACTCCTCCACACGCTGCCTGACCAGCTGCAGAGAGCAGAAATTGAAAATGTTTTCTTGCAACACTTACTGAAACCCAGAACAGACACAGCAACTGAGTTACACATAGACTCTCTGAGCATAAAGCTGGTTTTGCACTGATTTACGCAAACGGTCCGTTTCTCTTTGACGGAATCTTTTGTAGATGAGTTCCAGGAAACCTGAGCCAATGTTTTTTTTTCTGGCAGAGAAAAGGCAGGAAGACTATAGAGCCAGAGAGCTCTGAGAGAGATTTACTAGGGTTTGTGTCCACATGTTAGGACTTGCAGAAACATGGAATGGAAGTTCTTCAGTTGTCTGTTGCCAACTGAAGAAGTTATTTCCACACATTAAGCTCAGTCCACTGTGACTTCAGCTAAAGTAGCTGCCTTCACATTGCTTATTTGATTTGGTCTTCAAAGCTGTCATTTCCATAAAGCGCGGCTCCAGCTTCCAGCATGGAAATCGACAAGAAAGCCCATACTTAAACAAACTGAACTACCCAAGCGTCATTGTTAAATGGGTTCCATATGTGACTTGTGCTATTATTTAAACCTCTCTGTATGTTCAGACCTGCAGAATAGCCACAGTAAAACTATAGCTGGGTTCGATCCACCTGTTCAACCCCCAAAAATCTGTGCTTCTCGACTTCTTCTCTTCTGTTTCCCAGTACTGTTCCTTTAGGCCTCATACAACACGTTTTACTGTTATTCCTACTCAAATACCCTGGACTTAACTCATTAACGAGTCATGATTGAGTGTGTTAGTGTGAAGTAGAGCAGGAAAACTAAAATGTGCAAGGGGACTAGATGAGCAGAATCTGAAGACCTATATTAACTTCATGAAAGGTATGGTACAATTACCTAAAATTATATAATTATATAGTATTATATAATTAGCTGTGTGGCAGATCCAGGTAAAATGTAATCAGACAATTTAGATTAAAACCTCATCAAAAACAAAATCTTGGCTTAAACAAATTTTATTTTGCAAATACGAAATGCCCCCAACCCTACAGCCCTTCCCATGGTAATGTTGGTACATTGGAGACTAATAGGCCATTACATCTTATGTCGCAATAGCACACACATACACTGGCCACTCACACTGTGCATTGGCTCACCTATATCTTACCCTGCCCCTATTACCCTGTCTCTGTGTCTTCTCCTCTCTCTTCCCCAGGCTGCCACAGTTGATCCCCAAAGAGCTGAAATGGGACTCAGGCATGTTTGTGGGGCACTTCCAGGCCAACTGCTCCTAAATGGAGGTGGATAAACTGCTCTGGTCTCTGTCTTCAATGCCCCTTCCTCCAATCTGGCAGCAACATACAGAGTGCCATTCAGTACTTAAGGAGATATGTGGTGATCTGCTCACTTATCCATTGGTGCCACTTGGAATATATGGGCCAAAATCATCTTTTTAAAAAGGTGGTGTTTAGTCCTCACCTTTTGCTGTAATTGCTAGATGAGACTAATAGAGGAGTTACACAGTGACTGGAACAGCACTATTGCTCTTGTGCACAAGCCAGATCTGTTTCTGTGTGGATTTCCAGAAGATGAATGCTGAATGTTTATAAAGATGAAGCCTGTACAACACCTCATACTGACAGGCTCCTGGATCAGCTGGATGCAGCTTGCGTATTTGACCCTGGATTTGGCCACAGGCTATTGGCAGATTCTCTTGTCGCCAAAGTCCAAGGAAAAAAGACTTTCTCCACAACTAATGGTTTTCAACAACTTATCACTCTTTTGTCCACGGTGCTGGCTATGCTACCAGCAATGCTACCAGTTGGCCATCTGCATCTTAAGAAATTCTTGAAATGAATCACTGCTACTAAATTTGCCAGCCTCAGCATCCATTTTTCCTCAAAACCCTTGAGTTCACATTGCTATCGTCACACAATAAATATAACAGGAAACTGGCCTGACTCACAGGGATGAACTCTCACCAATACACAGATAAGTCACTTTTAAGCCACAGATTAAACATCTTTATTGTGCAGGAACAGAAGTGTGTTTGAGAGCTTGATTTATTCCTGCTGATGGAATAAATGATGTATGTGGGGTGCATGAGTCACAAAGTGTTTCAACTTCAGCTGTCTTCCTGTGCAGAAAATAAGAGTGGTAATCACAAACAGGCAAGTTAAATGAATTATGTCAAAAATCAAAATGCTTCTACCCAAAGAAATCAACTTTTGTGACTGTTTTTGGAAAACATGCACCTCCATTCCGACTGTAATGTTACTAAATCCTGTTAGATCATCACATTTAACCTGGATAGGATGTCAGTAAAGCAAGCAACATATTACATAACAGACCACTTTTCAGACATGAGATTTGCATGCCAAAAAAGGAAGCAAGTGCGACGGTGAGAATCTCCAGAAGAGCTTTGGTAGGTTCTCCAAGATGCTCAGTGAAACTCACCAGCCAAAAACTGCACCTGAGACCCGAGAGATGTTTTTATTTAAAAGCCAAAGTGTTGTCACACCAAATATTGACATAATTTAGTTTATTACTGCTTTATGCAGTAAATTTATTTAGTAAAAGTATTTTTTATATGTAGAAGCTTCTCATTTCATGATTTTTGAAGACAACCTGGCTTTAAAGTATTTCTTTGCATGTGTCTAAGACTATTGCACAGTACAGTAAGTCTTTTTACAGATGAAA
The DNA here is from genome assembly GCA_022985145.1 of Pangasius djambal. Classification (NCBI taxonomy): domain Eukaryota; kingdom Metazoa; phylum Chordata; class Actinopteri; order Siluriformes; family Pangasiidae; genus Pangasius; species Pangasius djambal. The sequence goes on from CM040994.1 coordinate 12,075,414, forward strand.
TATCTTGTACAGATGTTCTAGAGCCTTCATCTTAACGAATGATTAAGTACTGCCCATTTAGCTATAATATCAGTGCAATGACATTGTTCTTTAATATATTATGAATAATAAACATTTTCCATGGTCTTAAAAATACTCATCTACCCATCTGGCTGCAATCCTGGTCAAATGACATGGCTCTTAGGCATATTATGAATAATGTGCTGTTTGATTTTTCCGTGAACTTCGTAAACTTGGTAACCACCAACAAAGTAACCTGGATATGAAACTGTTTCTGTGTTTGAGGGAACCATATTTTAGAATTATCTTTTTTTTTTCTTGGCACAGGCAACTCTCTTCTAATTCTGCACTCTTAAAAGTGCTTACTTAACAGCCACATAAGGAAAAACAAATTTGTGCCCAGTATATACAGTATATTTATATTTAGTTTGGCCTTGCATGTGCTAAGAATAATTGGCAGAAGGTTCTTACATTCCACATCTTAAATTTGTAAATATAGATTATACAGATAAGGGGGAAGTTGTGTACAAGCATTTAAGCAAATAGCCTCTATTCCTACAAAATAGGACGATAACTCTTCTTCTGAAGATAATTCTTCACTTGTTTTGTTCTTTATGTTTCATAAAGATGATGACCTGTTTTCAAGTATTTACAGACACTGGTACAATCGAAAACATTGCCAGATACTAAAGAACATTGTTACTAGCAAATTTAAAATCTACTGCAAAATACAGTAGATGTGCAATATACCGTAAATGGTCAAGTAGCTCAATGTATAGTAGATGGTGATGGATCCTCTTTCTGAGAAATATGTCCAGGTCAGTTGAATAATGTTTATGTCTGTTTTCTATTTCTGTATATGTACTAAAATAACATGCAAGTTTGAAATTGACTGTATTGTTTTGTTATATTTGGGTATGTGGAACATATGTGGTAACTACTCTTCCGGTTTAGACTCTGATTCTGGAAAAGCTGTTGTGGCTTTGCACTAATGTCTTTGTATGGGAAAAAGAAAAAAAAGGAACACAGAAGTGGAAGTAGCCATTATCACACCAGTCATACCAGTGAGTTATTAAAAACGTATATAGGAAGTAATAAGAGTTGGAGAATAAGAATAGATTTTTAATCCAGCATGACAAGTCAACTGCCATCCCACGCTCAGAAACATCATTCAGTTGCACCTACTGTAGGATGAGATGTTTGTCCATATACACTATATGGCCAAATGTTTGTGGACAGGTTTGTGAACATCACACCCCTATGAGTGCATAATGAATGAATGTACATTGTTCATAAGCACCAGTAAAATCTGAACTTTCTCTTGGTACTTACTTATCCTCTATTTATTTTTTCATAGTGAGATTTCATGCTGTGGCTTACTTTTTAATAATTAGGCTGAAGCTAATTTATGAAAGCACATTACTGCCACACAAGAAAAAGAAATCGTCATCAGCATCTTGTCATTACAAGAAAAGCATCTCATCATTACGAGATAAATATGCTATAAAAACAGCGTAACTGATTACATTTTACAAAATTTGACAGAGTTTGTACAAATTTATTTAATGCTTGGCTTAAACCACTGTGAGATTTTACTGTCGCTGAGCAGTATAGCTACACTGTATTGTCATTAGTATATACACATTAAAAGAATTCTCAAATCCCAGCATTTACACCAGTGCAAAAACTGGTAAGTAGACATTACTCTTAGACATTGCTTTATTCCTATCTGAATAAAACAGAAAATCAAAAAGTCCATGGTTACAAATTACAGAATATTAAATGTCTACAGTTTGGGTGTTACGCAAAACACTGGTAGGCTTTAATTAAATCTTTCAGCCAGGAAATGACAATAAGATCTCTCTCATATACACACATTGAGACTGGACCCCATTAACGATATTCTACACTGGATTTATATTACAGTTTTTATAGTATGCTAAATCTATATTACACACACACACACACACACACACACACACACGTGAGGGCAGGCCTCTTTTTGAACTGCTGCTCATGTTGTATCACAGGGCAGTGTAACACACTCAGAGGAAAGCACTATCTGACCTGTTCTGTATGCATGTGCTCACATATGCCCATGATTGGCTCGTATCACTCTTACTGACAGGTGAGAGAGATTATGGCCAGTTGTGCACAATGCAAATTTGCAGACGGTTGTGGCATCATTGGGATTTTCCAATTCAATTTTGTTATTTTTGTAACAGAGAAGTAGGATATTGTAGATCTGCGTTTATTTAGTAGCCATCTATCTCAATCTATCTAAAAGTGAATAACCTGTGTCACATTCGACATGCTGTATTAGATCGATGTAAATGTCATTCTGTTAGCACAGGTTGGCCTTGTATGTCATCTTGTGGCTCTGCTGGTGTAAAGATATTTAAAAAAGTAATATAATGCAATGACAAACATCTTGAGCTTGAATATGTGGAGATGCTGTATAGTTTTATTTTAACACTATTTTTCAATCAAGTTTTTAGTGTAGTTTATTAGACATATTACAGAGCATGGCAGAGAGTAACTGGTACACATTTTGTCATGTACTCACCCATATCACACTTACACTGAGCTGCATACTGCAGACAATTCTTTTTTTTTTTTTTTTTTTACAGTTTTGGCATTTCTTTGTTGGTCAATTGTTCTAAGCAGAATGATTGAGGTATACAAACTGAATAACTGTAAACTAAATGAGGTCATGGGTATGAATCTAGTGCTACAGTAAATTTGCAACTGCTGGACTGTGACACTAGATTTGATTATTACACTGAACCAGCAGAGGTTTTGACCTGAATTTCTACAACTACTAGATTACTGTATACTGCCCTACAAAGGCAGACTTTAGTAAATGCACTAACACTGTAACTGGCTACAAAATGTTTTTGAACGTCCTGCCAAAACTGCATGTTTAAACCTAGTCACTTTATCACAAGAAGAAAGAAAAACAGTCCTGGTGCTTTACAGTCACAGACATAACTTCTTGTCCAGTCATAACAATTTTCTTGTTTCATTGTTGTTGCTAGTTTTAGCTGGAGTTTAGCTGTTTCTGTCTGCCTGTGTTTTGACTCCAGAGTTAATTTTTAGTCTTTAGGATGTACTTGTGTACTTTGGTCATTGTTGCTAATGTTTATAATATTTTGGGTGACCTGTGTTTGAACTGTAACAAAAATGTAGTTATGGACTGTATGAAATCATCCGTGGGTGGAGGGGTGGATTCACAATCCAGGCATTTTTCCTCAGAGATATGTTTCACTGCAATTTACAACCCCAGTCTTTCTATACACTTTCACCTTGATGCTAAACATTTGACCCAAAGCCTTTTGCAATAAGATGTATTTAAAAATCAACATTTGCATTTTATTTTTATTTGCATGTTTGCTTTGTACAGGTTTTCTGTAAAGTTTCTACATTTTCCTCCCACCTCCCAAAGACATTCAGGTAGGGGGATTGGCTACACTAAAATGCCTTAGGTGTGAATCAGAGTGTGAATGGATTGGCATCCCATTCAGGGTGTGTCCTCACCTTGCGCCCAGTGTTAGCTGCAGAACATGCTCCAGTTCCACCAGGATAAGGAGCTTACTGAAGATAAATAAATAATATGTCCATGTAAAAATTGCATGTTGAAAACATCATTTTCATCAAAAGAATTTATTAGACATACACTTTACATTAACTGGTCAACTTGGGGTCACATGATGTATTTGAGGCATTCCAAGTGGCTGAACTCACATGCTGTTTGGTTAGCTATGTGTGTGTGAGAGAGAGAGAGAGTGAGTGCACATGTGAGTGTGTGTGTGTGTGGGGGAGTAGTGTGTGACCATGTGTGGGGTTGATCAGGTGCCTTACAGGGTGAATGGAGAGGGCAAGACAAACTGTCCTGATCAGCACATGAACAGTCACATGTGCAGCTAATGACTCTGTGAAGTAAGTGTGTGTGTGTGTGCGTGTGTGCGTGCGTGTGTGCGTGTTTTAAACCCTTTCCTTAACATGCAAATATTGCTTCATTATGTTAATTATGATTTAGTTGCACTATTATGTCTGTCTCATGGTGGTTTCAAATATGTGATAATTACGTGATGATGAGCCAATTAATAATGGATATGATTATGATTATAAATATTGACCATGGATAAATGTTTGTTTGCAAATTTTAGTTTATAGAATTCTTAAAACAGATTTGCTATGGAATGTGTGAATATGCCATGCAGACTATCATCACTCAAATCATTATTTACCAAAGACCATTTTTAGGACCACATTTACCAAAATATCATTTATCTACAAAGACTGCTAAATTAATGTAACACTAGTATCTTTCAACCTATCCTCTATCCACTAAATCTGTGCGATTCCTAGAAAGGGAGGAGCATCTTCACTGTGTCTGAATAAGGAGTCTTTATTGCAAAACTTAGATTAAGATTAACTCAAGATGAACTGTGCAATAAAACAAGCCAAGAATAAGCAGCCTTTGGGATGTAAAATAAAAGATTTCAATCAAAAAAGAGATAATTAACAGTAAATACATTCATAGATAAAAGCGGGATTATAAAAACATCTGTACAGTTTTTTTTTATATCCATATCTTATATCCATAAAGTCCATATAAGTAAGTTGTACATTTTGGTTATTTATGTTGCAGTACATTATGTAAACATAATGTATCTATGAATATTTAAGCTAAACCATGTCGGAGTAGGAAGTATCTGTATAGTGTAATGTATACACACTATATGGCCCAATGTATGTGGGCATCTGACCATCACACCCATATGTGGGCCTTCCCCAAGCTGTTGCTGTTGAATCACACAGTTTTATACAATGTCTTTGTATGCTGTAGCTTAAAGAATTCCCTTTTCCTGGAACTAACAGGCCCAAACCAGTGCCAACATGACAGTACCCCTGTGTACAAAGCAAGGTTCTTGAAGACATGGTTCACCAAGGTTGGTGTGGAAGAACTTGAGTGGCCTGCACAGAGTCCTGACCTCAACCCCACTGAACATCTTTGGGATGAACTGAAACACTGACATCCTTCTCATCCAACCTCAGTGCCTGAACTCACTAATGCTCTTGTGACTGAATGAGCATAAATCCCCATGGCCATGCTCCAAAATCTAGCAGAAAGTCTTCCCAGAAGAGTGGAACTTATTATAACAACAAAGGGACACTAAATCTATAATGAGATATTCAACAAGCACATATAGCTGTGATGGTCAGGTGTCCACATACTTTTGGCCATACAATGTATGTGAGATATGGTATAGGAATCTCAAAAGTCACAACACTGTATTTTCCAGTATGCTGATTGTTATGTGATATAATGTTATAGGACGTGAAATATAAGAGGTACTAAAGCAAGTTAAAAGGAAAGTGAAGCATGAGAAAGCCACACAGAGTAAAATGTGAAATGATGAAAGAAGATCATTGATGGGCCTCCACACACTCTCATCTCATGACCTGCATCCTTTCAGCCTCAAGGGTTTTGCAGCACGTCTTCTCAAAGCAGCATGACTCAGAGACACATATGCCGCATTCCTCACTCTCTATAATGACTTAATTCATTTCAAAACCAAACAGATGCAGTGAACCAGTATCATCACAGCTCGCTAACATACAGCATTTAGTATAATTAGTATGAACAGGATATGTGTGTATATATTACTAGGTATAATGTACATTGTTACATGTCTATATTGCTGGACATGGAGTAACAGGGTAAATGAAAAAACTGTATGAGGCATGTGGATATGAGGCATACTGTATGAGGCATACTGAACTTGGTTCTCCTCGAAAGGTTATGAGAAGAAATAAATAATCAGTAGACAACTAAAGAAGCAAGATACATAGATGTCTGCATAGTGTGGAATTTTAGTTGCTTTTTAGGCTTAGTTGATTGAATTGAGGATGCAAGTATATTTTATATACTATGGGTTTTAACCTCACCCAATCACACTTTTTTGAAATCTCTGTTGAATTTATACACTATATGGCAAAAGTTTGTTGACACATGACCAACACAGCCATATGTGCTTGTTGAACATCCCATTCCATTCCAGATTTAGTTCTCCTTTTAGTGTTATAATAACCTCCACTCTTCTGGGAAGGTTTCCCACTAGGTTTTGGAGCATGGCTATGGGGATTTACTCATTCAGCCACAAGAGCATTAGTGAGGTCAGGCGCTGATGTTGGGTGAGGAGGTCTGGGGTGCAGTCGGAGTTCCAGTTCATCTCAAAGGTGTTCAGTGAGGTTGAGGTCAGGGCTCTGCGCAGGACATTCGAGTTCTTCTACTCCAGCCTTGGCCAACCATGTCTTCATGGACCTCACTTTGTTCACAGGGAAATTGTGATGCTGGAACAAGTTTGGGCCCGTTAGTTCCAGTGAAGTGAAACTGTAATGCTACACTTTACAAAGACACCCTAGACAATTGTTGGCTTCCAACTTTGTGGCAACAGTTTGGGAAAGACCCACATACGGGTGTGATGGTCAGGTGTCCACTAACTATAGTGTGGCATATAGTGTACGATTCTGAGACAACAAACTACAATAAGGGCAATTATAATTATTGTATATTACCAAATTGTATGCGTTAATTCACAAACCTTATGCCAAATGAGCAAGAAATCAAACACTATAACTCAAACTCTGCTGGACTATTTGACACCATGTGAGTGAAAATCTTACTTTTACTTCTTATTCAGTCCAGGAGTCAACATTAAAGCCAAAGATAATCTCACAAGATAAAATATTCCACATGTTTATTTACATTCATAGCTCCATGTCCAGTCATAACAATTTCCTTGTTTTGTCTTTGTTCTTAGTTAGCCTTCTATAACTTGAATTTATCCTGTTAAACACATTGTGAAGATGCACTTGCACTTGCACTTTTCCACACCCACACTAGACTTTTAGGGCCGTGTAAAAGTCCCCCCACTGTTTCAGTGTATTACACATATGTGGTTGTTGTTACTGATGTGTATAGTAATTTGGGTGACCTGTGTTTAAACTGTGACAAACATATTACTCATGCAGTTAAGGACTGTATAAAATCATCCGTGGGGACTTGGAACTTTCTACTTCCTAACTGGAATTAGAGTAATAGTTTCCATTAATAAACACTATTCCATCCAGATCGAATAGTTTCAGTAGTGTGTGAATGGGATTGATTCAGCTACAGCATATATTCAGCATGCTATTGGTTCATTTCATATTCAAAATTAACTACAACTATTAAAATATCAATAAACACATCTCAAAAGAAACACTTTTATCAAAACACCAGTGTGAAACCTACCTATTGCTCCATTACCACAGTGCACTGTAGTGTTAATATGTGGTTTTAGCCTACACATATGAAGTGGAACTGACAGCAGATGGACTCTTTCAATTTCCAGAAATTTACTGAAATTACATCCCAGTGGTCTGTCCTTTTGTACAAACACAATGCTTACTGTAAACAGTATTTTGCATTCAAAGAGTTTTATGGATTGCATGCCAATTTTAGTGTTTTACAAAATGTGCTTAGTGTTTGCATTGTGCATGAATACTGTGAAAATTGTCCAGTTGTGTTAAGTGTGTGGTTTTGAAACAATATTTTGATAATGATATTAGCAATTTAAGAAATACATCTGAGCAATTTAGAAAAAAGCTATATGCAACACTGTTATCCATTTGGTTTTGAACTTGAATCTAATCAGAATGTTGAAAATTTGGTTTCTTGGCACATTGCTCTGGGACAACTCAAGGGGCCTTGGTTTGACCTTGAGGCTCAAGTTACTGTCTGTGTGGAGTTTGGGGTTTTTTGGTTTCCCAAAAACCCACCCAAAAAAACATCAGTAGGTGAGAAAAATGTTGTGTGAGAGACTCTGGATCCACTGTGATCCTGACCAGGAAAAAAGGTAACTGAAAACAATGAATGAATGAATGAATGAATGAATTGTTCATTTAATACACTTTGTAATGAAATTGTCTTTACAGTTTGGACATTGATTTGCTGAGAAAGAGCAGGGGAAACACTAAAATGGTCAGGACAGGGGACCAGGACCAGGATTGGTAAGCTGTACTTTATCCTGTGAGTACAGTGAGGGGAAATAAGTACTCTGACACATTTAATATACTTTCAGCACATGGTATATCCACTTCAAATGTTCACACACAATGTCTTTTGACTTTGTACTTAGAAATATGATTGGTGTATGTATTCATAAGAACAAACAAATATGTTTTAAAAAACATATTTCGTGGGGGGAAAAGTACTGTATTCAGAGACCACAATTTACCATCATTAGTACTTTGGAGCAAAGCTGTTGTTGGCAATTACAGCTTCGAGACATCTAGGGTAAGAAATAATTAGCCTTTTTGCAGCATTGAGGTTCACTTTTGGCCCATTCCTCTCAGTATATTGTCTTCAAATCCCCAAGGTTATGAGGATCCCTCTGATGGACTCCCAGATTCAAAATCCTGCATAAATTTTCAATGGGATTCAAGTCAGGAGATTGGCTTCTTATGTTACACTGGTCTACAAGGAGAAAGCCTTGGAAATGAAAGTAGCTAAATTTTACCAGAATTGGGTCACTAATAAAGGAAAATTAAGTCCTGAGTGTTAATTGGCTTCAGTTTCCAAGATACAGCTTCAGGTCAAAATTGCATCAAAATAATTCAAAATAAGAAGGGGGGTGTGCGATTATGCTCCATAACTTTTTTGCAAAATGTGATATAGCAATGAGAATGGTGCCACACCAATCATTATAAATCTATCTTTTTATTGATACCAATAACAATGACTTTCCATTCATTTATTGTTTTTTTTTTCATGTAACATTTTCATGCTTTTTTTTCATGAAAAACTGACCAAATTGTGGGTGGGTTGGTCCCATTGCTGTGTAGCTTTCCAGACTATTAAGATACAACCTCAAAAATTATACCGTTTTAAAGCTTACGAAATATAATGTGAATATCAGATAATTACAGAATACTAGCTCTAACATCAGATTAAACGACAAGGTTCCATCTTTATTCGGTATCTAAACTGTGTTTTTTGGCTTGTCTCTTGTGAACTGCAGTAGGATCATCCCTGGAGAGATTCCAGCAGTAATCGGCAAACACGGACTCCAAGGACTCCATTTCCCTTGGTATCTTTTCTCCATGCCTGCGATATCCTGGTGGACTCTCTCCCCATGCTTATCACAGTTAAGTAATAATCTTTAGTCTCAAAGTGAAGATAACCATATGGTACCATTATCATTGTTCTACCATACTTGTAGAAGTTACGAGGCATCATGATCATCAGACACCCCCCTCCCTTGTAGGCAAATATACTCACCTGTGTATAGATAATTATAAATCTTTATCATGAAATATCTTGAAAACTTTAGCCAACCAGCACCTTTGTCACCTGTTTTCTAATTCGTCTAATCTAAATATGTAAGAATTAGCACATTTTATCTCGGAGGTCGATAATTTCCCAAACATTTGTAGACCAGTGTTATTTTAGTTGTATATTTGCGGTTGTTGTCTTGTTGAAATGTACATCTGCTCCCCAGATTCAGTTTCCTGGCTGATGAGATTAAATTCTCCTCTAATATGTTCCATCTTTCTTCAAACATGAGATGCTGAATTATTGCCAAAGAGTTCTATTTTTCTTTTGTCTGACCAGAGTATATTGTTCCATAAGAATTCTTTTAGACATGTACTGACAAGGACATTTAGCATCTTTGCTATGGCTTTTTCCATTCAAGTGTTGTTTAATAATGTTGTCCCTGAGAACTTTAGGAAGCCCCTTCACCTTCAGCATGATTGCTAATCGTTGTGTGAAACCTTCCCAATGAATAGCAACACCTTTTATAATGACACCAGGTGCAATTTGCAGAATTTATATCTACAACTTGATTTATTTCAATATAGTGTCCAAATATGTTTTTCCTATGAACTTTATCTTTGTTTATGCTTATGCATGCATACTTTGTTGTTCATATTTGTTCATACTTCAGTATTTATAACTTTAAGTCAAAACACATTAAATGAAAAAGTATATTAAATAACAAAAAAAGTGTCCAAATACTTATTTCCCTTCACTGTGTATGTACCATTCAGCCAGGCCCCCCAGTTACACCATCCCTGCTAGGCCCATTCATCCTTCTTTTCACTGCATATTTAATTCCGTAATCAAACTTGATCCAAGCCAGTCTTAACACCTCCTGCTATTGATTTAGACGCTTTTCTGATATAAAATTTGTAATTAGCCAAATCCTTCTGGAAAAAGTGCTTTGGGCCGTGGGAGGAGCCTCCATTTTTAATCCAGTGCATGATGTCAGAGTCAGGAGTTTGGGCTGATTAGAAAGGCTCAGACTCATTTAAAAAAGGTTTGGCACTCCTTAAAGTTCTTGACTTGGGCTGTGTTTCAGGAATTGTTAAGGATTGAACCTGTTGGGTTGGGGAAGAAGTGGAGAATGAGAACAGCTTTTATAGTTCTGGGTTTGACCCTCTCTTTGGCTGCTATTGCAAGTGAGTATATCTATCTATCTATCTATCCATCTATCTATATAATTTATTTCTTATTTTGAGGTGTTCAAATCTCTCATTTTTGTACATTATGAAATTGCATGTTTCCAGAACAGATGCTAAAATACAGGTTAGGCAATGAACAAGAGCAAAGAAGAATCCAGTATTCTTTCTTTCAATCAGTGGCCTACACTGCCCTCCAAAAGTTTGGAAACGCCTGAACAAAATAGGGTTTTTGGGCAATATCAGCATAAATCCTCTTTAGTTAGTGACCATTTTGCATTGATAATAAGGGACAACACTAGGCATCCGAGCAGTCAGTTTATTCAAACATTGACTTGATATATTACTCCAAGCCTCCTGGAGGATTGCCCAAAGATGATT
>CM040994.1:12086406-12111662 GCA_022985145.1 Pangasius djambal
AATTTGAGTATTTTTCTATGTTATGTTCATGTTTATGTTCATAAACTTTTTATTTAATAAAATATGTTTTCATAGTTTGTGTTGTCCCTTATTATCAATGCAAAATGGTCACTAACTAAAGAGGATTTATGCTGATATTGCCCAAAAACCCTATTTTGTTCAGGCGTTTCCAAACTTTTGGAGGGCAGTGTATATTGAAAGAAATATGAGAAATTACATTTCTGTCTATGCATCATATTTATTACAAACCCAACCATGCATCTGCCACTAGGCTATTATAGAGAGGCACATCATCAAACTTGTCATTAAAGTGATGCAGCATTTAGATTAAATTCTCAAGACAATAAAATCCACCATTATCTCACTAATATGATTGATATCAGTCATTTATATTTTGTCAGTTGCAATACTCTGCACTAATATATATATATTTTTAAGATTACAGACAGTGGTGATATGAAATTCCATAACATATAGTAGGATTTAGTAAATGCAGTATGCAAACATACATGTCACATTTTGGAGTCTCTTGTCCAGGAGGGTACACATACAAACACACACACACGCACTTCAGATACAAGGTACAAGGCCTTTCCTTATTCCTAAATTTGGGATTACGAATGTAAGCACTCAGCTGAGAATCACATGAGAAGGATAGAAAAGGATTGGACAAGACGTGTGACTCTCACTGCCTGGAACATGTTGTTACCCCTTTCTTTCATCCCTCTCTCCCATCTCTCCTCTTTATGGTTCGTCTGTGTTACTGAAGTGCCTGAATGATCACCCTTTCTCATGAGAATGCTCTGTGTTTCTGTGACAACAAACATGAGCTCATGCTATTTTCAAGTAAATGAGACTTGAGACCTGGATTTTTAATGCCTAAAGAAAGGTGATTAAAGGGTAACTGAACATATAGTCCATCCTACCAGTTTATGTGCAAACCTGATTATATGCATCTGATAATGTGTAGTAGATGAATTTTAGACCAAAATATCATTTTTGCTTTTAGTTTTAGTTTAGTTCTCCAGATAATCAGGCACAACCTGACATTTTTCATATCAATCTGTCATTATTTGAGGGGAAAGGACTTTAGAAATGGATTCTATTATTATTCTATCATTAAGCTCAAATTATATGCATGAATCTAACTAATAAGCATTAACTTTTTTACCCCATTTTGTCCTCATTTTTAGTCATTGTCAGTCACCAACCAGCTGCAAATAACCCCCCTCCCCCAGTAGCTAGTTACTAGCTGGGGAAAGCTAATATATACTACCTTCAAGTCATGTGTGAACGTCTGCAGCTGAATGTGTATGAAGGAGATACTAACTACCTCCTTCTATATAGTAGTTCACAGAAACCCATGATTTGCTAGGGTCGCTTTAATCAACAGGAAGAGTGTACTGACATGCTTCTCAAGCTGACAGCAGGATCATTGAATTATGCTCTAGACCCCCAAGCATGGATAGGTTTGAACTTGAACAAATGCTTTTCTATTGAGCACTCAGGTGTCACATTGTTGCCACTGTTGCAGCTGTTGTGGTTTATCCAATCACATTCATTTATATCAGTTATTAATCTGAAGGCAGCTCATCAGACTAGAGAGTAGCTACAGGGCTAGAGACATTATATCAGAAAGGGGAGCGTTTTCACAGACTTTCATAGATTTTTCATATCATTTACCCTCTCTGGTCTGATTTGTGAACCGACGACGTGGCTTGTTTAAAAAAGTTGATGACGAGAAACAGAATTTTAAAAAAGACAATTGGACAGAGAAGTTTACATTTGTTCTCCCCGTGTCAAATTCAAAATAGATGTGGCTTGTCTGTTCAGAGTTTGTAGCTCTAGTCAAAAGTAGTATTGTGAAGCACCAGTATGAAACAAAACATGGCCACTTCAAATTTTTTATTGCCACAAACTAATCAGTAATGGTTGAGCATTTAAAGGTAGCTGTTGTCACCATTCAGTCATGTTAGTTGCTTAACCGGACCTTTGTAAGTGAGGAATGATATACTGTATAATACTATAGAAGTAGAGACTGCTAAATAACACACTGAACAATACTATACATGTATACAACACTATATAATACTACATAATATGCTACACGATATTGTATGTACTGTATACTGTAGAATGCTATATAATACCAGTATATGCAAATGAAGTTCTAGCATTGGACCTGACTTTCATTATTCACTCATCACAATTTTACTGCAGCAATTCCCCCTTTATTAATTTTTTTTCAGGGGCCAGAACCCATTTTAGCCACTATCGCTCATGGAATTCACGAATGTACCCAGTGTGGAGAGATGGTGATCCCCGATACAGGAACTGCTGGAAAGGTGCAGGCCCCAGCGGATTATAATATATTTTACATATTGTATTAGAATACTACTACATAAATTTTTGAATTTTCGTATAAAGTTCTGTAAATGAATCTTTAAATGCATATATGAAATTTGGGTTTTGCAAGTACTGTATATATACACATCACATCATCGTGACCATTTGTAAGTTATTTCTGGTGATATATTGATTACCTTCGATTATTATTTATCCACTATTTTAAATCTAATTATAATGTAAAGGGCAGAAAAGTATTCAAGATTTTTAGATATAGCTATGTTAAGCCAAAATTCATCACAAAAATGTTTCTTACAGGTGGACAGGTAACATTTGACATCAAGAATGATGCCCCAACCCTGACAGGGGCCAAAACAACATTCAATATTAATGTTCTTCCTCCCGGGAATCAGACGGTGCTGCCTAACGGGACAGTGGTGTGGAGCCAAAACTGCACTGTTAATGGTTAGCACTCGCAACAAATACAGACTTTTGCTAAGCCCTATTCTGAGATATGAAATGAGTCCTTTAACTCACTAACCTGAACAGTTAAAGGTGTTATTATTTTAGCCAAATGTATACTAATGGTACATTTCTCCATTCATATACTGTATTTGCCCCTCCACTTACAAACAATTAAGAAGCAAATATTTAAATAGTTTCAAAATACTTTTCAAATATAAAACTGAAATAAAATCTGACATACATATTTTATAAATAATATTTGCTTTTCCATATGCACCCAGGTACAAAGAATTGAAGTTGCCCTTACAATACATAATAAAAAAAAACTGCTCAGTTATTGAATAAACACCCTGTGTTGATTTCTATTGTGTTAATTACTGTGATCATTAAATATATAATATATTGTGTAGGAAAATTATATCTATAGTATACATCTACTGAATGCAGTTTAATGTGTGTTTATGACAGTGCCTAAAATCTTGACCTCACTATCTAGCCATAATTCCTGAATACCCCTAAAGTATATTTGCTTTTTAAATTTGCTTTCAGGAGCCCATTACATGAAGGGTGAACATGTTTACCCAGAATTCAACACTTCCCAAGAATGGACAGGGGTTTTTCCTGATGGTACACCATTCACTACAACATATTCCAAGAAACCTCGCTTCATCTTTGTGTGGAAGACTTGGGGTAAGACAAGCATATTCGTAATTTTATAATTCACTTCAAGAATTTGAAAGAATTTTTCAATTGAGTGTAACATATTTTATATTTGTGGATGAAATTATCATACTATTGGCACATACATACAGTTTATTCTTGGTTAATATCGCCGACGTCAGTTTATATTGTTTCATCATAAGACGTGCATTATTATATTATTGATTCTTTGCTCTCTAAAGGTCGATATTGGCAGGTGGCTGGTGGTCCTTCCTCTGCACTCACTATTGGAACAGACAATGTGCCATTGGGCTCTTACAACATGGAGGTGGTCATTTATCATTGCCGGGGAAAGGACAGGTTCATTCCTCTTGGATACGCGTCTACACAGTTCTCTGTCACAGGTGTGTGGATGTGTGTTTGTGTGATATAATGCTGGACAGATGGAATTTCCTTTTATTAGTAGTATTAAATGTAGTAGGTGCTTTATTTGATATGATCAAGAATTACTGTGAAGCCACAATTTCTCCCATATTCCACCGGGGCCCTATGTTTTGTTATTGTTATATAACTCTATGTACCCATGATTTTATATTCCTTGAGTCCTATATTCCTATATTCACATTCCCAGAGTCCTACTTTTCCATGGACCTAGGTTCCCAGGGTCATATACTACAAGTGTCCTATATTCCCATTACCATGTTCCTATTAACAGTGTCCTGTGTTCCCAGGGTTCTATATTCCCAGTGTCCTATGTTCCCATGGTCCTACGTTCCTGGGCAAAAAAAAAAGGCCCAAAATGGCAAAATATTAAGCTTTTAATGGTCTTTCCAACAAATCATTGGTCAGGAAATTAAACAAATAGATAAAGGAACTTAATATGGGATAGCTTTTCCCTTTGATTTTTTAAAATGTTTAGGTCTTGTGGTTCTTCAGTTGTGGCAGATAACCAAATAATGACTAATCTTTTTTTTTTTGGACCAGGAGTATATATTCCCAGTCCCACAGTTCTATGCTCCAGGGTCCTATCACACCAGTCCCATTGTTCTATATTCATAGGTGGCCTGATATTCCCATTTCCAGGATCCCATGTTCCAAGGGTCCTATATTCTCAGTGCCCTATTTTCCCCATTCCCAGTGTTCTATATTCCTAGTGTCTTATGTTCCCAGGGTCCTATATTCCCAGTGTCCTACAGTATATTACCATGGTTTTATATATACAATGTCAGGGTTCTATTTTTCCATGGTCCTACATTCCAAGGATCAGGATCCTACATTTCAAGGATTCTATACTCCAAGACATGGCCATATACAGTGAGTAGAACTTAGAGCTTATATTAATGAGGAGGGCGGTAAAGCTAATGCTAATGAGAAGGAAGTTACAGGTAAATCTAACAGGAATTGTATACATGAGGGCACAGTAAGCTCCAATCTCTCTTTCGCTTCCTTCTTCAGATCAGATTCCATTTGTAGTGACTATGTCCCAGACTGGTGATGTTAACCAGGCAGATCAGAGCTTTATCCAGAATCGACCTGTAACCTTCAACGTTGGTGTCCATGACCCCAGCCAGTACCTCAGTGGATCTGACATCACCTTTACCTGGGACTTTGGGGACAACAGCGGAACGCTTATCTCCCGTCAACCCTCTGTTGCACACACTTACCTCTCAACCGGCTCATTTAGGCCACAGCTTGTGCTGATGGCTGCCATCCCAAATGGCTGTGTCCCAAATCCAACTGCTGGTGGGGTCGTAACTGCAGGTGAGTTTAACACAGGAGTACTGGTATTGTTGTACTTGTAGAAGTAGTTTTGTTGAAGACTTTAGTTGTTGTACTATAACAGTAAAAAACATGGTCCATTCTTGTTAAAACAAGATCTTAAAATGACACCATTTAAGTGGTTAAAGTAAGAACACATTTGCTATACAACTTGGAAGTATAGGTGCAGAGTGCACTACACTTTTACAGTTACAGGCCTAAATGGATATTGGTACTGTACTACTATATTCAACTTCAAACATTTATGCAGCATTTTTTTTACTGAAATTGCAGTACAGCAACAACAGTAGATAACAGTGAGTAGCTTAGCAACAATCTAGCCGGCCAAAGTTAGCGATAACTCTAATGTTGATGATTACCTTCTTAAAACAGTGATTAGTATGGTCAGTGTTATAGATTTAACCAAGTACTGTGTCTGTATATCAACTGATCTAAAGCCAATACTGCTAACTCAATTAAAAGTAGAGAAGGCGTTCTTTACACTGTTCACAGTGCATGTGGCCATGTTGATTTGACATCAGTTTGAAAATGGTGAAGGAACTGGTAGTCGAGAAGACTACGCGAAGTTGGCAAGTTGAAACTGCAAGTTGAGGGGGTGTTTTCGGTGGTTTTTACTGGTTATAGGAGGGGAATTGCAACTTCGCCTTGAATGCAGCATTTTCTGCTTGGGCCAATATGACACCAAGTCATATTGCACTGTTTTGTGTAGTTATGTGTAGGTATAAACTTTCTGCCATAGTTTTACAAAGTCAAAATCCTGTGTACCAAGTACAATCAGCATATTTGTGTTTCCAGTCTCAATCCAGATGTTCCTGAAATTAACCAAGTACATTAAAGATCAATAACATTTACCTCATTAATTGACTATCTTTGCACTTTTCCATAGCCCAAGCACAGACAGTGGCATCAGAAGCTCCAGCTACACAAACCACCAATATGGCTGCCTCTCCTCAGCCTGTACTCGAGCAAGAAAGCATAGCTTCTGCTGTTCCAGCCGCGGTTAATGACTTAGCCGCAGGTACAGCTGATGATCAGGAGGCAGTAATTGCTGCTGAAAATCCAGTTTCTGATGTTCCAGCCACTGGTGAAACAGTTACAGATGGTATTGTAGAGACAGAGGGCCTTACAGTCATTGATGTTGCTGCATCTATCAACCCTATTGAGGAGGGTGTAGTCGAGTCAGCTGTCACCGAAGCTGCAGTTTTGGAAGCTGTAGCAGCTGCCAATGGAGAGACAGATACATTAGCACCTGTTGCGGATGTTATTATTAATATTGTGGCCACAGATGCTACGGTTGTTCAAACAGTGCCATCTATAGTACCAGTGATTGAGGGTGAGATTGTGGAACCTGTAAATGAAGCTAATCCAAATGAAGTCGTAGCTGAAGTTGCTGTAATTACTGACCCTGCTACAGGTGAGGATGCCTTATCGTTTGTTCATTAAAGGAATACTTCAATTTAAAAAAAAAATTTTTTTTAATTATTATTATTATTATTATTATTTTTTGCATATACGCATCTTATGTGTGATTACCATGAATGAGATTTCAACACATTTTCCTGTACTGAAAAGAAGAATGAAAGGAATGTCTATTTAAAACTTACAGCCAATAAGCTGCATTCGGTAAAAGACTCTCTCATGTCTGTCTCTGGGTTATAGTTTTGCATTCATGGTACTGTATATATAGTTATGTATTTCAATGGTTATCAACTGAATTCACCAAGTGCCCTTAGCCTCCCATTATAATATATCCATTTGAATCAACAGGTTTTCTGTTCTTTACTCAGTACAGAGAAACATGTCTAAATTACACTACGTGATACGTGATATAATACCTAGATGTTGGCTTGAAAACACACAGGAGTATTCCATTGAGATATTTCTTCTTCTAACTTTTGGTTTGCTAAAGACTTTATTCTGTTTATATTATATAGTTGCTGTTATTCCTACCACATCTCCAGTGACGCAGATTGAGACTGTTGCTGAAGGAACAGAGGAAACACAAGCTGCGCTGGTTATTGCAAAACGACAAGCTCCAGAAATTCCAGCGGAGGGAAACTGCATGATTTACCGCTACGGCTCTTTCTCCTCAACTTTGGATGTTGTTCGTAAGGGCCACTCATCATAAATATATGCTTGTGCACAGGGGTACAACAATATAACCACATAGGATTAGGCAAGTTGCAAAAATATCATGCGCTACTTGTAGACAAGTAGACTTGTATATCGTCTCAATACATGTAATGTATCTCAATATTTCGTTTTGCTTTAGTTTAAGTGGGCAGCATGGTAATATCACCCCATAGCTCCATGGTCCTGGGTTCAATCCTGAGCTCAGATTACTATCTGTGTGGAGTTTTGCATGTTCTCCCCATTTTGTGTGGATTTTCTCAGGGTTCTCCGGTTTCATTTCACTGTGAAAAAAAAATCCTGATCAGGATAATATGGTTACTGTGATGGGGAAGAAATGTAAGCATTTAACAAGCAAATGACAGTGACTTTTAATTTCTAATGAATTTATTTTTCATCACAGATAAAATGTATTACTCTCGTACAGTTAGCTGAGATTAAGATTAAGGGTTTTAACAATTCTTAGGAATTATATAATCTTGTAGGCAATTCAGTACCTTCTGTGCTGTCAGAAAATACTGGTTAAATGCAATAAAAAAATTACTTTGTGCAATCTTCTGCACAATGTATTGAAGTTTGTTTGCCTATGGTTCTTTCCGTCAGAGGGAATTGAGAGTGTGGAGATTGTGGAGGTGAGTAATGTCGCAGTTTTGGCCACCAACGTGGAGCAGAACGCCGTGGATCTCACCGTCACCTGCCAGGGAAGGTCAGGAACAAATCTTATGTGTAATAATCTAACCAAACATTTCTTTCTATTTATACCAACACATCTGTAACATTTATTTTAACCACCCCAATGGCAGATGGGAGTGGAAATAAGAGGGTGAGGGAATGAGAAGCTAATGCCAACTATTAGCTCATTATAAACTTTTGAGAAGCTAGGAATTTTGGCTTGGAACTTTAGGACAAGAACCTTAATCTATGAACTTTAGGACAGGAACTTAGACCCAGGAATTTCAACCCAAGTACTTCAGCCCAGGAACCGAAACCCTGGAACTTTAGCACAAGAACTTAAAAAAGAAATTGTAGCCCAGAAAGTAAAACCCTGGAACTTAGCTACAGGAACCTAAACCCTGGACCTTTAGCCAAAGAACTTGAACTGCGGAACATCAGCCCAGAAATTTAAACCCTGGAACATAGGCACAGGAACCTAAACCCACAACTTCAGGACATGAATTTAAGCTTGGAGCATGAATATAAGGCCCCGAGCATTTATCCAGGATCTTGAAGCTAGGAACATTAAGCTCAGAAACTTTACTAAGATATACTTTCATTTACTACTTATAGTCAAAAATTACCTAATATTTCCTATTATATGATTTCCTATTATTAAATATTAAATATTTCCTATTATATCTAACAATTTCCTATATAATTTTATGCATTTATTTCTAGAAAGAAGCAAAATTATCTCCCAATAGAATAAGACACTTTAAAGCTTGGAATGAGTAAAAGCATCTAAAAACAAGCTGTATAATCTTAGTTTTGATTTATAATACTCTCATAATAAGAAATATTTGATAAATTTACCTATATTCAAGATATTTTTACTAGATAATGTATCGTTTTTTGCAGTGTGAGGCTTGAGTTCCTAGTTAAGACTTTGTTTAAGCAGAACTTGTGTACCCAATTGACAGAAACCAGAAACCCTGGATTTTTGACCAAAACAGAACTGAGGGACTAATGAACCGGAGAATGAAGTATAGTGTGCTAAAAGTGTGTTTGTGTCCTGCATGTCCTCAGCTTGCCGAGTGAAGTGTGTACCATGGTGATGGACTCAGACTGCATCAGTCCTGTGCAGACCGAGTGTAACGCTGTGACTCCGACTGAGTGCCAGATGATCCTCCGCCGTTTCTTTAATGATTCTGGAACTTTCTGCATTAATGTGTCTCTGACTAATGATGTCAGTTTCGCTGTAACCAGTGCGAGGCTCAGTGTCACTGTGGGTAAGGATCAGTAAGATATATATAATTTTTTTTAAATATACAGTATTGTGCAAAAGTATTAGGCAAAAAAAAAAAGCTGTAGAGCACAGATGCCTTCAAAAATAATGAATTTAAATGTTTCTACATAAAAAATACTATAAAGAGCAATAAACAGCAATAAATGTAACAAAGCCAATATTTGGTGTGACGATCCTTTGCTTTAAAAAAAAAAAATAATAGTAGTCTCAGGTACAATTAGTGCAGTTTTATAAGGAAATGAGCTGTAAGTGTTACTGAACATCTTGCAGAAGCAGCCACAGTTCCTCTGGAGACTTTGACTGTCGCACTTGCCTCCTATTTTTTGAATGTAAAACCCAGCAGCCTTCGTTATGTTTCTTTGTCTAGAAATTGTCTCTTATGTAATCGGCTGCTTTCTTTACTGACATACAAACATTTTTCTGTAACATTTAATTTTGTGCCGGAAAACTAATGTTTGGAATCTAAAATGATTTTTGTACTGAATCAATAATGTAGGAGTCATAAAATAAAAATCTATAACAAAGTTTTTACTAAAAAAAAATAAGGTGCCTAAGACTTTTGCACAGTACTGTACATGTATGTATATATTGCATTTTGTGGTTTCACAAAAAAGTAATCAGACACCAGACAAAGGTATAGAACACTTTCTTCCTCATCAAACCCCTCTAGTAGAAATAGTTTTTAACCCCACCCATTCCCATGTGAGTGAATGAACGAGTCAAACTTACATCTCTACAAGTTATTTTCGGTACTAATGTTCGTTTATTTTTACAAATTCCTTTGACCTTGATATCTTCACAATATCTTATGCACAATAACTGTGTTTTGTATAAGTTTAGTTTAAATAGTGCCTACTTGTTAATAAGTCTGTTTTGCAGGCCACTAGTTATTTGGCTAACTTACTGTAATAAACCAGGTAATATCAATTTCAATAATTTCATGTTTTATACAATTATAAATGTAGATTCAGGCTCCTCCACGGCAGATGCTGCCACTGTGGTACTCGGCGTTCTTGTGCTCGTCTGCGCTGTAGGCACCATTGCATTAACTTACAGGTGAGTAATCTCTTTTGTTTTATGTCCTAAAAGCTAGAACTGATTAAATCTCAATATTCATCAGACTCCGTCTAATATCATTACTGATAAACAACAGCTCAAAACCCTGAACCTTATTATTATTAGTAGTAGTAGTAGTAGTAGTAGTAATATTACTAATTAATATTATTATTAAGTAATAATTATTATATTAATATAACTATTACATTTCTGTAAAAAAAATCCAATTTTATTCAATAAACTTTTAGATAAGCTCTAGTTCTACAGATGATTTTAATTATATAGTGTGTTATCGTATTAGCATTCTTTTAACCCTTTAATATTAACACACATTTACAGGCGATTGAAGACACGCCATGCATTCAAAGAGGACTCGACAGATGGCATCATGGGTATTTCTGGTTTAAAGTCTGTTCCAATGTTAGTGTGGAACTTTCTGACCCGACAGAGCACTGCGGAGAGCCGCCCTCTGCTGCAGGGGAGAGTGGTGTGAACACACACACACACACACACACACACACACACACTGCTCACTTACACTACACACAATCCACACACACTTATATCGGTGCTGATTTACATAATCCAATTAGTGGCTAATGTTTATTTTGGTTTAACATAGTATTACAGTGTTATGACCAGAATTATGGGTCAAGACCGGGTTTGTTCCAGGTGAAAAAGGTGGCTGTCTTTATGCTGTCTTCTATATGAGCCTGACCTTATCTTCAGAGTGAAAAAAAAAAGTTCTGCCTACTTCTGAACATAATGCGAAGGGAATTTTGAAGCATACCCAATTAAAAATTACAACATTGTGTGTTTTGAATATAGAAATGTTATGGCTTAACTGATTATCACTGCATGCCTAATACACACACTGCACCACACACTGTGTTAGGACTGTGTTCTCAAGGAAAAGGATGAATCATTTGACTAAAGCTTTATGTACCATTATGCAGAACCTCAACATGCTCGTAATACACACTCTTAATAGAGAGGTAGATTAGATGCATTTCTTTGAATGAGTATATTGATAGCGACTTGAAATGAATGAAAGAAAAGAGAATGTCCAGTAATTCAGTGTTAATTAAAACTGGCCTCATGCAGTTTTGCTAAATAACTGCTACAGATCATTTATGAGTAACACAAATCCTAGCTGATAATGATGATGTAGTTCAGATCTGTTAAGTTTAAGGTTTAAGGTGCTATGCTTTTCTCCATTACTGAACACTTGTTATCCTGCAATAAAGGCATTTTTTGTGCTTTACACTTCTTCCAGTCATTCTTGTGCCATTTTACATATTTTGATTGCCACCATTAAAATACAAATCCATCCATCCAATATAATATAGACATAGCATAATTAGGGGAATAGTTTGAAAACTGTATGTACATGAGGGAAAATGGGACGTACACAATGTCCTCCCACCCTAAATGTAGTCCATCACGCAGCTATGTTTGAGGAAGTGGTGGCTCAGTGGTAAAAGCTTTGGGCTGGTGATTGGATGGTTGTGAGCTCAAATCCCACCATGGCCAAGCTGCCACTGTTGGCTCCTTGAGCAAGACCCTTAACTCTCACCTCCTCATTTGTATCCTTTCTCAACTGTAAGTCAGTTTGGATGAAGGTGTTAAACAATTGTACTTATTTGGTGTTAAATGTTTACTTCTTAAGTGTAGTACTGGAGCTGTGATGGTATTATATTAATATAGTTATAAGGGAAGGTTTATACCCAGCAGTATACCATTGTGCAAACTGCAAAACTGCTATATTTTAAATGTACAAACGTTAGATGCCTTTTATTTCACACTGCAAACGGATTTGGGGGTGGGAGGGATTTGGGGTGCGGGTATTAGTTGCAGTTGCTGGGGATGCTCTAAAATCTTTTCCTGATAACAGTAAAATCAATACACTTGTGCTTATTGAGCATATTAATTAATAACTCCGTATTTACCACTTTGAGCTAGCATTCGATGTGCTCAGGTAATATCCCTCAGCATGGGATTTCCTGGCATGAAGAACAACCAATGTGGGTGGGCGAGAGGCAGACCGACTGTCCGACCAGCAGTGTCTACTGCGCATGCTCTGGCTCTAATTTTGACCTACTGCGCAAGCTCAGTCAACATGGCGACCAAAGTTAGGCTTTAGAACCGCAAAATGGGAGTCACTGGTGCCATGATGTCATTGGTACCATTGGACTGCTTCTGTTGTCACTTGTGGGAGTAGTAGCAATGTATATAGCTTATACAGCTAACTAGTTTTACACAAGTTAAATAATGCACTAATTAGTGTGAAAATTGGACATGTGATTTACATGTTACTTGCTAGCAAGCTAACTGTACTAGCTGTGTACACTCACCGGAGGCACAATAATCTCTGATACTGCCTTCCAAGCCTTATTTTTCTTCCTAAAGTCACTCACATATGAGAGTTCATACACGACAGGATCGTGATTAAAAGTCAGACTGGGGCCAGTGTGACCACAGTCACTGGCCATTTCATGGCTAATCACTGGATGATCACTACAGAATGTCTGCCATCTTTATACGTAGATGACCTGATGCCTTGATGTCTTGCCTCTTTAAGGGTCAATATGACTTGAAGTGGTTTTATGAAAAATGAAGTGGTTTTGTGAAATGGACATCATTTTAGCATTTAAAATAACAAAATACACTTACAATGCAAGAAAGCACAGCAATGATAAAAAAGAAAAAGAAAAAGAAGATGATCAGGTCAGAAAATCTTTAAAAACCTGATCATCTTAGTAAATATGTCACACATGCACATACATTCAGTTTTTTTTTTTTAAATATCCCCATGTCACATTTCTAAATGAATCATTGCTATATTTCAAATGCATATATAAATATGAATCTAATAAATAAATATGAATCTAATATTGGGTAACATAATGATACAGAGAAAGCTTCAACTACATGTGTGTCTTCAGAAAAAAAGACACTTCAAATTATGCTTGTCTTTTGGTGTATGAGAGTTTACAGACTATATGGTCAAAAGTTTGTGGACACCTGACCATCACACCTATATGTGCTTGCTGAACATCCCATTCCAGATTTAGTCCCCTTTGCTATTATAATAACCTCCACTCTTCTGGGAAGGCCTTTCACTAGATTTTGGAGCGTGGCTGTGGTGATTTTTGTCTTCAGCCACAAAAGCATTATATCAGGTGATGAGGCCTGGCACATAGTCAGTGTTCCAGTTCATCGAAAAGGTGTTCAGTGGGGTTGAGTTCAGGGTTCTGTGCGGGCTACTGGAGTTCTGCCACTCCAACTTTGGTAAACCATGTCTTTATTGACCACTCTTTCACTTTCTGGACATTGTCATGCTCGGACAGGTTTGGGGCTGTTAGTTCTATCCATCCATTTCCTGTACCACTTATCCTACACGGGGTTGTGGGGAGCCTGGAGCCTATCCCAGGGGACTTGGGGCACAAGGCTGGGGACTCCCTGGACAGGGCGCCAACCCATCGCAGGTCACACACAGTCACACACCCATTCACTCACTGTGGACAATTTAGAGATGCCAGTCAGCCTACATCGCATGTCTTTGGACTTGGGGAGGAAACCGGAGTACTCGGAGGAAACCCCCAAAGCGCGAGGAGAACATGCAAGCTCGGTGCTCACAGGGCAGAGGCGGGACTCGAGCCCCCAACCCCAGGGGTGCGAGGCAAGCGTTCTCAGTGAAGGGATATTATATTGCTACAGCACATAAAAACATCTTATATAATTTGTGGCACTGGTTTGGGGAAGGCCCACATGTGGATGTGATGGTCAAACTTTTGGCTGTTAAGTATAGCGTATTGATGATGAACAGACATGCTATGATTGCACTAGCTCATAACATGCTGCTATCGCTGTGAAATTGCCTAAATAGCGTTTTCAGCGCCTAAAGAGCACAACACTGTTAGGACACATTTAATTAAAAATAAAACGATCATGTTTACTCCGGTGTAATTAAAAAAAAACAAAAAAAAACAAAAAAACACGAATACCACATAAACGTGAGAAAAACAAATTATCCGCTGGGTGGCGATATAAAGCTTTAGTTCCTTCGAAAGCGCTAAAGGAAGAAGAAAAGTGGGCGGGGCGACGAACGGCTTTGTTTGAAGGCGGGTTTTAGGCTAGTTTCAAACCGTTTACTATTTCCTCTCCAAGTACACTACTTAGGGTGTTTCATAATAGCCTACTACTGCCTACGAAGTGCACTAGGTGTCTTGTACAGAGACATTGTGGACTGAGCATAACTGAACGCGGGAATTGGCGGGTTTTGGTAGTAAAACATAGCGTTATTTTTGAGTAGAGCTGAGGTTAAGTATTCTTTAGCTATGTTTTAAGCTCTCACTCGCTTCCTCATGCTTACATTTCACTCTCGAAGTGAACCTACAGCCAGTTTGTGTATTTAGGCGTGAAGTTTTTAGGGTGGGCTCACACTTGCCCGGGGCAGAAGGGCTTTTAGCCGTATGTCTGACATGGAGTCCTTTCAGAAAGTGGAGAAAATCGGAGAGGGAACCTATGGAGTGGTTTATAAAGCGAAAAACAAAATCACTGGCGAAACTGTGGCGTTGAAGAAGATCAGACTGGACACGTAAGTGGGAAAAATGTTAGTGACATCTCTGTGGAAAAGATTATTATTCTAATCACCCGTGTGGTTTAAAGCAAGTCTGTTTACCTCAGCCTCCTAACTCCTGTCACAGTATCTTTCAGTTAGGAACTGTGCTCTACACTTCTTCATGTTGTGTTGGTCTCCTCAGATCAGTTTGTCTCTCAGTATCCTGAGCTAATCTCCATTCATGGACAGGAAAACCATCCAGAGTGAATGGAGTTCAGTTATAAATTGTGGTGCATGGAGACATTACTCCTAACACTAAATCTCACACAGCTGATCATAATTCACTTAACAGATTGAACATTAGATATTGCAGACACAAAGCAGCAAGGAAGAGGCGACAGTGGCTAGATGACATGGGGAAGAAACCTTGAGAGGAACCAGACTGTTCATCTGGGTGATACTGGGAGTATACTGGGAGTATAGTGGGATTATACTGGGAGTATAGTGGGATTATACTGGGAGTATAGTGGGATTATGGCGAATTTATACTGGGAGTATAATGGGATTATAGTGAGATTATACCAGGAGTATAATGGGATTATACTGGGAGTATAGTGAGATTATACCAGGAGTATAATGGGATTATACTGGGAGTATAGTGAGATTATACTGGGAGTTTAATGGGATTATAGTGAGATTATACCGGGAGTATAGTGGGATTATACCGGGAGTATAATGGGATTATAGTGAGATTGTACCGGGAGTATAATGGAATTATACTGGGAGTATAATGGGATTATAGTGAGATTGTACTGGGAGTATAATGGGATTATACTGGGAGTATAGTGAGATTATACTGAGATTGTACTGGGAGTATAGTGGGATTAAACTGGGAGTATAGTGGGATTATACTGGGTGTATAGTGAGATTATACTGGGAGTACAATGGGATTATACTGGGAGTACAATGGGATTATACTGGGAGTACAGTACTGTGCAAAAGTCTTAGGCACATGCAAAGAAATGCTGTAGAGCACGGATGCCTTCAAAAATAATGAAACTAAATGTTTCTACATTAAAAAAAAAAAAATACTATGCAGAGCAATAAACAGTAATAAATGAAACAAAGTCAATATTTGGTGTGACGACCCTTTTATAAATAAGGATTATAAAGCATTACTCTTCTACACCTGTTAAACAGTTAAACAGGACTAAGCGTGTTGAACTGAAAGGGTGTTCAGTATGAGCGTATTGAGATAAGAGTCCCGGGATAAACACAGAACAATTGTTATAATTACAGCAGTTCTTCTTAATGTTTTTTGTGTGTGTGTGTGTGTGTGTGTGTGTGTGTGTGTGTGTGTGTGCAGGGAGACTGAAGGTGTGCCGAGTACCGCCATTCGAGAAATCTCCCTGCTGAAGGAGCTCAATCACCCCAATATTGTCAAGTATGATCATGTTACACAATACAGACGTACACTTACTTCTGCAATCTCTAAAATGCTTTCAACTGTATCAGTTACAAACCTGCATTTTTCCTACCGTGGGACCGCGTTAAAGCAATACTTACAAAAAAAGGGAATGTGCCCAGTTTTTTCCCAACCAAATATAGCCTTTCAGCCAAAACTTTTTTAATCATAATCCGTTTCATGGTGAATGGTGACGGTGGCAACAAGCTGAGAAGGTCAGCCCAGACCTCTCTATCCCCAGCCACAGATTTCAGCTCCTCCTGGGGATCCCGGACGTTCCCAAGCCGACTGTGAGATATAATCAAACACAATATAGGTGCAGTGTAGGCAACTAAATTCATCACATCCACTAGGCTACTTTGCTACCCATTCTCTCTATAGTGAAACTCAGCTGATGATGTCTTCTGAAAATGCCCTTGGCTTGGAACGCACTCTTGGAGAAATTTTGTAACTGGAGGTATTGTCTGATATCTAAATTTAGTCTACTTGAACTTTACTGATACGATTATTCATTCCGAAATGAAAAACAAACCTAAGTATTTACAGGGAGACTTGGAAGCAAGTAAGTAGCACGAACTCTTACTCTTTGTGTAAGTGATCATGTCCCCTAGCGTGTAAAATAGCATCACCTTCATAAACATGGTTGTTCTTTCCCACATTCAAAGCAACATTATTGGTGCGTTATTAGTGAGATATTGTTTCTGACGTTGTTTCAGGCTGCTCGATGTCATCCACACGGAGAATAAGCTTTATCTTGTGTTTGAATTTCTTCACCAAGACCTCAAGAAATTTATGGACTCATCCTCAGTTACTGGCATTTCACTTCCACTGGTCAAGGTGAGTGTGACTTAATAGACCAGGACTTTTTTTTTTTTTTGTACTAAATAGTGTACTTGTGTGATTTTAAACCTGTACAGTAATAATAACAATAACAACAAATTGCTTTCAAGGAAATACATAGAAAAAACCCCACATTTTCTATTTAACTTGCTTCACTGTATATTGTCAGAATGCTAATAAATATTACAAATGACTGATCTTTTCTTGACTTGAGGCCATGTCTCAGTGCTCGCTGAACTGAAGTGCTCTCACATCATGCTACCGCAGCAACTCTCATAGCTGTCACTGGGAAATATGCTTAATAAGATGCATTAACATAGCAGGAACTTTTTTCCCTGTAATCTTTGTCCTGCCTTTGTATCAGCACATCTGCACCACTGTTGTAGGTTAGTTTAGTCTGTGTCCTGGTAGTGTTGCTTTGGTTCATTGTTCTCTAAGCCAAGGCCTGATTTTAATCCCTCTGTCAGATCTGAAAAACATGTCTGTCAGGCTGCCCCTTCATAAGGAGCTTCTCTTTCTCCCAAAATGTGCCATAGTGTGTGCATTTGTGCTATTTTTGTGCTAACAGTGGTTACCCTGTTTTTGTACTTATGGTAGTTCTCACTTATGGTATCTCTCTCACGCTCCCGCAGTTTCTGTTTCTCTAACTACTTTTCCTAAAGGCCTTGGTTGGTTCTGTATCCAAAATAAAAACAAAATAGTAATTTAAAGCACAGTGATCTTGACCTAAATAAAGAAGTTACTGAGAATGAATGCGGTAAACCAGTCGTGTGAGCAAACCACCACATCAAACGCACTCTCACGTTAATAAATGTGTCCCGCGAGTTTCATACCTGACTGCCTGCTCCTGCCCACGTGTGAATAAATAAACCTCCTCCTGCTGATTTTTCATTGGGTTCCACAAGATCCCAGTCTCGAAGGCACACCTCTGGGCTAAAACAACTACAAATAAAATAAACCATTTTGTCTGAAAAATACAATATGACTTTGTTGCCTTTTGGTTGTTTTGCAGCAACGTACATCATGTATTGTGATTTATTTATTTTTCAAATTTCAGTACAATCTGCGTGCTTAGTGTATGTGTGAATTAATTATGCGTGGGATGTGCGTATCTTCAGAGCTACCTGTTCCAGCTGCTCCAGGGTTTGTCTTTCTGCCACTCTCACCGGGTTTTACACAGAGACCTGAAACCTCAGAATCTGCTCATTAATGCGCAAGGAGAAATTAAACTGGCCGACTTCGGCTTGGCCAGGGCTTTCGGTGTGCCCGTACGCACATACACACATGAGGTAGACTGCTTTTGTTTTGTATTGCGTTTATAGATTAACACATTCAGTTGCGCTTGTCTCAGATGTGCGTTGTTTTTATCCAATACATTAGTTATGTTTGTTGGTAAGATGAGATTATTATTTTTCTTTCTTCATTACATTGTAGGTTGTGACTTTGTGGTACAGAGCACCAGAAATTCTACTGGGCTGTAAATATTATTCCACAGCTGTCGACATCTGGAGTTTGGGCTGCATTTTCGCTGAAATGGTAAGAGGCTTAAAACATTTATGGACTGGATTTTAACTGTACTGAACAGCGTACATGAGAGATACTGAATACGACGGCTTTGTATTTAGTTATATGCCTGTTGAATTGTCAGTTATTGTAAGTAATTGGAGAGCTCGTTCTCCAGTGTGTAACGCAGAGCTGTGTTGAGTCTGCGGTGTCCATATCCTCAGATCACCCGGAGGGCGCTGTTTCCTGGAGATTCCGAAATCGATCAGCTGTTCCGGATTTTCCGAACCCTCGGCACTCCCGATGAGTCTGTGTGGCCCGGCGTGACCTCGATGCCTGACTACAAGCCTTCTTTCCCTAAGTGGGCACTGCAGGACCTGTCTAAAGTCGTGCCCCCTCTGGATGACGACGGCAGAGACCTGCTCGCTGTAAGACATTAACATTGGAGTAGAGGTTTGGCCTTAGGCGACAAGTTTGTAGAAATGACGAGATTTAAAGGAGTCCCGAGTGGTACAACAGAAGAGCATTTGTGCGCCCAAGAGCTTTCTGGGTCGGATTACATTACTCTCTTCCCTGTTGAACAACCTCTTTGAGATTGCTCTTGGGCCTCTTTGCTCCACTTGTGTATAATTACAGTGTTCTGTATGTAATATATGTAATAAGCATGCTCTTATACGCTTATATGGGCCTGACCCATATGTGGGAAAACAAACACATATACACAGATATATATTTTAAGGAGCTAACATTCCAGTAACTGATATTTGATAACATTCTGTCAAAAATTAAGCAGACACCAGTAGTTTTAGTTAAACAGAGCTTTACTGATATGCTTGTCAATTTGTCATAGTCAAATAAACAGCAGAAACATGCATGTAGAAATCTTTTATTTAAAAAATACTTTAATATTGGTTCATACTGTATATCAGTTATATCATTACTCCTGTGCTCCTTTTGAAATGAACATAAATAAATTAACATTGTGACAACATTTACGCAGGTTTCGTTTGGATCGTAGCCCAATGAATCAGATGCAGAAGTTGCTTTTAAGGTTCAATTTATTAGGCATCACTAGAAATATTCACTGCTCTGTCGTTATATATGATATATTATCTCTCATATTCGGTTATCTGTCCTTCGCTGCAATATAAGACTTTGAATAACCGTCTGTCAGGGTGAATTCTTGATGGCGGACGAATGATTTTTATGCTTAACTCTCACCTCTTTTTCCTTTTTTCTAACAGCAAATGCTGAGATATGACCCCAACAAGAGGATCTCGGCCAAGAACGCCCTGGTTCACCGCTTCTTCCGCGACGTCACCATGCCGATGCCTACTTTGCGGTTCTGAGGCGTGTGTTTGTGACTGGGCGTAGGCTGTAGAGGCAGAGCAATCCCATTCGTCGTCTCTCCTTCCTGAGGACGTTCTTCCTCTAACCCAGAGACTGTCAGCCAGTTTCAGTCAATGCTTTGGTGCCTTTTATATACCAGAGTTTAGCTAAAGCTGAGGTATTGCTGCACTCGTCTGCTCAGATTGTGTTTTCTGCAGTCTGTTCTTTCTGGAAGGTGACATTCCTTAACTCTGTGACCTGCTTATTCAGGAATTAGTTTACTGTCTGTTATATATAAGAAAAAAAAAAAATCTCTTCATTAAGAGTCCTATGATGCACCAGCATAAAATATTTATTTTGGCTTGCCAAAAATCACTTTTGATAGTTCCGAATATTTTTTTGTAATTGGTGATTTTATGCCTTTTTAGGCAGATTTTATCCCTGTTTGATAATTATACATAAACTTAAGACAAAAAAAAAACCCTGAAGTGCTTTGTTTTAATTTGTATTCAACATATTCATGAGTATTAACACTGCAAAAAAAAAAAAATCTTAGCAGGAGAAAATATCTTGAATATGGGCATGTTTATCTAATATTTCTTATTATGAGAATTATTCCGCCTTTTTTTTTTAAAGATGCTTTTATTCATTTCTAGCTTTTAAATGTTTTTCTATTGCCAAATAATTTTGCTTCTTTCTAGAAATGTTTAATACTACTACTTTAAGCTTGAAATTAGTACAGATGTCTAGAAATAGATTTAAAAATTGTATATTTGTTTTATTATAAACTTATAATAGGAAATACTAGATATATTTGATTATATTGAAGATTTTTTTTTTTCCTCCGTGATGGGATTCAAGGTGTGACAAACAGCTTAAACTCCCCAAATAATCCCATAAATAGCATGTCGGAGTTAAACTCGATCCTTTAATGGTTAAACTGGTTATTTAGCTTTTGCTGATGCGAACATCACTTGAATTTTGTCAACATGCTTTTGATACTTAAAGTATTAAAATCTCAGGTGAAATTATAATGAATTACTACATTTACTGGTACTGGAAGAAATCATTTACTGTCAACCCATAAAAACTAAAATAAATAAATAAGATTAAAGAATTTTTATTCAAAATTATACATATACAGTGAGGGGCAAATAAGTATTCAGATTCCACTTCAGATTTACACGCATGTCTTTTGACTTTGTACTTATAACTATGAACAAAAAGTATGTATTCATAAGCATAAAAGTGGGGAAAAAAGAAAAAATAGTATTCGGACACCATAAACTGCCAACATCAGTGCCTTGTTGCAAAGCTTTTGTTGGCAGTTATAGCTTCAAGATATCTATGGAAGGAAGTAATTAGCTTTTCCTGCATTGTGGTTCAGTTTTGGCCCGTTCCTCTAGACAACCGTTTCAATTCCCCAAGGTTATAGGTGTCAATCACATGGGCTCAATGACAGTTTACTGTATACGGGTTGATTCAAAAGTGAAGCCAAAATATCTCTGAGGCCCTTTAGTGGCTGATTGCAGAACAATATTTAACCCCGTCCATGCCCATGTTAGCCACTGGGAAAGATGGCAAAAAATGCACTTCAGTTAACCCTGATATCTCCACCAATATTTTTCCTTATGCTGTCTGGGTTTTATAGGAGTTATTTGATGATAAATTAAAGGGCGTGGTCGATGAGGTGATTGACAGGTTTGGACATAACAGTCGAGCTTCACGAACGCGCACCAGCTTTCCAACATGCACCTGAAGCTCTTGACAGTTCTGTAGCAAAGCCGTATCTTGTTCTGCTGTAAGCTGTTCTAACAGACCCTCAGTGGGGAATTCTGGGCCATTTTTCGAGCACATCTCCATTCACATGGATGACTTACTGCAGGTAAGAGAGCTAGATGAACATCATGGAAAGTCATGGGATTTTTTCCCATGTGTTGAGTGTAAATGCTGACTGCTGTTTACCAGTATATATTTCAGTTGGTAGCTTACATTAGCTACTTATACTTACATTACTGTAAATGATAGATAATGTCAGCTAGCTAGCAAACAGTAGCTCAGCCAGTCATGACTTTCTTGGCCAGTGAGATTAAATTCTCCTTCATCCCAGTACATCGCCCCATTCCTGCATCCTCCGATGATGATATTTTTGTTTCGTCTGACCAGAGTATATTGTTCCAAAAGACTGCTGATTTGTCTAAATGCTTTTAGATGCACATTTCTGTGCTTCATTTTTAACAGAGGAGTTTTGTGTGAGGTTTAAAAAGGAACCTTGCGTTTTCAAACAGCTATACTGCAATCTCCTAGCGGCCAGTAGGTGGCGATATCACGTTTATGTGCAGCTGCGTTTTCCCAAAGAAGCAGAAGAAGAAGAATCTCCGCCGGAACAGGAAACACTCCAAAACAGGAAGCTGCGAAAATGGCTGAAGTGGTCGAACTCCATAAACTGAAGGTAGCTAATAAACACTTGTTTATTATAGTTGTTGCCAGATTTATGAATAATATTTTTTAAAAATAATGTGAGCGTTAGTTAATTACTTGTAACGTTACTGTGTCTGAAGTTGCTAGTTTGATTTCAGCAAGTTAGCGAGGTAACTAAGAGCTAACGCTCAATTTCTCTTTCTTGCTAAATAACTAACAAGAGGTAATCTGCTGTAGGGCTGATGTTTTTTTTTAACATATTTTATAAAGTTCTTTATTACAGTAGCTTTAAGGTTTATAAATGAATCCAAAATTGCGTGTAACTAGAATAATAACGACGGAATGAATGCAAACTCCAGCGTGCTAGTCGAGTGTCCTGTCTTAGCTAAGCTAGTTAATTTGTGTCCACTTCTACTGCTGGGATGAGTTTATAAATAAACATTAGTCCCAGCACAGCAGAGCGAATTTAATTCGTTTTGGTTGTTTTCAAACGTAATTATTTGGTATTTGTCCCAATTAAGAAAGAAATTACGAAAATATTCAGTTTTCCGTGTTATTTAATCCGGTGTTGTGAAAGTGGTTGACGCTGTGAAAAACCTTTTTGTGCGCATGCGCTGGATCCACACAACTATGCTGCCTTCACGTGCTATCGGAATTATCGTAAATACGAGTTTCCAACTAGGAAGTTGCACATGAATGACAAGTTCTCAAGCCGTAATTTCGCCTGGGAAACTCGGAGATGATTTTAATACCCGACTTTCCGAGATGGAAGGCGTCCTAAGCATTTAACAGTGTGGAGGAGAGAACAGTTTCTGTCCTGAGTGACAGGTTTCCTCCATTTTCCTAAATACAGCTAATCGTTAGCGCTTGCCGTTTTGCTCATATTAATGTAAGTACTTCATCAGCAACCATTCTATACATGTTAAAATGTATACACACCAAAATTCCATTATCGTCAGCAAGCTAGCTAACTGAGTAATGTGTTATGGTGTCAAAACAGAAGTAAAATAAAAAAGAAATGTGTATGAATGAAATTGGCGTTCGTGTTTCATGTTCTTCCCGACAACAAAGCACGTGAACACGACAGAGTCGTAATTCCCACTTCAGGAGAATTCCTGTAGCACGTGAAGGCGGCATAAATCTCTGAAAGAGAGAAGAGGGAGGTGTGAAATGTAATGCACATTGGCACAGGAGCTCTCAGGAGTGCCTTTGTTTCATTCTTGCTCATTTTCTGACCAACGATTTGTTTTTAAGACCATTAAAAGCTTAATGTTTGCCATTTCGCTCTTGCCCAGGAGCGTATATTCCACTTCACATGGGGAGACTTCTTTTCTATCTGGCATGGAATCTTGTCCGTAGTACACACATCCTTCTTCATATCTATCCGCCTGCTCCCGTACGTGTCCGAGTTAAACCCCTTTTAGATGGTTAAAATACCATTAAATCCTTTAACACTGCAGTAGTATTAGAAATGTAGAATATTTTTGTTCTGTTAGTTCCTGTAGTGTGTCTGCAGTAAAGTAGGAAAACACTACAAGAATATGTAGTAATTAGTATTTGTCCTGGCAGAGAAACAGAAAAAAAGAATGCAGTTAAACTGAAGTTTGTTTTCTTACCAAATCCTAACGGACTGCAAAATTAACGTAAAAAAAAAAAGTTTAATGCTTGTTCATTTTGTGTGGTTCTGGTCCTGTTTTGGATTTTTTTTCCCGCAGTGTCATTACTAAAACGATGTATGTTTTTGAAACTGAGCTGAAGTTTCTATAATTCTGAAGAGATTTCTGAACAGGTTCAAGACTAGAACCTAGACATGAACAGCAGCAGCTCAATATGAAACTACTACTACTAATAACTAAATATTCATAGGGCAGCATGTGTGATGTGTTCCACTACTTTGTGCTCGATGAGATTAATATGATTTCCTTGGGTCCGTGTTGTTTGTAGTTAGCTGAGCTGAAGCAGGAGTGTGCACTCCGGGGGCTGGAAGTTAAGGGAAACAAAGGCGATCTGATTGCACGGCTGCAGGCGTACATCGACGAACACGGTACGTGCCTGTGCGTCATGGATTTGCCTCTCTTCTGTTATATCTTACAATCCATGCCAAGAGAATTGGATCTTTTTTTTTTTTTTTTTTAGCGAGATGATTGTATTGTGCATTTATTTTCTGTTTGTTACAGTCCTATGTACAGACACCATCTGGTCGTATTTATAACTCAAATGCTTAAGGAATGAGCGAGTCCTTTAATTAACCACCGCCGAACTTTATAATGCCTATAAAGTCCAACTTGAAGGCAGCAAGTCTTCCAATAAGTGTTTTGTGTCTTGCATTTTAATTTTGCTCAGCATATGTTTAAATGTGAATCGATGGCGCACTGTAAAATGAAGTTAAATGTTAAAACCTGGTTAATGCTCTAGCTGTGGCCACTTAAAAAAAAAAAAAAAAAAAATCCTCCAGACATGTGGAGTGACTTCATGCCGCTTATATCTTCAAGCTAATACGATTTATTTGCTCGTATACAGCGGTAACGCGCGTTTATAACAATCTGACGGTCCGATACATTCAGGAAAACAAAGTAAACCTACAGAAAACTAGGATAGTGAAAGAAAACGCGAACAAAACCAGCAAAAGAAGGGAACCTCCAAGCAGCAGTTACGCAAAAAACAAATGTTTTATATATATATATATATATATATATATATATATATATATATATATATATATATATATATATATA
>CM040994.1:12123464-12163569 GCA_022985145.1 Pangasius djambal
AAAAGAGACCAAACGAACAAAAACAAAGAAACCAAGTATTCATTTGCACAAAGTTCAACCTACAAATTTATAATTCATTCATCTACACAGCATCAAATAAAGTGGATGAGACAGCAAAAAGGACACAGAATTCTTCAAAGCGGAGAACCTGTTCAGAGAAAGTGATGCAAGCTGCTGAAATGCTGAATGCTTATTTACACTGAGAACATCCTTGCTCATTTAATTGTCCGTAAAGGGTCCACAGTTTTAGCTTAGTGTCCGATGTCCCTCGCATGCATTAATGTCTCCACACTGGGTCCACATGCTTTATCTGCTATGCATGAAGTGCCCATGCTTCATGTGATGTCAAGGTCATATCCGTGTTTCAATCCATTTACTAACACAGTACTGCCCATGTGATATCAGTGCCCTGGGAACGTCTTTAATGCATTAAATGTTTGGAATTGAATTTAAATTTGAAGAGAATGAAAGTGTCGTACTTGTATTGAAGACCAACTCATGACAGAAACAGTTTAGCCAACATTGAAATGTCTTGCTCTTACACGTTTAATGTAGTCGATCAGCCGAGGCATGTTTAATGTCTGAAGTTTGTTTCTTTAGTTTTACACTGGAGAGTAATTTAACTAACAAGTAAGTGTGTCTAAAGTGTCTAAATCATTACACACTCGCCTCAGAAGACATAGTAATTGCGTTTGTACCTAAACATTGCCAGAAACGTTCAGAATAAGACTTAAAAATACCTAATATACAGGTCAACTTGGCATTATTTCATCTGAATCGCTTCTGAAATACAACATTTTGCACCACATCTCCTACCCGAGTCTGCGAGAGCAGAGTGGCAAAAGTGTTCTGCGTCAGGTTGTGGACGCAATCTCTGTTGCTGCGACACAACCTAACTTCAGTGACATCCTTTATTGTTCAAAGACGGTGTATCCGTGTCATCAACCACATAAGCAAGTCCGTTTAAGGTACTGCATGGTCTGAGGTGCGTTTTGATTTGGGAAACATGATGCTAAACCAGCAGCTATAAGCTGACCTTTTTGTGCAAAACCAACTAATCAAATTTCAAGCACCAAACATATCTTGGCTTATTGACTACGCTTGGGTTAAGGAGGACATTGTGTACATTACATTTTTGGTAAAAACACTGGCATAAATGAAACCTAAAAATGGCAGGAGTTAAGCATACTTGGAGGGAAAAACGTCTAAACAGCTGTATTTTGAACATAAATTTCCATAACGATCCAACATCCCAATGCATATACTCCAACTGGAATATACCAATACTATTAATCAATGAAATATTGTAATATTAGGCAAATTTCATGTATTTAACTTGGCAATAGTGTAGTAGTATTTATGATGACAGCAAATGACCAAATAAAATCTTTAATAGCAAACATTTCAGGAAGGATAATTCCCATCAACTAATAACCCAACCTCGAATTTCCCAATGCAGGAAATTACGGCTTGGTGTAAAGTCTTGTCAATTTGGCATGGGTGCGTGTCTGCTAAACTGTAGATAAATTAACCACCTTGCACTGCATTCTCCTTATTTTTCTTAATATTCTTAACAATGAGTGTATACTGCCATCTGCTGCCACCTACCACACAACATTGCATTTATTTGTAACCTCCATTTCGAGTCTATATCGACTAAATTTCCTCTAGTGAAAACACCTTAATGTACTTGCGAAGGTTCCTGCACCTACTTGCATTCATTATTTGCCCAGTCACTTTTAACCAAAGTGACTTACAACAAAACAGAATCCAGTCCGAGCACGGAGTTGAGCTGTGGCTTGAGGGTTTTTCCTCAATGGCGGTCAATGGGATTTTACCTCCTGACCGTCCGGTTGCAGACTCAAAACTGCTGAATTTTCAGCATATTGATGATCTCCTTGTTATAATTGTTTAAAAAAAAAAAAAAAAAACCCAAAATGAAATACATCCATAGTATGGACACTTCTGTCCACATTGCAAATGCTCAGGACCAACAGCTTAAGATGTTCATAGAGAGAGAGCGTCTGAATTCCTTCACCATCCTGCACTCATTATTACAGTCCTGTGATGCTGTCCAAGCAGGATAAATGTTCATTTTTGTTCAGAAATGATGACAGGTCTCCGCTTTAGAAGATGGGGGGGGGGGAGAACATCAAGAAAGTGTAAAGATGAAGAAAAATATGATGGACAGTCGCTGTATATCCACTCCATAAACAGGCTTTTTTTCTTTTCTTTTTTTTTTTGTCCATGTACAAGCTCTTGTGCTTGAAAAGGTATAATACAAATACAGACAACATGACTTCTCTTGCCATTCCCATAGTGCAAAATTTATAGTTGGTAAGGTAGAGTGCCCAGAAAGGTTCTTTTGTACCCCTTTTTTAAAAAATTATATACATATATTATTTATATATAACGTCAGAAGGCGTCTCCTTTATCCAACAGCATAGTGCTTTCGTTTCCAACAGAGCGATATTCTTCTTTGCTTAGACATCTAGTGAGGATGAGACTTCTTAATCTATTTTTTTTTTTTTCCTGTTAAGCACTTCAGTTCATCATACCATTAAGGATTAGTAAGGAGTAATAATAATGGAGTGATAGGTCACAAAACAAAACAAATCTATAAATCATATTTTTCTTGAAATGTTGAATCTGAATTAAGCGTAACCCAGCAACTGTGTGTGTGTGTGTGTGTGTGTGTGTGGAGGGGAGGCCTAGTGCATCTGATCAGATGTGCTGATAATGATATGTTCCGATAAATATCACATACAATATCAGTATATAGGACACTTCGTCAGTGTCAGGCAGTTACTGTCACATGAAAATGTCATATCAGGACATGCCTACATCTGATATATGAAAATACTTTGAGTAAGCTTCATCTAAAGGCCCTGTAACTCAAATTGGACAAATTTGTCCTTTGTCTACATTTTTTTTTTCTTCTTTTTTTTTTTTAAAGCGTCTAACACCCATAATATGAATGGAAAAAGTATATAATACAGTATTTTGTTAAAGCATTATTAAATAATATTCATCTCCTTGCAATCTAATATTTAGGACTAGTTGTGGTTGACCAGTTGCTGGAGCTGATGCTCTAAAGGTCAGGCTTTGTGTGCGAGTCAGTGCTGTGGTCGTAATTCGATTGCCTAGTCAAACCCCTTTTCCTGTCCTCATTGAAAAGTCTTGAAAAACCCCTTTCTCTTCTTGTTTCTTTTTGTCTTTTACAAGATGACGAGTAAAAAGGAGATCAAAGTGGCCATGAAAGGGCGCCTGGATTCTTGGGAATGTCGCACTGGGGTGCTAGCTGCATTTGCAGTGTGTGGTGGGGGGTCTGCTTTAGCATGTTTACCCACTGTAGGTCTCTTTTGGCATATTTTTGCTTCTCTAATGTACTATGTTTTTGGATGAAATAAAGTATAGATTGGGGGGGGGGGGGGGATTCTCTCTTTAAAAAAAAAATAATAATAATATGGTTAAGAATATTTTGGAGAAATGGCATGTTTACATAATCAGTTCCCACCATAAGTATTGGGACAGTGAAGTCAATATTTTTTCCGCCTCTTTGGATTAAAGATACGGCGAAGCAGTTTATATTTAAGGGTGATGTGCTTTTCTTCATTCTGAAATTACGATTTTTTTTTCTCGTCCTACTTCACTCCACCTGTTTTTTTTTACTCGTAATTAGGTCGCCTAGGTAGGCAACATTTTCATGGCAGCGTTTGTGCCCTCGAGATAAAATCTGTCCCGTTCAGAAGCAGCATAAGGACACCTGTCTTCTTTTTTTTGTTTAGGACAAACTGGAAAGAACATTGTAAGTATCCTTCTGTTCAAGGGCAATTCTGTCATTTTGTTTAACATTTGAAGTACCAATACTGTCAAACCAGGTAAGTTAATTGCCTGTTTTGTAATCATGTATTTTTTTTCCATAGGTAACATTTTAAATAAGTATCATGTCATTTTTAAACCTTTAAAAAGGTTAGGCAGTTATCATGATATTACAGTTTAATATGAGCACATGCTTAAACTGTGGTTTTAATCTGATCTGAATCTTTTAGATGTGTTGATTAAACTCATCCGCCAGAGCTGTGAACATCTTGGTTCTAGCAGGTAACGGCACGTTAAAAGAAAGAAACAGCATTGACTTCACTGTCGCAGTATTTACAGAAGGCTGATGTACGATCCCTACTCAGTATTGTGTTTTTGCCCTTTCAGTGAGAATGAACAGGCATAGAAACTGGCTTAGTCACTTTGGAGCCAATTTAAAAATATCTATCTTACAACTATTAAACAGTTAAAATCAAACACTTAAAATCTTAACCAGGAGCAACAAACACATAAAAAAAAAAAAAAACTAACACAGAAAAGGAATAAATAAATGTCTCACTCTTCTCTCACCAGCCGGTCTTCAAACTTGCAAATTGTTCACAGAAATCTCTGCCCTTCCGCTTCGGTTTTTACCACTTTTACCATGAATTATTCTGTTATTAGCTGACTACAGTAACGAGCTAAATTTGGTCTCCTTCATCTTTGTGTCACTCTTCCAGGAGGTAAGAGGAAAGCAAAACAGGAGACACTTGAACAGTCATGAGCAGACCAAATGAGCCATCTTTTGTGTCTAAGAGCAGCCGCAGCGATCCACCACCATGCCGGGAATCTTTCCATGGATGATCTGCTGCTTGTCGTTAAAATACAGCATATTTATGGGTGACATTTTGGTGGGTGTACAGCAAGGACCGGCCGAGCCTCGAGGATTAGCATGCTGCACCAAATGGGTGTGTGGGTACTTCTGCATGAACATGTACTCACACTGGCCTGAACAGTAGTTGGCCTTGTAGCGCTTAGGAGCAATGATCCAATCCCATCCAAATGCCTCAAAGTCCACTGTGAGTGGGTAGCGGCAGCAGCGCGATTCAGTCGAGTGCTCGTCGCAGTCCAGGCCAAGATTACGACGCGAACGCTTTGTCGTCTCGAGAACCTTCACCTCCAGGAACGGCTGCTGGAAATCAGGGGGAGGGACGTGAGAGGGAAAAATGAAGGAAGAGAGGGATGAAAGAGTGAGAGACAGAAAACGCTTATAACTTCTGCTACACTCTGTTATATGAATCAAACTACGATAACCAGTAAGGCATTACCAGGTGCTAGATAGTCGAAATGAGCAGTCCTCAAGATTTCAGTGACTGTATTTGTTTACTAACCTTCACCTCAAGAAACAGATACCGGATGCAGCTAGAAGTTGTTTCTAAATATTAGATTCTACTTGTAATTAACAGTCACTGAGTTTTTGAAGCAAGCACTTGACTGCATAAAGGCATCAAGAGACATGTGAAAACATGGACTGGGTGGACCATGATTGCTACAAACAGGTGGCTAGATGCTATACAGTATATACAGATGCCAATAATTTATGCAAGTGCTTGGTTGTCACAAGAGCCCTGACTTCCATTAACAGCTGCTAGAGATCGTATGCCAAATTTGTAAGAATTTTACCAATCCTGGAAATTTATATGAAAAGACATGTGTCAAACCCACTCCCTAGTTTTATCCATTGCTGACTTCTTGTGTAGGTTGATTTCTGTAAATTCTGATG
This sequence comes from Pangasius djambal, assembly GCA_022985145.1. Lineage (NCBI taxonomy): Eukaryota > Metazoa > Chordata > Actinopteri > Siluriformes > Pangasiidae > Pangasius > Pangasius djambal. The sequence goes on from CM040994.1 coordinate 12,129,049, forward strand.
TGTCAGACCTTGATTAAACTGAAAACTGCAGGCTATATGTGACCTTTGGCTTCCTGTTTTTGTCCTAACCTTGACCTGTACGCACCTAGTGATTCTCAAGAGATTGTGAACCCGGCGTCGTCACAATTTCATTGTTCCCAATAAAGCACTGATCTCATCTTGCGACCAAGCAGCTGGACACGCGCATGAGTTCAGCAAGAAGGGGAACAAACCACAAGGCCACTGAGGTCAAATCCTGTCAGCTTGCACTCTGCTTTCTTTGTTGGATAAAGAGAAAGGAGAGGTCCAGGGGGAGTTTCATTCTTTCTCTGCTTTTTATGTTGTTTTTGTAGTCTTGCTAAAGAGTCTCTGATCTTTTTTTTTTTCTTCCTCGCTTTTAAAAACAGCTTGCTGTCCAAAGGGTTGGGTTGTTACTTACTTCTGGAGAAGTGGACTTGCCCTTTTCAGGACCAACAACGGGCATACTTGCCAAGGTTCCTGTTTAACCCGGTGTTTCTCTTTTATTTTAACTCACGCCAAGCTCTATGAGATTTAATTTTATCAGGCTTATGAATAACAAATTTAAAAAGTTCATGAACAACATTAAAAAAAAAAAAAAACATCAATGATAATCAGTGATCAGCAGGTCTAAGGGTCCTTACCAGCCCTTCTTCGCCAGGCCTTAGTGAGGTCACAGCTAGGTCGTTGCCACTTTCATCAAAGGCATTTATGTCAATGCCCCAATTTGTATGTGGCTGCTTGAACCAGTTCTGCAGGACATGTTTAAAGTCAATACTCTGCCAGTAGCCTGACCGTGAGTTGAGCTCGATCTTGAGGGAGCGGATGCGGATGTGGCGGCTGCCCTGATCAGTTACAGGTTTGAGACGCAGGATCTGCAGGTAAACAGTAGAGGTTTGTTGCAGTGGCCGAAGATAGACCCAGAGCTGGGCTTTCAGCACTTTAGTGAACATCAACTTGGGACTGAACTTGAAGAAACAGCAGCTTGGTTTTCCATCCACCTGGACTATTGGCTCCGCTGTGTAAAGAGATAAACAACAGGGCATTTCAATAAGAGTTTAGTGAGCAGTTTCTTCTAGCCTCATGACCAGCTTCAAACCAATGTCAGCAGCTTAGGTCAATAAAATTGTCAGATGTATTGTAATACAGCCAGCTGTTTATGATTTGGTCTCTTCAGCACCTTGGACAGTGGCTTTTGAATGATGTGCTTCTTAGTTTTGGACAGTGGCTTTCAAATTAAGCGCTTCTTAGTCTCACAGACCAGAAATTTATGTTTCTCTAAAGAGTCTCCTACTGTCATCACTAAACATTGCCAAGAGTGGGCGCTTTTCACTTAAAAGAGGACTTTTGACTGCGGATGACCAACCACAGACATTTACCTATGTCCCTTTGGTGTATATGCAAGGGTAACTCCAGTGTCTCCACTTACCAGTGTCTTGAGCTAAACTCAAAATATGGTATGTTGTGAACTTTATTTAAAGCCACTAGTTACTTTATTAGGAACACTTTATCATCAGATGTAGTTATCATCATCAGATTATCAAACTGCAGATATGTCAGCTGTAGATTTCATGCTGCAAATGACCCATTCTACCACATCCCAAAAGTCCTCTACTGGGTTTTGATCTGGTGACTGGGAAGGCCACTAAATTATAGTGAATTCAGTGTCATGTTCATGGATCCAGTTTGAGACTTGTGCTTTGTGACAGTGCATTATCATTATAAGATGGGCAAAATGTGACCCTAAAGTGATGCACACGGTCAGCAGCAGTACTCAGGCTTGACAATTCAAACAATGCTTGACTGGTATTAAGGGGTCCAGTGTATGCCAAGAAAATATTCCCCACACCATTACGCCACCAGTGGCCTAACCTGTTGACGCAAAGCAGGGTGGCTCAGTAGATTCATGCTGCTGTTGCCAAAATCTGAACCTACCATCTATGTTTCACAGCAGAAACCAAGATTCATCAGGCAAGGCAACATTTTTCCAATCCTCAACTGTCCTGTTGCGGTGAGCTTGTGTCTACTGTAGCTTCAGGTTCCTGTTCCTGGCTGACCAGAGTTTAAACCAAATGTGGCCATCTGCTGTTGTAACCCCTCTGTTTCAACATGTTGTGTGTTCTGAGATGTTTCACCACGGTCGTAAAGAGTGGTTATTTGATTTACTGAAGCCTTCCTGTCAGATCACATTTTTTCCCCATTCTGATTTTTGATGTGAATATTAACTGAAGATCTTGAGCTGTTTCTGCATGATTTTATGTATTGCGTTGCTGGCACATTTGCTGTTCGGATAACTGCATGATGGAGCAGGTATACAGGTGTTCCTAACAAACTGACTGGCTACTGTATCTTGCTCTGAAGGCCTCCATGTGTTAGTGTTCAGCAGCTTGTTTTCCCATTGTAAACTGGTGCCCATCAGATTGCAACCTCCAAGATCCTAAAACTTGGGGGAAAAATGGACTGTTTTGGTGGCTCTGTTGCTGTGGGGCCATTTTGCTGGAGCATGGTTTGGGTCCACTTGTCCCTTTAGAACAGACCTGGGCATTGTATGGCCCACGGGCCACATCCGGCCCTTTGGCTGTCACTGACCGGCCCCCCATGAGGTCAGTGGGAAGTCAGGAATCAAAGTAAATGTGTATATTATACACACAATACAATTATATTGCTTTTATTTTGAACGCGATTGCTAATTATACGTCATTATGCTCGTGCGTGTGAGCCTATGGCGTGTGCGTGCGTACGTGCCCACGTTTAATTGGTGATCTGACCTTTACCAAAGGTGCATTAGCGGTTATCCCCAAAATGTCTGCTCACGTTAAGAAAAGAAAGATTGATGCAGAATGTCGACTTTTTAACAAGACATGGACTTCTAAGTATTTATTTACCAAAGTCAAAGGTAAAGCAGTGTGCTTAGTTTGTGGAGAAGAGATCGCTGTGTTTAAGGATTACACTTTGAACAAAAGCAACAAATCCGGATACAGATCCTCTCTCACTGATGATCACCTGTCAGCTGTACTCCGCATATCCACCTCAGACATTCAACTTGACTTCGAGCCCAACAGAGACTAGATTTCTCGCACTGAACAAGAAAAAAGGTAGGTAAAAAGACGACAAAGCAACAGCAGTAGCAGTTAATTATTTGTATACAGGTTAATGCTGGTCTTTGAACGATCATTCCAAATCAACGCAAAGATATTCTGACTCATCACCTTTATCCTGTGATGAAACATTTTTGTCTCTATCACGATGACCCTGTCCCCATCTACCGATGAGGATGAGGATGAAAATGTGTGTGACATGTTATGGCCTTCATGGTCACCAGATCTCAACCCAGTTCAACACCTATGGGAGGATTTTGGACTGAAGTCTTAGACAGCATTCTACACCACCACCACCATCAAAACAACAATTGAGGGACTATCTTTTGGAAGAATGGCGTTCATATCTCCAGTACAGTTCCAGAGAATCTAGGCTAAAGAGCACTCAAGCTGTTCTGGCCCAACATCTTATCAAGACACTATATGACAATTTTACAACCTCTTCTTTCATTGTGATTTTAAGCTACATTCATTTCTTCATTCATCTTCAGTAACCGCTTTATCCTGGTCACGAGTGGATCCAAACCCTATCCGAGGAACACTGGGGGTGAGTAACCATAATAGATGGCAATGCTAACCCGCTGCGCCACTGTGCCACCATATGAAATTATATACAGAATTAAAATTGTATTATAAGCATGTTAACAATCAACAGCCTTTTTTTCTAAAATGTTGTATTGTGATTAATTTTCTACTCAGTTTGATCACGTAACTTAGGTTCATTTAACATGAAGGAATTTTGTCAAAAAAAAAAAAAAAAGGATAAAATTTTATTAATCCAATTGCACAAGTGTTAAAAATGAACCTAAGAAATCCACACACAAGCTATTAAACATGAGCATGCAATTCCATAAATGGACACCAGGGCCTTGAGAACAGCATCAGGTTTATACAATCTATCTGTTCAGATATGACAATGCGAATCTGTGGAACATTTTAACGATAACCTTAACAACAAATCTAAAATGAATTTCATTTTCTCGTCACATCCTAAATTTGCCTAATAGCAGTAATAGTAGTACAAAAATAGTAATGAATAGTAGTAATTTGCTGAGTTTGTGTGGTGATTTCCTTATGAGAAAGAAGGACAATGCAGCATGAAGCAAAAGTACAAGTATAAATGGTTTTCAGATTCAAAGCAAGCTAATCCTCCATAGCCATATGCTTTCATTTCCTGCATTGTTCCCTACAGGGAAAAGTGTGCCTCCACCATTTTACATAAACTAAGGGGAGCTGTCAATCAAGCCCCAATCTGTGGTTGCTTTGGCAACCCATGAGGGCTCCCTGTGTCAGAAGGTCGCTCAAAGACCTCGGTCCAGTTAAGAAATGGGATTAAAGGTCAGAACTGGGAGCCTTTTACATCCCCACTGGAGCAGGGCGGGGTCGTACATAATAGCCAAATTGAGTTTGAAGGTCAAGGTCAGCCCTATGGCCATGAATGGTAGTATCTTTTTCCTTGTTTTCTTGGTTTTAAAGCACACATTTTAAAGAAAAGTTTCTGGAGTTTTGAGTCGTTTCTTGTGAATGTGGAAGCATTTCTTTCTCACCGAATCCACAGTTAGTTGGTAGTAGGTCTGTAATTAAATTATATTGCATTTATTCGGTGAGGTAAATGCTACAATATCCATTATGTTTGTGAGTGGAAAGTTGATGAGAAGCCAAACGAGTCTGAGAAGGAAGATCATCAAGCTTGGATGAGTTGCAGGTCTGCTCATTAGTGAGAGTAAATTTTGACAACACGACAATGTTCCTCTCTCGAGATTTGGCACGGTTATAGCAATTAACGTTTGGCGTTACTGTAATGTTTACCGGAAATAAAAGAGCAAGTGATCCAGCACTTGGCCTGGATTTACTGTAATTGTCAGTGTCAAAATTTTCATATGCAGAAAAAGCACATCAACAATGCCTCATATGATGTGTATAAATAGGATTAAACTGGAGTAAATACAGACTCTGAATGGTACATTTACGAGGGGTAAAAAATATTGTTTACCCAAAATGCAATTGAACAGCCACAACAAGCCACAACATTTTGTCCATGTCTACACTGTGCCACACAGAAACCTCAAAACTAAATTTGAGGCTACAAGCCACCATTATTTGGTAGCTAGATTAGCCTTAGTAATTCCAGACCTACTATACTTACTATAGAAGCAAACTTTAGACCATAAATGTCTAAAAGTATGTCTACATTTGGAGTGAGGGGAAAGTTGTGTTCTGTGTACAATATGTAATTTCTAGCTGAAATGTTCCTTTAATCCAAAGGTGCCAACAACGCTAACAAGAAAATCCCAGTAGGCAGAGAATTCCATACAAGGCCTAGTATATGTTGGTGGACAGGATGGCTCAATGCTAACATAAATTATAAACAGCACAAATAACAAACAGCACATTCGATCCTGAGCTTTTACTGACCAAAGAGACCACAGCCCTGCCCTCGTTTTCTACTGGCTCACAAACCTGCGGTTCGTGAATTCACAGGTTCACCTAGATAAAGTCAGCGTGAAGTCAGAGTAACTGCTCTCAGAAGTAAACGCGTCTTTCACTTGTCTTTCCTCTTCACCTGGATTGGCTCTAACACCGAGCTAACTTTTATTTGCATTCAGTCTGATTGCTTCTTTAGATATAAAGGCAGAAAAAACATAGTTTTCAGCTTTCACTATAGAAAGAGATCATAGCAGTCTACATTTCATGTTGCCAAATGAAAATTTTGTCAATGTAAACTGGAATTATTTACATATTTACCATACCTTTGTCAGGTAAAGGGTTATAAGAAACTAACCACGGCGTTATGACATAAGTACCGCCTCTTAGTAAAAAGGGCCAATTACCTCGTGGGGCAGATTTAATCATTTCAAATCTGTGTTTTAAAGGCCAACATGTCGATCTGGTATGTAGGTCTCTCCCCATTCAAGCAGATTGGAGCCTGGTACTGTATAACTGAAAATAGAAAGGCCCGGAGCATTGCCCAGATGGCCGCATACCTGCTCTACATATTTATATTATAGTTTTTTTTCCACATTTCTTTGCCCAGCTCCTCTTTTATAGCAAGTTGTTTGCCTAAATGAACAACTTTACCATTTTTTGACCGTTTTTCCTTTAACACTGGACATTATAATAATGAAATAACACTGCTTCATAACTTCTCGACCTGAAGCTTATTAATAACTATAGCCAACCACACATTTATATTAAGATTAATTTTTTAAGGGAGCTGAAAATTGTGATTAAAATACTATTGATTGTGCAGTTTCTACATTGTCTCCATATTGTCTATTGTTTGCAAACTTAAGAATAAGTCCAAAATCTAGAAGAAGAAAAAAAAAAAAGAACATGGCCAAAACAAAACACTTCCTGTCTGTAGACTGTGATTCTGCCGTTTTCAACGATACACTAAATCACATCTTATTTTTCCCTCAGCCATTTTCTTCCATTCTCAATTCAAATATGCAGTTCTGCAAGAACAAAAAAAACCAAACTGCTCTAAGCAGCCAAGCACTCTATGCAACGTCAGTGTCAGATATTGACTCAAAAGATTAGGCTTGTGCGAATGATCACGCGCACGCACACGCACGCGCGCGCACACACACACACACACACACACACACACTGCTGCCAGTCTCTTTAGATACCACACACACCATTTTACGTCTTTAAAAAGCCTGACTCCATTAAATTGTCCCTTTTTCATCCTAGTTAGTCGAAGAATCAGTGAACTTGAAATTTCAGTGTAACGCTGGTTAGTAGCTGATGCCAATGGTGAGTATCAAAAGCAAAGAGGGGATGTTTGATAATCAAATTCAGTTCTCAGGGGAAAAATATTGAACAGACTATGGGGGGAAACAGATTACGGAGTGGGGGTGGGGCTCAGGAAAAATTCAGTGCTATTCTTTTTTTTTTTTTTTTTTTTTTTCTTTTAACAAGACTTCATGATATCCTATTCTTTCAGGATGTTTACCCATCGGTTGCTCCAACTGAAACTTGTTACAGATGTCCTAACTGGTAAAATGTGCAGTAAACCCAGTGTCTAGTATTGAGTCTAGATATCGAATCGGTATTGGTGTGTGGATCGGTGTTGGATAGGATTTGATATATTCTCTGATACACTCTGTATTTTTACATGTAGTGTAAATATAGTGTGATTCAGACTATAACTAACAATTGTCTTCTGTAAGTGTATCAGCTATATCTGTATTATTATTATTATTATTATTATTATTGTTTTAAATTATAAGTTTCTATATCCCATTTCTGTGATTTTAAGATATTGAGGCATAAAGTTCTGACCCTCAATACCAGCAAAACAAATACAAATGTTTAACTTTATACCTAACTTTCTTCAAATGATTCATTTTAACTTTTATCAAAATTTTGTTGCAAAGCATCTTCACATATATTCAGAGTAACATGTAAAAATGCAAGTAACATTTTTAACAAATGACAACCTAATTTTTGCCCAAGAAGTCAGTTTGAAATGTAAAAATCTGAATTGTGATCAATGAGGATAATTAGCTCACTAAAATACACGTAACTGTGTTTAGTCTCTTACACTACTGATGATCGTGTCATATGTCCCGTGCACATGTTCGGGTTAAGCTGAAGTTTTGTATCGGGCTGGATGGCAAAAAAAATTCCCAAAAGGATTTTCCTCCCCACAAAAAAAAAAAGAAAAGAAAACGGTCATCTGTTTGGGGGGGACAGAAGCCTAGAATGCTTTAGCCTGCCACAGCCCCCCCTCCAAAAAAAAAAGGGGGCGGGATTCTATTTGCATATATATCTATATTTTCTTAATGGGAAATGCAAATGTGGTATTTTGAGGGAAGTGTGTGTTAAAAAGAATGAATGTGACTCTAGGGGATCCCTATGCACTTCTGGAAATTAATCATTCTGACACGTTAACGACTCCTCTAATAAGACAGGGGCCCAGCAGCACTCACACAGGCCCTGCACACTCTTTGTTCGGCCCTCGGGTCCCAGGAGGAACGGACGGACGGAGGGAGTGGGGGAGGAGGACAGAGGCGAAGGAGGTTGGGGGATTCTCCCTCTCTAAAATGAGGGACCTCTCATTTTCTGGAGGGGGGAGATGGACACAAACATTACATCCACATGTGTCAAGATTTAGGAGTCTTTAGCTACAGTTGGAGCTGGAACGACATGACAAATCCATGGTATGATGACAGTACAAGAGGATTACAGTTTCCTAGCAAAATGACTCTTGATTCAGTTACATTTTTTTAAAATGAAGCAATTAGTTCATACTTTTACTGAAAAATCAATTGGCTGGTATAATAAATGTGCTACCAGTACACACTATAGTCTCAAAAAAGCATACTGAAATCAATACCATGTAATCATACCGCAACCTTCTATTTTTGATGACGTTAAAAGACGTTAAAAGTGCTGTAGGTGCATGCGTAGTGAAATTGTACAATGCATTGAAACAATGCAGGAATGAAAAGAAATTTGTTTTTCACTAGGAGTTTAAATTTAATTCCTGCGGAGTTTACGTAAATGAATTTCTGAAGCTTGGGAAAAAGAGGACAGGCTGTGGTCTCTTCTTTCTCTGGTGCAAACTGGCAAAAAAAAACCCACAAAAACATGGCTTACGTTTATGCCAAAATCACATCATATTACGGATTTTTTGCTCAAGCAAAGAAAATAGCTAGGCAAAAGTCTGGTGTGACTGCTACCTTAACAAGGTCTATGTTGACACTTCACTTACGTAGACCTAATGGTAGACCTATTGTGTTATACCAATTTATTATCACACTCAAGTGCAACATAAACATACCGGGCCTCACTTACAATTCTAATTACGAATGTATGTGCAAATTGTTCGCAGGAGCATTTACACAAGAAATCTGGTTATTTTGTAAAGATGATTGTATCGTACAAGAGCTTCTGAGTCTGTGTAAATTTTCGTATAAGAAGACAACGCTTCAATTCCCCTATAAAAGGAGGAAGAGTGTATCTATAGTAGTTGAAGAGCTGCAGTGGCTGAGCTGCATTACTAGACGATTTAGCACACACCATGCTTAGGAGGCGCTTTTTTCATGTTTAGTCATCGTCTCTGTGAGCTTTTTGCTTTTTATCTTTTAAGTGATTTTGGCATTCATCAACATACATACGTGAGCATGAAGAAAATCAGCAAAACATTTGCTGGTGGGAGTTTTTAGTTCAGTTTGGCCTATGAAAACCTTACACACAATTCTACTAAATAATTGATAAAGGAGGCCGACTGTGAAGATTCAGACTGCAGTATACGCATGCACATGGACACACTTATCCACTTTAACATGAGCTTAAACACAGTGGGGTCTCCACCAGGCTCTGGAAAACAAGGACCAAGTTCTCACATTAACGCGATGCAGATATATCACGCTCGCACGTGTTCAGTACTTTATTCAGTGAGATTTTTCAGTGAGATTTTAAAGCTCCTCCTTTTTCAGAAAATAATGCAGAAAGTGAGCCGCATAAGAAATTATTAATCACATCCTAACCCTGTTTTCACACTGGCGGTGAGGTGATGCGAAATGACATATCAGGACATTTTTGTTTTCAATAAGACGTAACCATTTTCAGAGAAAGGAGGCGTGGAGATCATTGGTAAAACCAATCGGCTGGGGTCAGAAGACATGATAATGCCAATTTACACATTTTCATTCATGTGTTTTCATTCCTGAGCCGACTGGGGAAACTTCTACGCCTCATGAAAATACTTGCTGGACTTGAATCGGATCAATACATCAGTACTATAAATAATCATTTTAGGTTTAGTGTCACACATGTAGAGAGCTAAAGATCTACTTTAATGGATGGCCAAAATGTCTGCAGTGGCCTGACCTGTAAAGTTAAAAAGGTAGTTAAAGATGAAGATAAATTGTTGTGCTGTTGTTCTGAGGGTGCAGGGTTCACTAATCTCTATCCTAAGGGCATTTTTAACTCTTTGGCACCCTAAACTTTATGAAACATGTTTCTGATTAAATCCTTTCAGGGGAATTCATTTGTGTGTGCAGTTTGGTCAAAGTGTAAAAGAAGTCACTGCAGAGGTTTTGTGTTCTTTTAGGAATCGTCTCACTGGAAAAGGTAGTGAAGAGCATGTGGCAGGCGAGTGTTATATTAATAAATGAGCATTATCATGTTCCATATGCAAATGGGTTGTGTTATTACAAGGGGAAGGGATGAGTTAGGTGTACGTTTGGGGGCAATTCAAATTTGCATAGTCATAGAATGTGGGTTTCTTGATGAGTGGCTCCCATGTTAAGTAATGTATTATTAAGCCTATATATATAAGCCTATGGTTTTGCAGAAGCAATGAAAGTATCAGATATTCATAATGACATGGGAACTATGGGTTATAGATCAAACAGTGTCTGTTCCCGTTATGAAGCATCCAAAAACTGAAAATGTCAGTAGCTGTTGTTACCAATACATGTTAGTAACATCTTATTGAATATTCCTGTACTATTCCAAAAATGTTAGCGCGTTTTAAGAATCTGAGAGGATCTGAGTCTCCGTCACCTTTATTTACTCTTAATTATCTGATCAGTTTTCACTAATCCGTGGCAAGTCATTTGTTTTGACCAGTGTTGTGGACTAATTTAGCAGTAATCTGGGTCCAGTGTTCCTCGGATAGGCTCCTGATCCACCATGACCCTGACCAGGATGAAGTGGTTACTGAAGATGAAGTAATAATTAGTTGAAAAAAAATGAAATGCCTAACACAGCATGAGGCGAGGCATGCTGACCTGACCTTTCTGATCTCTCTCATCTTCCTTTTCATACATTTTCAAAGACGCCCTAATACATTTACTCGTGTTTTTTTTCCTGACGGTATTCCGAACGGCTTCTCAGAAAGCTTCACTCAGTCAGAGCCGAATATCTCTGTTATTATTTCTTCTTGTTTGTTCATGCTTCCTGCTGGAATTTCACTATCTGCTATGTTTCTTAATATGATTTTTGTGTGCAAATAAATAAATCGAAATAACTCGAGAACAGCTCTGAGCAGTTGAAGGTTAAAAGCCCTTGCTTAAGGGCCCAGTACTGGCAGTTCGGGGGGTTTGAACTCACAACCTTCTCCTCAATAGCACAGAAGCTGAGCACTGAAATTCCATTGCCCCTAATAACTACTAAAGCTTTAGAAGCAGCACACTCTTTTCTCAATATATTCTCAAGCTGTTCAGTTGTTCTTAACAGCAGTGGCCTTGGACTTCATCCAAATGCGCTTTTGGCAACGGACAACTCGGCATCGCTAATGAACTCCATGGCCAACATTAAACGGAAAAGGAAGTGTGTGTTAGCGGCTCATCCTCTCTGTGAGAAGCCACTCTCTGAACACTTAAGATCCTTATTAATTTTTCATACATATGATGCTGAAGTCCTTTCCGGTTTGTCAGTGCCCTTAATGGCCAGAATGATTCAGCTGTTCTTCTCGCGATCATGAAGCAACAAGCTTGTCGATTATTATTGGTTTCCTCCCTCCATCCCGCCCTCATTTCGACAAAGTGCTTAATTAGTGGAGAGCGCTGAGTAATTATTTCCTTTATTAGTGAACACAGACATCTGTTTTGGCTCTTTAACTCGACCCTATAAAAGCAGCCCCCGATAAAAACGTCCATGTTCTCAGTCCCTTTAGGACAGAACGCTTGTTGCTCCACGTGGCATTACAGAGCCGAGCTGCTGCTTTCACACATTCCAATGGCTGTAACTAAAATCCCCCCCCTACTCCTGCCACAGTGTCCTAATTGCGATTTGTAAAGGTTTTATCTTCAGAACAACCACGTCAGAATCGACTACCTTTAAACTGACAACCATTCCTTCTTCATATCATGAAATTACAACCTCAGCTGCAGAGTTGACTTTTAGAATTGCTTGTCTGCTACCATGCAGAAAAATGTCACAAACTCCGATTATATATTTCCTAGAAAAAATGTAGATAACGACACACCATTAGCTCGTCTTGTCATGCACATACGTCCACTAGGAAATTGGAGCTACGCTCTGCTACACTGTGTTACCAATCATCCGTGCACTAGGACAAAAAAGACAGAAAGTCTAGTTACAAACCTAATTTGTAACCTGTTTTTTTGTAAAATATATTTTTTTAACCAAATACATCAACCAAAAGCAATTGAAACACTATATTAAAACTAAGAACATAAGTATAAATCACAGATTCTATGAAACAATATTAAAGACAATATTAAAGCTTCACCATCACCCCGCAATAGAAATAAGAAAAATAAGGAAACATGAATTTACACAGAAAAAAAATATATTTATGGGCTACAGTACATGGTAATGGTTTCAAAACCATTAAAGCGACAAAAGAGTGAGATAATGCTCTCTAAGATGTAACCATAGCAACTACTGTATAATGGTAGCATATTGGTATGTGGGCAGTAAGTTTGCTATTTGCATATCATTCAGTTAGGAGAAATTGAACACTGAACACCCATTGACACCTCGCAGTATCAAAAAACTTCAATAAATAACTCTCTTAACCTCACGGTGTCCTTTACCTCCACCACGTCTGTCATATTTTATATATTATACATGACATTAGTATTATGGTACAGATTATAATGCGCAGCATTGTATATTATATAATGTAAATAACATGTATAACATAAATATGCAATGCATCCCTTCATAACATGAAATCTCTGGTGACCAATAACCTAATCCAGTCAAAATGACTTAAACCAAACTCACAATCAGTCATGCAAGAACTAATTTTCTAACCTACTTCGATTTATCACACAGCTGTCAGGATACAGTCTATGTTCATGTTCATCTACACAGCTTCAACATAGCCTCTGAACTCCCCTGGAAAAAAGGGGTGGAATCCAAAGTGGGCATTTCCGCACACTCATACAGAACGCCTTGCCGTCAGTGTGTGCGAGGTGTTAGTGCTTATGAGTTTATGTTTAATTACATATGTGCTTGATGCATTTTGAGTGATGCCTGTTAGGGGTTAAAAACCACCTAGCGTGGGAAGAAGAGCGAGAGGGAGGAGAGAGTGAGATTCCTGAGAGGCCTGGTGAAATTTTGCCTCGGGTATTAATGGACTTTGGGCTCTTTGAAAGTTTATTAGCCATAAAATTGAGAGCGTGTTGTGCTAGCTCAACAGCCCCACTGTCCTCACTCTTTATTCCCGCTCAAACAAAACAGGCAGATGACACAAAAGGCTCCGCACACGTTTGCTCGACAACTCCCCCCCCCCCCCCCCCCCCCCCCCCCCCTTCCTTTTCCTATGGACGGGAATCATTGAAAACGATCTCAGACGCAGGTGTTACCATCCGGCGCGTATGTAAGTTTAGTCACTAACTCCTCACACACTCTACACACTGACTTAAAGGACAGTCGGACGCCCGGGTTGTCTTTTCTGCACTCGACCTCTTAACGTTTATGGTTCCTGCACCTTCAGGAAATGACCCTTTTATAGGGTCAACACTATAAAAGACTTGTGGCTCTTGTTTTTTAAGGTGGGAGTGGTTGGTGGGTGGATGTTGGAAGCGAGTGTGTGTGTATGTGTGTGTGTGTGTGTGTGTGTTTGACGTCTTAAGTGGTCGTTCTTTCGTGGAGGGGGGTTGTCGCGTTGTTTAATCTACTACCAGCTCTCTTTTCGTGGCCAAAGAAAAAGACCTGAAGAGGTTAATTGGCTCCTCGTCCGATATATCACATTGCTGTGAACTCTGTGACCCCTCTTGTCAATAGGGGGCTTTTTCTCCACTGACTCAGTGAATGTATTAGTTCTTCTTTCTGCGTGTGTGTGTGTGTGTGTGTGTGTGTGTGTGTGTGTATTCATATGGTTGCCCCAATTTGCCCATTTGGATAATGGTAGCTGAATATTCAGAGCAAAAAATATGTTTCGATATGGTGCATTTGATTTTGTTGCTGTTTGTGCAGATATAACTGAGCAGAGAGGTTGCAGTCTACTTTTTAAGAATCGACATTTTCATAAAGATACATGGTAAATATATATCTGGGCATCAAATCTGACATTTTGTATCATTATGACTGTTTCATGTAGCTCTACGTTTTTTGCTACCACCTTCGAAACCTCAGCAAAAACTAGACAACCCAAAGATGCTGTGCGTCATGAAAACGTCTTCAAGTGTCGTATGGTTTTGACGTTCATTTATCGCCTACTACTTTTTAAATACACATAACACCTTCCACCGGCCCAGGATTCATGTGTCTAAGTTGCGCTAAGAGGAACTGATCTTTAAAACAAACGAGAGCAGTCTACAGAGGAGAAGGAGGGGCAACAAATTACCAACAAACGCTCTTGAAAAAGCTGGCGGTTGTTAGAGAGGGACATTGATGAGGGAGGAAGGCCTGGTTTAAATATGTAGACAGGTGACAAATGAGGGCTCCAAGGGGTCAGCAACCTTGCTCCGGTGTCACACATGCACTGAGCCACATGCTTGCAGCATAGAAAACTCTCTCTCACACACACAAGTACTGAAATGACATGCAGTGACGGGTCTGAGATCTACGCCTGAGATGCACAAGTGGCTAAAAGCAGGTGCACGCTGCACTCTTTTGTCATAAAGCTTTATATAGCATTAGTTGTACTTAATACACTCGGGCACTACACAGCCCTAATCAATCAGAATCAAGGGCTGAACAGCGCAGGTCAACTTGATTTTGACACCTATGACCTGTTTTGTGTTGCTGCGTAAAGCAGAGTCTTTTAAGGAAAAAAAAAAAAACAGGATTGCGCCTTACTGAAAAATGTAGGGAGAAGGGCACGAAATGATGCTACAGTAATGTTATCGCAATGAATTTTCACTATTCGGAGAAGATTCTAGGTAGCATTAGTGCACCAACTCTACTGGTACTTGTAGCAACAAGCAGATGATTGGACGTTATAATCATTTTATTTCACAAATTTATACGTGTGCGAATGAACATTTAATTAAAAAATTTTTTTTAAATCATAAACTCTTTAATCATCATTTGATTAAAGCATCAGTAAAAGTAAAGTGCAAAGAGGAAAACCATAAATCCTTCCAGGCAATTTTGTAACCTTCATAAAAAAAAAATTCTTCCCTTCATTGGTTACCAGTAGGTTACAACGGTATTGGAGACGGAAACCTACGAACTATGGAGGCTGCAAAGATGACTGTCATTTCGGAGTGGGACACTGAAGCACTGGAGCCTCCTGTTCTGAGATAAGTAACTAGCTAAGTAACTATGTAGCTGAAAATGTGGTATCATGAAACTCAAAAGCAAAATACAGGGTGCATGTTGGAAAAAAAAAGAAGACTCAAGGGCGTAAACGAAAAAGATTTCGAGTCAAGATCAAGACCCCGCCGTTTCCCTGCCAATCTGAGTACTCGAACTGTCGAAATAACACTCTTTTTGCCACTTTGTTGGCAAAAACAAACTAAATAATGTGAACATATTGTGTACTGTGATTGTACTGTGAGATCTATTCCATATCGTCTACTCCGAATAATCATCTATTCTAAAATATGTTCACTAATGTGAAACATAGTGACAGTATGCAAATATATCCATGCAACCAATAAGTGCATAATCTGTGTACATGTGCATGTATATGTGTTACATGACTAGGGAACATAAACCAACCGAACCCCCTATAAATAACTCGATTCATTTTTTGAGTGTTAATGCCGCCGAGAAGAAAATCTCCTGCGAGGACGGATCGGCATTTGAAGTTCTTCTCGCTTTATGTGCAAAACAGAGAGGCGTTTCGGTCCTCCTGTGGGATGCGCTCATGACGCCACAGGCGAGAGCGATGCGCTCCTTTGTGCAGCATGTGGAAATAAAGGGGGAATGACAGAGCGAGAAGGAGAGGCAGGAGAGGAGAAGAGATAGAGGAATGGAGAGGAGATAAAAGAACGAAAGAGCGGGGGGGAGAGAGAGAAAACGGAACATGTCGAGCGACGGTATAAAAGAGAAGGCAGGTGGCAGAGGACGATAGCGGATGTAAGCGCGTGCAAGTGGTGCAAACGCATGGCACGAGTGGATAGAAATGTTTAAAGGAGCAGAAGTTAATTGCATAATTATACGAGTATATGTCGGCATCAAGCCAAAGATACAAATGTGCATAACTGCTGAAGTTGCAAACCTCTCTTTCACAAAAAAAAAAAACAGAAAGAACTTCCAACACTACTTTGGCCACTCTGTGCAGATTTCCTGCTCGTGGCCAAGATGCATTTATTTATAGAGAGTTCACTGGGTTTATGTTTAACACAAGCACATATGTAGTTATTGATGAGCAACTCATACAGAGAAGCAAGGTATATGTTGTAATTCTAACAAATAGTAGTATGCCAATTAGTTTGGCTCTTTAAATAGGCCTGCTACTTGATTGTTTGTGTTTTCTGCTTTGTGCTAAACTAGTCTGGATTTTCCCCCATTTTCTCTCCAGTTTTTCTCCACCTGCCAGTTTCCTTCCACTCGCTAACTCTCCCCTATCATATGATAGCTACTAGCCGGGGAAGTGAAGGATAATACGTGCTTCCTGTTTGACAAATGAAGCCAGCCAACTGCATCTTTTTAAACTGCTGCTAATGCTGCATCACAGGGCAGCATAACACGCTCGGAGGAAAGCGCTATCTGCCCTTGTCTTCATACGAGAGCACACAGATGGTTGACTAGCGTCGCTGTGAATGACAGGGGAGGGAGAGCAATGCCGTCCCTCCCACGCAGCCAAGAGCACAGCCAATTTTACTCCTGATCATAGGGCAAACGCTTTTCTGTCGTGCCACAAGGGAGCCAGACAAATGGTACTGATACGTGATACCTTACGATATCTGATACTTTAATGTGACTTAATCACAGAGCTGTCGATTTCTCTAATACGACTGGCCAGAAGGTGTTGATTCATTTTCTATAACAGCAGATATAAACAGCTAATTCACATAATCTGAGTCTAACAATAAGACATATTATTAGACGTAGATTATACAGATTGTAGTGATTTAACAAAGAAAAATCTATTATTGTTTTTATAGGGAAGTTTAACATTAAAGGCGAATTTAAATGGCTAAAGGTTTGCGTCGTTCTTTGATAAATAAAAAGTCGTGATCTTCGGCAAACTGCTGTAGTACAGCAATAAAACACTCCAGGGTGAGTGGTTCTAAGGACATATTCAACTTTGGGGCGTTAACAATAACTCTGCCTTGCGTCAGGTTATTTTTACTGTAACAGCACTCCCTATCATGTTTCATTCTGCACTTTATTCATGCCACAATCCATCGTATGTTTTTTTCTTAAGACAAGAACAACTTAGTGGGGTGAGGCTCATACGAATTTGTAATTCAAAAACATGCACCCTCTGACAAAGCTCTTCCGAAAACACTCCTGATAAAATCTTGTTTGGGATTATGTTGGTTTCTCATGGGGAACATTTCCAGTGTCGCATAAAAAATACGCATAAATACAACCACATGCTTTGCAATTAATCCTTACTGAGGTGCAAAGCTACACTATATAGCCAAAGGTTTGTGGACCCCTGACCGTCACACCCATACGTGGTTCTTCCCCAAACTGTTCCCACAAAGTTGGGCGCACACAATTGTATAGGATGTCTTTGTATACTGCAGCTTTACAATTTCCCATGATTGGAACTAAGAGGCAAAAAAAAGCTGTTCCAGAATGACGATGCCCCTGTGCACAAATCGAGGTCCTTAGAGACATGGTTTGCCAAGGTTGGACTGGAAGAACTCGAGTGTCCTGCACAGAGCCCTGACCTCAACCCCACTGAACACCTTTGGGATGAACTGGAACGCTGACTGCACCCCAGTCCTCCTCACCCAACATCAGAGCCTGCTCTCACTAACGCTCTTGTAGCTGAATGGATCTCCACAAATCTCCACAGCCACGCTCCAAAATCTAGTGGAAAGCCTTCCCAGAAGAGTGGAGCATTTTTATAACAGCAAGTTGGACTAAATCTGGAATGGGATGTTCAAAAAAAAATACATATTGGTCTGATGGTCAGGTGTCCACAAACTTTTGGCCATATAGTGTTTCGACCACATAACCACAACATGGCCTTAATTAATCCATTAGCTCTCTGTAAACTTCCCAATGTTCCCAGGCATCAGACTCCAGTAGAAGGCAGGACCCAAAGTTATATAAATATAAATAATTCTAACAAATAATTAAGTAATAAATAATAATAGAACCTCATGGAAATTTTTATGAATTACTGAGCTGAAATAGTTCCAGGAATATGTCTGAGAAATACACACACCCACTGTCATTGCTGAAGTATGATCATAGACATTGGTAAAAGTCATGATAAACACCAAGTTTCCACCTGGTGTTCTTCTTCTTAACGCAGAGTATAAGCTAGCTAATGATTAATGATTAGAGCTAATGATTAATGATTAGGGCTAATGATATGGCTAGCTACCAGGTCAGCTA
Organism: Pangasius djambal; assembly: GCA_022985145.1. Lineage (NCBI taxonomy): Eukaryota > Metazoa > Chordata > Actinopteri > Siluriformes > Pangasiidae > Pangasius > Pangasius djambal. The sequence continues at coordinate 12,147,552 of CM040994.1, forward strand.
CCAGGCTTTTATACGGATGATGTGAAAGCATACTGACCGTGAAAACAAGGCAGAACTGTTGGAAATATCGACGGTTCCCTCTGATTTTGTTGTAAACTTACTAAGAAAAGACTGCATAGCATGGCAAACTGAGCCGCAATAGATTCCGCCATACTTCAACCGTGCGTCCCAACTCATGAACGTATCAGAAGTTCGGAATTAACCACAGCATCTTGCTTCTCGATGTGAATGTAAACGACGCAACCTAACACAACTTTTTATCCATCGCATCTTCAGTACAGCGAAGTTCTGACAGCCACAATAACTGTTCAACCAACACAGTTTTGTTTACAACATAACAAACTATAGCCTATATCCACCATTTACCTGGCTCTCTGTTTAGTTTGAATCAATTTAATAATATGTTGTCGTATTACTGATAGTATATATATGAAGCAAATATTTGATACTTTGATTGTTTGACAATGCTGATGTTTCTCAGTAGTTTGCTTTGAGGTTGATGCGAAGTGTAACTATGGCGATTCTTCGCTTCTGAGGGAAATGTTCTCAGTAGTTGTGTCTCATTTCTACTTTCACTCCATTTATATTGTCTGCATGAAAGAAAATTCATTACAACATGCTAGCTAAAACATAAGCCTAGTTCATATATTACCTTATCATAGTTCCCCGTTGCCTAGCAACAATGTCCTCACAACATGTCATTTTTTTCTTTCTTGCCTATGTCTCTTGCTGTATCTCTCTCTGTTCCTTTCTGCGTTCTTGTTGTATTTGGTAGTTTCAAAGGTTCAGCTTTGGAGAATATTTTTCTTCTTCTTCTTCTTTTTTTTTTTTTTTTTTTAACTCTGATCTTTCTTTAATCACTTTCACCTTGCAAGCACCATAGTTTTTCTAGGTAGCCTATTAAAAATGTTGTCAATGTAGGCATTTTGTACATTCCGTATCCATCAGCTCATGCTCAGGGCGTTTTATATATAGCTTTATATGCACTATACTTGCTTTCTGGCATGTGCACTACTTTGCGTAGGAAACATGAAGTTTACAAGGTGGTAAAGCGTTACTGATACCATATGTGCTCGTTTTTTTTTCTTTAACATGTGCATCATTAGTAGGCGCACAGCAAAATTCCCCAGTGTTGAATTAACACCTACAGGGTTTATATAAGTCCAGCTGGACACAAACGAACACTGTGAAAGTGACTCTGTGGATATAATGGAACTTTAAAACCCGGTAAAGTCTATTTAAGAAATTTAAGACGCTACTTTGCAGCTGTTAAAAAAAAAAAAAAAAAATGATGGTTTATGTGAAATCACAAGCTGCGTTTAAACTGCTGTTCATTATTCTGAGACGTGAACTGAGTGACAATCGAGTGAGAGTTTAGTGAGGGGGGACACACAAACCCCAGCTTTGTTCACATCTCGTCCTCCCCAAAAAAGAAAGAAAGAAAGAAAAAAAAAAAAACGGGATTATTTGCTCGGCTTTTCGTCCGCCTTGTGCAGAATACATTACGTGTGTAAATGTTGTTGAACCCCCGGCGTTTCTTGGCGGAAAGGTCACACACTCCCCCTCGACCCTGATTCTGTTCCCTCAGGGCTGTGTGTGTGTGTGTGTGTGTGTGTGTGTGTGTGTGTGTGTGTGTGTGTGTGTGTGTGTGTGTGTGTGTGTGTCCACACCCCCTTCTCCCCAAGCTGTGCCTATAAAGTTCGCATTTAAAAGGCGAGTGCGCTGCTGAGGGCCGAACAATAGCATCTTTCTGGACACACTTTTTCTCACTGCCTGGGTTGCCAGATTGCCACTCAATTGCAACATATTTTAACACAATGGTTGGGGAAGCATATCCTTGAGCTGGAAGATATGATGTATTAGTTAGTGTTCGGGTGGTTTGTGATAAGTTAAATTGTAGCTGTTCAGTTTGCTTCTACGGACTGCAAGGCTGAGAGTTCAAATCCCAAGACTACCAGAAATTTAGGCCCTTTAGGATCAACTTTTTTTAGGTCGAAATGGACAGTAACACGGTTAGGGAGCTGCAAAAAAAGATTTTGCCAAACAAATAAATGTAAATCAAGAACCGTATCAGATCATAATTGAGAGAGCTTGGCAGCTCTGAAGTGTCAGTTTAGAGGTCCGTTTAGAAACCCAGCTGTTCAGGCTCTATGACTTTGCCGTTATACTTTATCTGGCATTGATTAAGCTATCTTGATTTTGACTGTCCTAAACAAACAAGAAATGCACAAGACAATTATTCAAAACAGAACGTACTTTTGATAACAGATTTGACGAGTGGCCAAGGCTGCAGGCTTTACTTCGTGTGCATCTGCCTGTCAGGTTTTTAATTACATTATCATTATTGATTTATCACACACACCCCCCCCACCGAGAAGAAAAAAAAAAAAAAAAAAAAACATTCGCAAGCTGTGACTGCAAACATAAAGTTTTAGGGATACGGCAACCGAGCATGTTATTGCAGTTTGTGGTGAATATCTGAAAGCCACCAATATGGCCAACCTAAAGGACATCACGCAGAGCCCTAGGCCTGCCATATGTCCGCTCATAAGTATGCGATTAAAAAAACAGCTGAGAGAGTTCAGTAGTAAACTGACCTTCCTGTGCAAGTAATGCATGAGAACGAAAAACTCAGTGCTCATCCCGTCATATAGAAGAGCCTCTAATAATAATCTCATCGTTAGGTTTTCGAAATTCATCAAGTTCAGATTCAACGCTTTGCCTACTTCCTGATGTTCAGTTCTCATCTCTTGAAAGAGGAAAAGCGCAATTCTGGCCTACAGGGAACATTAAAAAAGATGAAGTTGATGAACTCCTAAGGAGTTTCCTATACCTTTTCAACACTCATAGATCCTGTCAATATAAATAATTATAAAGTCCCAGTTGTCTAATGGATTCAAAGTGTTCTCAGCGTGATCCCTAAGAATGACCCCTTTAAATTCTTCAATATTTGTAACCCTTTCTTTAAACCTCTTAGCCGTTACAAGGCTTTAATATCAGGTCTAACTGGACTGACCTGATTAAATCCATCTGCATAGTGTAGGCAAACATTTTAGGTTTATGTGTTATTCTATGAAATGTTAATATCTGTAAAAATGACTGACTAACAAGGAAAAATGAATTGTACGCTGTATTATGTGATACGTCGCATTTTACGAGCATTGTATCACATCGTATAATATCATTGAGTGGTTCCTGGTTTTCGGCATCAAGGATGGAATGAAGGAAGGTACAGATGTATCTTGTGCTGAGCAATGTCAGTAGAGAAACCTATTTTGAGAGCTGCGACCTAGCAAAGGCTGGGATAAAGGCTGTGTCTCATTGGCCAAATACGGCTAAATAGAGCATCATGTTTATCCTTTTTTTTAATCTCAGTTCTGTTCACCCAAATAAAGGTCTATTTAAGTTTGTAAAAGGGTGCGATTGCTCTCTTTGGAAAGGATACTTATGGAAAAATCGGAATAATCTGAGATTGGGAAAACACTGAGAAGAAATGCTGGGCTAGATGATATAGCAAAAGTACGTGACTCATGCACAATTTGTACAAATTCAGTCAAGTGAGAGCGATGAATTCATAAGAGGAAGTACGAGCGCTAACCCCACCCTTAACCCCCCACACTTCATAACTTTACATAGGAGTTGTGTGAATTCTTACATCTGTTACTAGTACTACTAGTAGCTGCTTGTTACTAGTAGCTTCGAACATTTAGCTTTGCTGAGGTCTGCGAATAAGGTGCGGGCCAAACACTTGTGCCCTCTTTTAACCTAGTATGTGAGAATTGTTTTAAACATCTGCAAACATTAGAGCAAGAAGAGAGCTGGCAAGCAAGTACAAAATATGAGTAAAAGTGGGGATGCTGAACCTGAACTCATGAACAAATTAAGATGATGTGGCTGGATTTTGTTCATATGAAAGTCATAAGAAATGAAACACTAACTCTGCTCTAACTCTAACATTTGGAACTTTCTATACAAATTGATTTGTGAAATGTGTTTCTAGCTTACAGGCAAAACACCACACTGAGTGTTGCAGAAGCATACTATACACACCACTCTCAGAAAAGAGTTGTGACGTAATTTGTCACAATATTGATATTAGGTGGTCTGCCCAGCCTTTAACACAGTGTTGAGTTACTCTACAGAATGTTGACTTGACACCTACTGTTGCACTGATGAATTAACGTTAACTGGAACGAGTTAGTTCAATGCACAAGGTGTTAACACTGTGTGTGTGTTAATAATCTAGCTTTTGGAGGTTTTTGGGCATGCGCTAGAACTTTGTGAATAAGTTTTCCCATTTGAAAGTTGTACACTTTGTGGCACTCACGCTCTGAGGCCATTGCGATCACCGACTCAGTGGTGGCGTGATACTCATCCGCCTCGGTGAACTCGTCCAGCTCTCGCGCTGCTCCTATTCCCGCCGCGTCTCCCTGGAAGTCATGCTGGTCGAGGAGGCGCTGCAGCGGCGGCGCGCGGGGAAGCAGCTGCTCGGCCACGGCGCGGCTGATGTTGGGCGCGTGCTTGAGCCGCAGCTTGCTCAGGATCTGCGATTTGATGGTCTCGAGGCGCAGCGCGCGGCTCTGCTCGCGCCACGCGCACGCCGAGCACTGGCGCGCGCCGGCTGCCTCCTCCTCCTCCGCCTCCTCCTCAACCGGCACTTCCTCCTCGTGCATCACCTCGAGCAGAGAAACGGCCGAGGGCATCACGGCCATCACGGGCACTTCCGAGGGCGCCGCTGCGCGCGATAGCAACTCGGGCTCGTCGCTGCTGCACAGCTCGAGAGCCACGAGCACGGTCAAGCACAGCCAAAAGTTAGCGCGCGCCATGCTGAGCGTGCTTTCTCCGTCTTTTCTCTCTTTCCAACGTGATGCAAAGTTTGTCAACTGCAAAGTGCAAAATCCTCCAACTGGTTTAAATCAAATGTCCTTTTGCGTGAGTTTGAGTTCCATTACAAAAAAAAAAAAAAAAAAAAAAAAAAAAATACAAAAAGAGACTTAATGCATCCCAAGAAGGACAGATCTGATTTGCTCCCCGTACGCTGATAGAAAGATGGAAGGATGGATTTTTTTTCTCCCGCTCCAGTATATTGCAGGTTCAAACTGCCTGGTTGGAGGATGTTGCTGAGCGTGGAGGCGCCTTTATAGAACCTCAGCTGGTGTCGTAATCCGCCTCGATTGGCTAAGAGGGCAAACAAAGGGCTTTCAGGATGGACACTCCGTCAGAGAGAGAGAGAGAGAGAGAGAGAGAGAGTTACTTACAGCTCTCCATCTAGAGATCAGTAATATTACCTTAATATCAACGTCTGCATCAAAAGGTCGATGCAATTTATAAAGATGTAACATTTTATGTTTTCATTTAAGATCAGCTGAAGTTGTACTGGATCAGTTGGATCAGTTGGATCAGTTGCACTGGATCAGTTGGATCAGCTGCAGTTGCACTGGATCAGTTGTAGTGTAATGCATCAGTTGTAGTTGACTGGATCAGTGGTAGTGTTGTGGACTAGTTGTATAGTGTACTGGACCAGTTTAGATATTGGATCAGTTGTAGTTGTACTGGATCATTTGTAGTTGTACGGGATCACTTGTATTAGACCAGCAATATTAAGTTCAATATAAGATTCAGTTGTTCAATTTAATAAGATACATTTTTAAGTTATGATCGATTGCATTGGATCATTTGTAGTGTACCCCATTAGTTGTAGTGTGCAGTTGGATCAGCTGTAGTTGTACTGGACCAATTGTACTGGATCATTAGTAGTTTTGCTGGATCAGTTGTAGTTGTACTGGATCAGTAAGTATGTAAGTGAGTGTGAGAGAGCAAAATAGCTATCTAATGGTTATGTACTGCAGGGTTTGTGTCTAGAAGATGTGTTAAAAAGCCATTGCTGTCTCAGAAAAACATCAAAGACAGAATGAAGTTTTTAGCAGAAAATAGAAAGTTTGATTCAGAGTGGTTCAGCAGAGTTGTGTGGAGTGATGAATCATGATTTGAGTTGCATGGTGATGCTCCAGAGAGGAGTCTTCGAAAGATCTGGTGAGAAATACAATAGTGAATGCATCTCTACTACAGTTAAGCATGGAGGAAGAGGTGTCATGGTGTCACTGAATGGAACAACATTGACTCTTCTTTTTGTAAAAAGCTGTCCACAAGTTTACTTACAAGGCTTTAACATTTAAAGAAATCAATGGGAAAAGCTAACACATACAAAGTTACTTTAACTGTTTGTTTAATTCTTGCTAATTTCCTGACCAACAATTTGTTGTTAAGACCATTAAGAGCTTAATATTTTTGTCATTTTGCGCTTGGCCCATTTTTTTGACCAGGAGTGTAGATACCAGTAATATAAACCTAATATCAACTTCTGCACCTCACCAGCTATTGAACAATGTAACATTTTAATTTTAAGTTATGATCTGTTGTAGTTGTATTCAATCAGATGTAATGTACTGGATCAGTTGTATTTGTATTAGATCAATTGTAGTTGTACTGGATCAGTTGTAGTGTACAGGATCAGTTGTAAGTTGTGTAGAGTACTGGATCTGTGTAGAGTTGTAGTTCTACTAGCTCTGTTGTGGTTGTACTGGATTAGATGTGGTTATACTGGATCATTTGTAAGGTATTGGATCAGTTGTATTTTACTGGAACTGTATTTTACTGGTGCATAGTGCATTGGATCATGGGTGTAGTGTACTAGATCAGTTGTAGCTGTACGGGATCAGTAGTAAGTTCTGTAGTTTGCTGGATCAGTTGTATTTTACTGCAGTAGTTGTGGTTGTACTGGATCAGTTGTAGTGTACTAGTGCAGTTATAGTTGTACTGGATCAGTGTGTGTGCTGGATCAGGTATAGTTGTACTGGATGAGTTGTCATGTACAGGATCAGTTGTAAGTAGTGTAGTGTTAGAGCTGTAGTTCTGTTAGATCTGTTGAGGTTGTACTGGATCAAATGTGTTTATACTGGATATTTTTGTAAGGTATTAGATCAGTTGTGGTTGTACTGGATCAGTTGTATTTTGCTAAATCAGTTGTATTTGTACCGGAACAGTTGTCGCTGTAATGGATCAGTTGTAGTGTACTGGAAAAGTTGTCCTTGTACTTGATCAGGTGTAGATTTACTAGATCAGTAATGGTAGTACTGGATCAGTTGTAATTGTTCAGGTTCATTTGTAATGTATTAGATCAATTGTAGGTGCATTGGATCAATTGTAATTGTACTGGATCAGTTGTAGTTGTACCAGATCAGTGTAGTGATCAGCATCAGTAGTAAATTGTGTAGTAACTGATGTGTAGTAGATGAGCTGCAGTTGTACTGGATCAGGTTTATCTGTACTAGTTCAGTTGTAGTTGTACTGATACTGTAATTACTGTAGATGTGTGTGTGTCTGTGTATGTGTATTTTAACAAAGTTAGTTAATTTAAAATTAGTCAAATGACCATTTAAAACCAGCTCAGTTGTCAACAAAACCTGTTCAATTCCAAAACTCCAAATCTGTCCATCTTCACCTTATATTGCAAAATATCACATATTTATAATGAAGCAGTTTTAAAACCATAGATTCAATGATGTCATTAAATTTCAGATTATTATTTTATGAGTATCTTAGGTGTTAGGCTAACATGAATGACCAGTACAGCTGTGTCAGTGTGCCTTGAAATAATTTCTACAATTCTCTGGAATGGTACTGGAGGGATGAACACAATTCTTCCAAAGGATATACCCTCAATTGGTGTTTTGATAATGGTGAGCACTTTTTAATACATCAGTCCAAAACCTTCCATAGGTGTTCAGTTGGGCTGAGATCTGGTGACTACGAAGGCCATAGGATGCCATAGACACTGAATTTATATTTTCGTACATCAAACCATTCATTGATCCCTCATTTCCTGTAGAGGGGGGTAGAGTTATCCTGGAAGAGACCATTCCCATCAGGACAGAAATGTTTCATGATAGGATAAAGGTGTGCAGTCAGAAGAACTTTTGATTTGCAGTGGCTCTTCACTCTAAGAAGACAAGTGTACCCAAACCATGCACAATGCCCTTCACAGTATAAAAGAACCAGTAAACCCTCTCACTCTAGGGGTCAGGCATTCAAACCTGTATGGCTCTCTTGGTGTAGCCACACATGCACTCACCCACTTGTTGAGAAAATGAATGAATAGATTAAATTAAATTTTTGCAGTCATGGGCTCTGCATCTTTGGTCCTGAGGGGCTTGCAGTTGGATACTACTCCCTGGCACAGTCAGCAATTCCCACATGCTTTAAAACAGTCCATTATCGTTCCTGTCCCAAAGAAACCCCAGCCCGCCTGCCTCATTGACTATTGCCCAGTAGCCCTTACCTCAGTTGTGATGAAGTGCTTTGAAAGGCTGGTCAGAGACTTCACCACCTCCACTACATACTGCATACTGTCACAATGGATCTACCGATGATGCCATCACACAACTCCTACACACAGCCCTGAGCCGTCTGGACACCAGGAAGGGAAATTATGTTAAAATGCTGCTTGTTGACTACAGTGTTTAACACTACAATTCCTGGGACTCAGCCTGTCCCTGTGTCAGTGGATCTCCAACTTCCTAAGCAGTGTGGATGGGCAGAAATGTCTCACCCTCCCTCACCCTCTCCACTGGAGCCGCCCAGGGTTGTGTCCTGAGCCCCCTGCTGTACTCATCGTACACTTATGACTGTATGGCCACTTCCAACTCTACCACCATTGTCAAGTTTGTTGACGACAATGTTGTGGTGGGCCTGATCTCCTAGATGACAAGAAGGCCTACTTGGAGGAGATCAAAAACCTGGAGAGCTGGTGCCAGGAGAACAATCTCCTCCTTAAAGTCAGCAAGACAAAGGAGTTGATAGTGGACTGCAGCACGAAGCAGGAGAGGAGCTACCACCACCTTAAAATGAATGGGGCCCCAGTGGAGAGAGTGGACAGTTTCTGGTACCTTGATGTTCACATCACGCAAGACCTGTCATGGACCTGTCACATTAACACCCTGGTGAAGAAGGCCCGTCAGGATCTTTACCACCTTAGAAGCTTAAAGGACTTTAAACTGCCCTCTAAGGTGCTTACACCTGCACCACTGAGAGCTTCCTGAAGGGAGGCATCACAGCCTGGTTTTGGAATAGCACCAAGCAGGATAGGTGGGCTCTCTAGAGAGTGGTGCAATCAGCTGTGTGCACCATCTACACTTAGCTCCCTGCCATGCAGTCTATCCACAGCAAGTGGTTCTGGACCAAGGCCAAGAAGATACTGAAGGAACTCAGCCATCTGAATGACTCTTCTCTCTGTTCCAGTCAGGGAAGCACTTCTGCTCCCTGAAGGCCAACAGAGAGAGAATGAGGAGGAGCTTCTTCTCACAGGCCGTTCAGGCCCTCATTTATGTTTTTGAATGTATTTTTTGCAACTGTGGCCAAACAAAATTTGTACACTAAACATGTTTCTTATAAAATAAAAATATATTTTAATAATAATACAGACACCGATCAGCCATAAAACCACCTGCCTAATATTGCGTAGGTCCTCCTTGTGCTGCCGAAACAGCTCTGACCTCTCGAGGCATGGACTCCACAAGACCTCTGAAGGTGTGCTGTGGTATCTGGCACCAAGATGTTAGCAGCAGATCCTTTAAGTCCTGTACGGTGTGAGGTGGGGCCTCCATGGATCGGACTTGTTTGTCCAGCACATCCCACAGGTGCTTGATCAGATTGAGATTTAGAGGCCAAGTAAACACCTTGAACCCTTTGTCATGTTCCTCAAACCATTCCTGAGCAATTTTTGCAGTGTGGCAGGGTGCGTTATCCTGCTGAAAGAGGCCACTGCCATTAGGGAATACTGTTGCCATCAACGGCTGTACTTGGTCTGTAACAATGCTTAGGTAGGTGGTACATGTCAAAGTAACATCCACATGAATGCCAGGACCCAAGGTTTCCCAGCAGAACATTGCCCAGAGCATCACACTGCCTCTGGTGGCTTGCTTTCTTCCCATAGTGCATCCTGGTGCCATCTCTTCCCTAGGAAAGTGATGCACACGTACCTGGGTGACGACATTATGTAAAAGAAAACGTGATTCATCAGACTATGCCGTGGTCCAGTTCTGATGTGCTTTGTAGGTGCTTTCGGTGGTGGACAGGGGTCAGTATGGGCACTCTGACCGGTCTGTGGCTACACAGCCCCATACGCAGCAAGCTGTGATGCACTGTGTATTCTGACACCGTTCTGTCATAGCCAGTATGAACTTTTTCAGCAATTTGTGCTACAGTAGCTCTTCTGTGGGATCAGACCAGACAGGCTAGCCTTCGCTCTCCACGCGCATCAGTGAGCCTTGGGTGCCCGGTTCACCGGTTGTCCTTCCGGTTGTCTAGACACCACTCAGCTCCTTGCGCTTGCCCATTTTTCCCGCTTCCAACACATCAACTTGCTATTGCTATTATCTATTGCTAACCGATTGTTCACTTGCTGCCTAATATATCCCACCCCTTGACAGGTGCCATTGTAACAAGATATCAATGTTATTCACTTCACCTGTCAGTGCCTTTAATGTTATTGCTGATCGGTGAATATAATATATATATACTATAATGTATAAGGTATGCATGTATGTACACATGTTGCTATTAACTGTTAGTTTAAAGAACCTGTTTTACCCTTCATTATTATTCTTAAATTAAAGCTTCCAATAATATCATTTTCTCAGAGCTACATATTTTCATCTCATTCTTGCAGCTAGACTGGAAATATTCAGACATCACATTTCAACTGCAGAATCACTGTCATAAACCCCTAAGGGATTTGATAAAGCCTGAGAGCAGTAATAGCCTAGTGTTGTGATGAACCAGGTGCTGAATCCTGATCTCCTGTGCTGTGGCTCCACCTAGTGTTACCAGTTCCTGCTGGTTTGACCTGTGTTAAAGTGGTCAACTGTGCTAAATCTACATGTGCTGTTAATTAAAGTGATTAATATTAGTGTTAATAGCATTGCAATAAATTACTGCGTGTGATTGTCATGGAATTGAGAGACAAACCTGCACACTTACGATCAGAAAAAAAAAGGTTTTATTCTATTCAATTTTATTCATGTAGTTCTTTATATTTTTATTTATATAGGGCTTTTAACAATGAGTATTGTCACAAAGCAGCTTTACAGAAATCCAGATACAGATTTAGATTGATCTCATATTCATTTACTACATTAAACTTGCCGGACCTGGTTTATTGTCTTTTTTTCTTTTTCATGTTTTTGTCCAAGCATGAATTTCATGAGTTTTCAGTCCAAGACATGTTGCAACGTGGACTAAAATGCAACTTGAGTCTGAGTCCCTAACTCAAGTCCCCATCTGCTGTCTGGTATAGGGGCTACTATTTCCTAATACAATAAATGATCTTCTTCTGTCAGTTTTTGGGGAAACTAAGGGGCTCTTACTGGAATTAGGGACAATTCCCTATTTAAGTTTTCTTTCTCTGATTGCACACCTGTAATTCAAGCCATTTTCTTTTCCAGAAGTTACGCTCTACATTGCAAGCCCTTACATGAGTTCCCCTTTCCTGCTGAAGCCTCGGCATTCATGAGTATGAAGGAATACTGAATGTCCATGATGTTGAAGATCTTCTTCTTTCACTTACCCTTCCATCCACTTAACAGAAGGTATTGGAACAGCAAGGCCAGTTCTTTTGTTTTTGCTATACACTGAAGACATTTGGGCTTGAGATCAAAAGATGAGTATGAGATGATAGATCAGAATTTCAGCTTTCATTTCCTGATATATACATCCAGATGTGTTACACAACTTAGAACATGAAAATTTTTGTTTGAACCCACCCATTTTTCAAGTCATAAAAAATATTGGAACATGTGACTGACAGGTGTTTCTTGTTGCCCAGGTGTGCCCTGTTAGACTGCTTGTTTAAACAATAGCTCTGAATGTCTACTCTTTGTCTGAGCCCTAGGTTTCACCTCTGAAGACTGCAATTGTTAAAAAGGCTTAACCAAAATGAAGACCAGAGAGTTGTCTATGGGAGAAAAGCAAGTCTTTAAGAAGCTGAGAAAAAAAAAGAAAAGAAAGAAATTGCTGAAGTGCTAACAGCCAGACATCGAACATGTTGGCCAATGAAAACAACAGCAGTCAATGACAGAAACATTGTGAGAGCTGTGAAGAAGAACCCCAAAACAACAGTCAGTGAAATCAACAGTAACCTCCACAGGGCAGGGGTGAAGGTATCACAATCCACCAGTCTTGTGAAGACTTAGAGAGCAGAAATATAGAGGCCATACCACAAGATGCAAACCACTCATCAGCAGTAAGAATTGGAAGTATATATTGGAATTTATGAAGAAATACACAGATGAGCCACAAAATTTCTGGAACAAAGATTAACCTTGGAAAGGCCAAAGTGTGAAGAAAGAAAAGATCTGCTCATGATCAAAAACATACAAGCTCATCGGTCAAGCATGGTGGAGGTAGTGTCATGGCTTGGGCTTGCATGGCTGCTCCTGGAATGGCCTCACTAATCTTTATTGATGATGTTACTCATGATGGTAGCAGCAGAATGAATCCAGAAGTCTACAGAAACATTCTGTCTGCCAATTTACAGAGAAATGCATCCAATCTGATTGGGAAGAACTTCATTATGCAGCAAGACAATGACCCAAAACACACTGCCAACACAACAAAGTACTTCATCACCGGGAAAAGTAGAAGGTTTTAGCCTGGCCAAATCAATCACCAGACTTTAACCAAACTGAGCATGCATTTCACCTCCTGAAGAGGAGACTGAAGAGAGAAACCCCCCCCAAACCCAACAACAGCTGAAAGAAGATGCGGTACAAGCCTGGAAAACCATCACAAACTGGTGATGTCAGTGGGTCGCCAGCTTGATGCAGTTATTGCAAGTAAGGGATATGCAACCATATATTAAGTGTTACTTACTTTAATGTACTTTAAGGCTATCTGTTCCTATACTTTCGCTCATCTAAAACTTGGGTGGTCTGCCACCAAAAGTGCAATGTTCTAAGTTGTTTAAGACATCTAGAAAGCTGAAATAGTGATCTATCTTCTCATATTCATCATTCATATTCATCATCGCAAATCCTAATTGGCATTCCCATTCAAATACTTTTAGAGGGGACTATATATAGACTATATATAGTCATGGTAGCGCCAATGGGTGCTAAACTACACTACCCGTCAGCCCCAGCATGCCACATGTCACTAATCTCATTATAGCTAGTTAGCACCACTATTTAAGTTCTAGTTTTTCACCATCAAGCTTCTACTATTCTTGTTGTAGTTGTCGTTTGTTGTCGTGTGTGCCACAGTATCGCTTGTAGTCTGTATGTTTTTGCCTTATATCCACAGTTCATGTTCATGGTTCATGGCACTTGTATCCGCCTCCTCCTACAATCCCTATATATAGCAAAGATGCCTTCAAAAATAATTAAATTAACTGTTTCTACATTTTTTTCTACTATTTTTTTTTAAAGAGCAGTAAACAGTAATAAATGAAACAAAGTCAATACGTGTTGTGACAGCCCCTTGCTTTAAAAAAAAAAAAATTAGTAGTCTCAAGAACAATTTGTGCAGTTTTATAAGGAAACTAGCTGTAAGTTTTAATAGACATCTTGCAGAAACAGCCACAGTTCTTCTGGAGACTTTGTCGCTCTTGCTTCTCACCTAATATGCTGCTTTCTTTACTGACATACAAACATTTTTCTGGAAAACGTTTGGAAAAAAATATTTCATTTCAAATTAAATTTAATTAATTAAAAAGGCTGTTAACATCTATTGCCGTATACATAACAGTACTACATATTCAATACCCTCAAGAATTATTGACACCGTTCATAAAAATGAGCACAAATGATGGTACATATTAAACATTACGCACAATAAATAAAAAATTCCACTTAAACAATAGGAGAAACTGTTTAACTTTGTTTTAATAGAAAAACTATTTTCATTAAAACTACTTTTTAAATTATAGAATTTTCTCTCAAAAATATATAGTATGTGCCAAAATTATTAACATTCCTTTGTCCTTTTTCCTATTACCACTAGGAAAATCAAAGAATATTCAACAACGATAGATATTAAAAACATACATAAGCATAAGTAAACTTCCAAATCATCACAGAAATAGTTAAAGAAACAAAAAAATCTGTTTTGCAGTGACCATATCTGGACTCTACTGAAAACCTGAATTGAATTGGAGAAGGAAGTCCACATGTACAAACCTAAGAATATAAAGAAACTTAAAATGTCCTGCATGTAGGACTTGACCAAGATCTATGAAACAATGAAGCAAAATGTGACTGAAGTGTAGACTTTCAGCTTTAATTCAAGGGGTTTAACAAAAATATTGCATTAACTATTTAGGAATTACAGCCATTTTTATCCCTCCATTTTCATAGTTTGTACAAGTAATTGGAATTAATTATAAATGTAAGCATGATTTTTAGTACATGGAAGCAAATCCTTTCCAGTCAATGACTGCCTGAAGTCTGGAACCCATGGACATCACCAAATGCTGAGAGTCCTCCCTTGAGATGCTTTGCCCGGTCTTTACAGCAGCCACCTTCAGTTTCTGCTTGTTTGTGAGTCTTTCTGCCTTCACTTTTGTCTTCAGTAAGTGAAACACACGGTCAATTGGGTTGAGGTCCAAACACTTATGGACCTGACTGTATATCCCATGCACTCCCAGAGATTTGGCATAAATCTCACAGACAGATGAGGACCAGAACACTGGATTTGCTTTTTGTATAACTGAATAATATCTTACCAGACAATGAAAGAGGCTTGTTCTCCCCTTTTCTTTCCCTCATGCTTATTTTTCTTCATTCGCTACATTTTTTTCTCTCTACAGTAGTGGCATAGCTCTCTAAGATTAGCTATTTAAAATGCCAGCACGGTTATGATGTCCTAGCTGTGGTCCGAAGTATAAAATGATGCTGTGTGCTAAAATATATGCAGTACGCGTTTATTTATAAATGTATTTTCATATCATTTGGGCTTGCCAGAATTTCTGCCCCCTACCCAGACTTTAGCAAGCATTACCTCGCCTACCCCTACTGTACCGTTGCCTCCTTACTCACCCCACATCCATATTATATAAAATTCAAAATAAAACTGCTAACAGAAAACAGACTAGAGGCCAGTGATAAGTACTGACACTTTTTTTTTTCTCTCACTCCGTTCAGAAAGTATCACAGAAAAACTAGAAAATTGAGAATATGGATTAGTTGCTATTTTAAACTAGCTGGCTGCTATAGTTTGCCCATATCTTAAAAAAAAAAAAAAAAAAAAAAAAAAAAAAACACTGTTGGAACTCAACAAACACATTACTCACTTATCTGAGTGACTCAGCTGTGAAAGCACACAAACACACATTGCTAAGCGGTGTGAAGACAGCTCAAGGACTGTGCCAGATCTACAGAGGAAATGGATCACATGGTGACACCCAGAGCAAACACACACACACACACACACACACACACACACACACACACACACACACTCTAAAGCAACCCTTAGTTTTAAAGGGAACGTTTCTTAGATTCTCAGCCAGACGTTTGTACTGGACTACATCACACTGTAAAAACAAACTGTTCATCAAATAATCTCCAGCCCGAAAAGGCCCTGATATACACTGCCCTCCAAAAGTTTGGAAACGCCTGAACAAGATAGGGTTTTTGGGCAATATCAGCATAAATCCTCTTTAGTTAGTGACCATTTTGCATTGATAATAAGGGACAACACTAGGCATCCAAGCAGTCAGTTTATTCAAACATTGACTTGATATATTACTCCAAGCCTCCTGGAGGCTTGCCCAAAGATGATTCACACTGGTTGGACACTTCTTACGGACATCACGGTCCAGTTCCTCCCATAGCAGCTCAATGGGGTTAAGGTCAGGTGATTGGGCAGGCCACTCCATGATAGACAAGACACCGGCTCGGATGCCTAGAGTATGTAGAGCTGTAATAGCTGCTAATGGGGATTTCTTTGATGAATCCAAAATTTG
>CM040994.1:12163669-12188374 GCA_022985145.1 Pangasius djambal
TTTTTGTCTGTAGCTCGCAAGAACTTAAATGTAGCTAACAGGACCGGACAGGCAGTATATCTAACTTGTCAGCTACTCGCTAGCTAATTTGAGAAGATCGTGCGCCATCATCATTATGCTTATCATACGAGTTTGTCAAATGTAATTTTTACGACAATATTGCAATAATATCATAACACACCCAGTGCTCCCAGAATAGGCTCTGGATTCACTGCGACCCTGATCAAGATGAAGCGGTTTCTGAATGTGAATGAGTGAGTGATCATAATTCATTGCCCCAAGATGTCAGTGTGTGTGAATGTGAGCGAGTATGGTGCCCTGTGATGGACTCATACCCAGGGTTTCCTGGCATAGGCTCAAATCCTAGATCTGACAAGCAACGTATGTAACTTTCTAGCAAGCATTGGTTAGATTGCTCTTCACTGTCCTGCTTGTATCCAAGTTGAGAAGCTTATGACAAATAACAGGTTTCTTTATTCTTAAAATGCTTACCATTAAGAAAGGTTGCATGCTGTTTATAGCATTTTTATATAAACTAATATTATCATAACCCACAATAAAAAGGATAGGCAATTTATTGTGACAGAACATTTTAATATCAGTACATCCGTCTTCTTGATTAATAATGACCAGCATAGAACAATATGTACAAGTAAAGACAATAGGCACAGGATACATAATGCATATTATGATTAACATGTATAACAACAATGGAACATATGGTTATTGGAAGGCTGATGACAAATATGCGTATGAGTTCAGTTACAGGTTTAATTCTGTATATGGTTCTGACCTATTAGCATGCTTTTACATGTCCATAAGGTTCGGAGTTCACTGAAGGTTTGAGTACACGTCCACCCGAACAAGGTTCTAATGCCTTCAGGGACTGAAAGAGCAGAATTTTGGAAATGTTGCTCTAAGAAACATTCTGGTTGGAGCTCTGATAGCATGTCTCATACACCCTCTCTTCAAACACACTTATCAAAGAAAGTGTTGGTCATGGCTAATCGTGCGCTCTCCCATGTGAGGTCCTCCTACCATTGTGAAACACTAGGAAAGTTTGTTTCATAATTGGTTCTGACAAAGTAAAATGAGCCCTTAACAGGGAACCACTGGCAGACCTTTTGAGCCTCAACTGCTCAGCTCTGTGGTTGGATTCTGTCTCAGAAAAACATCTTCCAAAGCAATGAATGGAAAATTAAAATTCAAAAGGAATATTAAGACATCGACATGGCCTGATGATGTTAGTTTTTACCAAGCAGGTTTTTTTTGGACAATTTTCAGAAAATATTATAGTGATGTAGGCCTTTGTGTTTACAAAAAGCAGTTAAAAACAGCTCCACTGTTATACATTAACAGCTTCTTCCTGATTCTGATGCAGGAAAAATTTGAACATATGAAATATTTTTCAAACATGTACATTTCACTTTCAGTCTAAACTATTCATTTAATTGTGATGATGCCTGTAGTGATTTGTATTTCTTTTCTTTTCTCAGGATTTCCTGTCTACTCTATACACGCATTTTTCTCCATTAAAAAGCTCTGACATAAAGCAGGAGCTAACAGGCTACATGTCGTGAAGCTAATCGAAATCAACGCCCCTACTTGTTTCAGGCTTACAAAAATAACTATTTTACAAAATAGGAAACATATAAAGAAAATATCATCTGTAAGATAATGATTGTTATAGATGCTGATTGATTCAGATTCCACTGATACACACACATGCGGCCACTGAGAGATAAATTGATGTAAGCTGACGAAAGCATGCGAGCTGTTTCACGTGATATTTCAGGGAATCGATCTTGCCTGGCTACGTTAAGATAACAGCTTTCCGGAAATCTGTGTCTGTATCCACCCTGAGAAAATACAAAACGCTTCTGGAATTGCATTAAGTACAGTAAGACAGTCATGAATGGCAGTATCAAGGAGGGAAAGTGAACCAAGTTCATATTCTTACTTTCTATAATATAAAATGAATTCAGTGAACAGTTTAGCCAGCAGTTAATAATTGGTGTGCTAAAAATCAGCTATATTGTGATATTCAACAGACAATATTATTATTATGAAATCAGAATACAGTCATGTAAAATGGAACAGGCTCTCCATTGCTAAGGTAGAATTTTTCAGTAGTATCTAGCTACAGCCCCACAATTGATGATTGTCAACCCCCTGCTTGGACAGAAATTAATTAGTCTTTCAAAATAAAATGCCATAAAATGTCCCAGAGAGTTACTCATCCTGAAGTAATTTGAAATATTATTATCATTTTGCATGTACTCACTATGTATGTATGGTTTTCTTCTGGGCTCTCAGTTTTCCTTCCCACTTCTCATAAACATGATGGTAAGCGGATCGGCTGTGCTAAATTGCCCCTAGGTGTGAATGAGTGTGTCTGCAGGGTGCCCTGCAATGGAATGGCGCCCCATCTAGGGTGTATTCTCACCTCGCACCCAGTGTTCCTGGAATAGGCTCTGGATCCACCAAAACCCAGACCAGGATAAACTGTTTACTGAAGATGAATGACATCAAAGCTATTCAATTATGTTCGGCATTCCTACTTTTTGATTTCAAGCAGTTTGATACAATGTTTTGTCATGACAAACACTATTTTGTCTTTTCTTAACATGCAAAATTACATATTTCGAATCCATCAGGTTATGTATACAGCGAACCGCAAGTTGGTGTTAAAGATAGCTGATTTGATCATCACCGAATTATTTTTATCCTTTCCATTTTTTCAGCCATGTTCAAACATCAACTTTCCTGCAATCCCTCACAGGAGCCTTGCTCAGCATGGGGTTTGGTCTGTGGGGCTGTATCTTGACGTTACTCACATTTCGATACAGCATTTACGCTCCTGCAATAAAGTTTGTCCCACTAAGAAGGCAGTGTATAGACAGCTTTGTTTTAAGGGTCTTAAAACATGGACAAATTTGAAGGCAGCATCAGATTCTTCCTTCTTGTAGACGACTATATGATAATTGTGTTCACCAAATGAGAGCTCTGTGAACAATTAAAAAAAAAAAGGGACAGAAATGCTGCTCTCATAAAATATAGTGATAATATTGAAAACTGTGATAACAGCTTAAGTAATTATTGTGATATGAAGATTTCATATTGGCACGTCTAGTTGATAATGCTCAACATAATCTTAAAGTTGCAAGTCTATAAGAATGAATAAGTATGAATTTGTATGAACAGTTACAAAATTGAAAGGGTTGGGGCTGGGTTAGCAGTCGAAGCTTTTGTTATGACTTTTCTCCTAACTTCAGTAATATAAAATCCAACTAAGTCCCTCCTCATTCGAATTCTTGAGGATTCTTGGAATTATAGATTTTCCAGTGATATGTCAAGGTCTGATTAAAAAAAAAACCCTAGCCAGCCTTATACAGCAACACGTGCCAGTAAAAATGATATTCATATACACTTTGTATGTACCTATCAATGAATAACGTTTCACTAAAAGATAGTTTCAGAAATCATGGGTCACTGTAAAATGCCCTCTAGCCTTTTTGAAAAATGGCAGGAATTCAGACTAAAATCAGTCTCAGACGGATTCCACACTTTAAGACAGAAGACAGGCATCTGGATCTTTTCCATTTCTGACCTCACTGCTATTCTTCAGTTCACTCTCCCCATCTTCAGGCAATACTGCATCTGAAGGCGCATCTGGAGTTGAAGGTGAGAAATCAGATGGAGCATCTTCATAGCCACTGCTCTCGTCATAATCTTCAGCATCATGAGCTTTTTGGCTGCTTCCGTCTAGTGTCGCCTGATCAGAATCTACCACATGTGCTTCTTTACCCTCTTGGTCCACCGAGGTTCCAGCTGAAGCAGCCTGTTTGGATGAATTTGGCACAAGATTTCTGTTCTTGAAAAGCAGATGTGCTGCAGCAGCAAAACTAGCAAAACTGCTTGTAAAGCTTGTAGGTTGTGTAGCTGTGTCTACTGATTTAACAAGTGTCTCATTAGATATATATCCGTCCACTTCAACAGCAGGATTATCTGTCATCCCAACAGCTTCTTTCTGGTCTTGTATTAGACTTTCAGCTGGAACTGAAATTTGCTCCTGGTGATAGTAAAGAAAAGAAAAATTATGTTAAAAAAAGAAATCTAACATACAGTAATTGTTCTAGGCAGAATTTCAGAATTAAGCAGTATTTCAACATTGTTCTGATAAACTATTGAAGGCTTTGAGTGGCACATGCACACTTGCTCCTTCACTGTTAAAATCGCAGTGAATGTAGTGTGAAATATTAAAAATGTTTGTTCAAACCAGCATGTTCTATTAAACATTCAACAAAGATTAAAAAAACATCAAAAAATAAAACCCAGCATAGACTGTTTTCAGTAAGTGCAATCTTTAGGCTATACAAGTGAGACCACCCACAATAATCTTTAGCAATTTCACAGCAAACATTAGGCTATCCAGGTGGGGCTATCCTCAGCAGCAGTGAGTGATTCTCAGGTGAAGTTTGCCATGATATTGCTGTGGATGGTACTCACAGGAATCTCAATCAGCAATCATTTATCACATCAGGTTACTCTCAGTAGGTTAGCTTTCATTTGCCACATTACACAAACCCCTCCTTCTGCAAGCATGAGCTCATAGACACCCATGACCGGCTAGTATTGCTGTGATTGATAGGAGAGAGAGTATTCAACCTCTCCCACCAATTTTGCTCTCTCAGACTGGCATCCAAGGATGGCTGTGGAATCGCCAAGATTCAAACTCGCAATCTCTGGACAATAGGGCGAATGCTTTTCTGTTGCACCACCTAGGAGCCATATGCTTTTTTTTATAGACTATAAATAGATTTTTTTTTCTCATCTGCACACATTTCTCAATGAGGCTACTTCCTCATTACTGATACTTCCTAGCCTGTTCATCAAAAACCAGATCCTTCACTGCCCTTCATGGTGGAGGTGGAAGCCTCTGAGTTTGGGAATAGAAACATGTTGTTGCAGAAGCAAGAGGCCCCCAAACTTTATCCCATCACTTCTACAAGAAGCTGTCATTGGCAGAGAGAAAATATGATATGTGCAACCAGGAGATCCTAGCAATCGAAGCCCTTGAAGAGTGACATCAATGGATGGTGGGGGCCCTCTATCAAGTTGTAGTCTACATCAGGAGGGTTTACCACCTCATAAATCCAGATGGCCTCAAATTTTCCACATGCTCCTACTTCACTACCTTCTACAGATCCAAGAATGGTTAAGCTGAGGCTGTGTCCCAAGTTCACCACCCAGAACCAGGAGAAAGTGATCCATCCTGTGATTCATCATTGAGCCCACCTGCTTGGTTGCGCCCATCATGAACTTGAGTGATCAACCAGGAGAGCTCTGAAGTAGCAGCAGGTGAATCTGGCCTGAGGGACAAACTACCTGACAAACTGTACAGCCCAGTGGACATAAGGGATAAGCTCATTACATGGGCACCTATGTCTGTAGCCACAGGTCATCCAGGGGTAACCAGAGCACACCAACTACTGTTAGACTGTTATTGGTAGCCCGGTCTCCATTAAGATGTCCAGAAATGTAATATCTTCTTGTTCAGTGTGGAACTACTGGTACCTCAAAGGCTGTGGACTCACCTCTTGTTAGATTGTGTCATAGACCTATCAGAGCCAGAAGGCAACACTACCATACTAGTAGTTATACGAACGCTCTCTAAAGAATGTTGTTTGATCCCTCTCTGATCACCAGGTTTCCCCACAACCCACCAGATGGGCAGGTGGAAGGACTTAACCAAATGCTCAGGCAGTATTTCCATAGCTACCAGGGCCACCATCAGGGTGATTGAACTTTCGCCATTTAGCAGATCCATATTTACCACACATAACAAGAACTTGTGTAACTTTCTAAAAGAATGTTAAAACATATTTTTTAATACTGTCTTGGCCGGGTTTTTGTACCACATTAAACTTTACTGTTTGTTCTTTATATTTATTTTCTCTTTGTGTGTGTGTGTTTTTTTAAAGTGCTAATTATTGTTATTAGGGAGGTGAAAGTCTCTTGAAATTTGAGCAGAAAAACTCAAAGCACGCTCTCTGCAGCATAACCCAATAGTGAGATAGTGCTTTACCAGACCTACAACTATCACATAACAGGAACTTGTGTAACATTGTACATAATCATTTGATTATAGCTCCCAGAGTGGGCTGTGGAGCATGACTGCAGCTCTGACTGCTGTTTTACTGACATCTTGCTTTCCAGCTAGGGCATCTGAATGCTGGCTAAATTTCACCATGTATCATCAAAATGACATTATAGAAAGTTAATTTAATCTAGCATTCTGGTGGTCTGACAGAATGTGAGATGAACTTAAACTCCCAGCTTATTATTTCAGTCATTCATCTTAAAGCTTATTATTCTGTAACTACTAAAATTTAATAAACATGTACTTATAGTGAAATTAAAGGTATGTCGTAAGGTAAGTAAGGAATGTAAGTCTTGACCAACTGATGGACAGATAAACTTTAGTGTTGGTTAATTATTTCTTTTCTTAATTTTCTATTTATTTCTTTTTGTAATAGTTTTCTTTTTTTATGGTTATACCCCAGAAAGTTCAGTGTATATTGTCTATATATAAATGTTTGTACAATAACATAGAATATGTAAGGAGACTTACAAAAAACTGATTGTAGTCATTTTCACAGTGTCTGTAATTATAATAACTTCTTTCAATAAAAGAGCCACTAGATAAATATATGATCAATTACACAACAGTGTGTATCTTATTTAGCTAATTGTACACTTTAATTTTGTTTGCCCTAAAGTGTTATGCAAGCAGGCAGGCTTGCAGACTGATGTTTCTCATTTACAAGCATAGTCTTCTCTCACCTCCTTTAACCGCTCCAACTCCTGTTTCAGCAATGCAACAGTGTCCTCCAACTTCCTTCTCTGCTCCCTCTCTCGCTCCAGCTCCTGCAGGTAGGAGGAAAACAAAGGATGAGAGAGACGCAAAAACAGCGATAGAGAGAGACAGTATAGAGATAGGGAATGACCTAACTTAAACAACAGTGTTTGCTGTTTACAATAATACAGAGGTAAAAACAGATCCCCTCCCCACAGGTAAAAACAGATCCCCACAGGCCAAGGTGTTGATGTCCATCACCTAGTAAGCCAACCTCTGTTGAGTCAAAGAACTCCTTTTCTTGCTGAATGTCCACAGTCTTGTCTAAATAGTACCAGACTACCAGGCACAACAGGGAAAACTCTGCAGGCTTGCTGTGGCAGGGGACAGGTGGCTGGGTTATATCTGACTGCAGATCATTTAAATCAGGATAACCACTTATGGCCTTATGAACTTACGGCCCATTTCTATTCGTCGGACATTCTCGGCGATGTATGTCGGTGGTGTGTGGGATGTCACGAATGTCAGCTGGTGAATCTACCGGCCACCCTAAAAGCACCATTGCGCCCCCTGCCATTTATCAAGGTCCCCTTCGAAAGAATTGGTATGGACCTCATAAGGTCATTGGAACAGATTGCAAGAGGGCATCTCTTTATATTATTTTTAGTGGATTAGAAAGAGATTCTCACTGATCAGGGCACCACATTTATGACATGCAAACTGTACGAATTATTAGGAATTAAATTGATTTGTACCAATGTTTACCATCCACAAACGGATGGGCTGGTTGAGTGGTTTTATCAAATGCTCAAAAATAAGAATCGAAAGTTTGTGCAGGATGATGCTCGGAATTGGGCAGTGGCTCAAACCCCTATTACTTGGGGTTATAAATGGATGCAAGCTTTGTGGCATCTTAAATGTCATCAGAGAGTAAAAGTGAAATTCAGTATGGTCTTGACCTGAGAGCAAAACTGGCACAAAAACATCAGTCCCGGCAGTAGGGGTGCTTCGTCGCAGCAGTTTTCACCAGGGGATAATTCATATTATTATCCGCATTGAGCTGTAAATTACCAACAAAGTAACCACTTGAGGTCACACAGTGAGTCGGGGACATCGACTATGAGGTAAGGCAAACAGATAGAGTAAGGCACTGCAAGTATCCCACCCCAATCTCCTCAACCCATGGAGAGAGGGGGTCCCTGTGGCTTTGGTGGTTCCAGAGAGGGAGGAGCTCGGACCGGAAGTGATTCTAAAATGTGGGGCCCAATCCACTGCTGCCTATGTGACACCTTCAACATTTGAATGCTGTACTGAGATCCTTGAGACAGGCAGTACTCACAGAGAAACCAAAGAAGTATGTAACTGGACAGGAAGAAGTACAGTATCTGGGCTTCCACCTGGGCTGTGGGCAGGTGCACCGCCAAATTGATAAGGCAGCAGCGATTGTGCCCTGCCCAAGACCCAAGAAGATGGGAAACAGTTTCTGGGGCTCACTGGCTATTATCACAGATTTGTACCCAATTAATCAGACGTCACCAAACCTCTGACTGTTCTCACTAAAAAGGGGGTGCCAGATCTGGTCCAGTGGATGGAGCCATGCCAAAAGGCCTTTACTCACGTAAAAGCTGCACTTTGTGGCAGGCCACTCTTACATTCTCCTGACTTCTCTCCCCCAACTGTTTTGCAGACTGATGTGTTGGACAGGGGGCCAGGGGCCATGTTGTTCCAGGAGAAGAGCCCAGTGCTGTACATCAGTCACGATCATCAAGCTCTTTGTGTAAGAGGAAGTACAGCACAATCCATCACATGAAAGATGCCAATGAGGGGAGGAGATAAAGGAGGGAGTGACACAGACAAATGCGCGTGAGAAAGAGCTGTGCTGAACTAAACTTTGTGTTTGTGTGTGTGTATGTTGGTGTGTGTCTCAGAGTGAGACCTCGAATTAGAAAGCTCTGAAAAGCACTAAGAGGAACAGGAATAACAGCCCTTTTGAGTTGTTCCAAACCTGCCTCCTGCTTCCTCATTTCAACTTGAACCAAAGAGGGTGTCACATCTGCCTTCATGGAACACTGCAAGGGCAATCAATTGGATTTACACTATTTGGAGATATGACATTGGGTAGAAATCATGGAATCAACTACAAGGTCATCCCAGAGACATCTGGCAAGCAAAGTATGCAAGGCAAGCTTATCACCAGAAGGTCTCACACTCTCTGAACTCTCGCACTTGCTGCAGTGATTGCTAGTAAAAATGCAGTTTTCTGACACAGCTAATTCAGTTCAACATCTTGCATAGCCTCATAAGATTCTATGACTGTAGCAAAAGGAGGAACTCTTTGGGAGCAGGTAATGATTTTTTGGGAACGATTAACCTTTTAGAAAGAGTGTAATAAGTTTATAAGCAGCCAGAGAAGTGCCATCCATGGTGCTGTGACAAGTTGCATATACACCTTTAGGGTATGCCATATACACCTTTAGTGTAGATGGGAACTTGCTGCTGTCGAGCAGACCCTAAAAAAAATTTAGGATTCCAGGATTTGGGCAATGCACTGGATCCAGTCATTGAAGAGCACAACATTCATGGAACTGCTTCCACCTAATGCCCATGTACCAGGGTCTCTTGAATTCAGGAGTTTCCTGGATGACTAGGTCATTGTGCTCTGTTCGCAAATCAGTTCATTCTTTTGGGACAGTAAATCTGCTCAGGGAGGAAGTTGCCAGTGTGTCCAAGCGAAAGCAGTTGTCAAAAACCATCTTGCCTGCAATGTCAAGGCCATGAGCAGGACTCTGTACCCTAGTTGCTGGGTTCGGGTTGAACATTGGAAGTATCAGCGGTAAAGGAGGAAAGGCATAGGTGTATTAATTAGCAATGTGTCAACTTGATATTGGCAAAGAGGTCTACCTGTGCTCTGACAAAGCTTTCCCAGATGAGAGACACTATTTCTGTGTGTAAACATCACTCTGCTGACTGTCTGCTTTGTCATTGTACAGGCCTGCTAGATGAGTGTTCTCTCAGTAAGGATAACCGTTGGATGGGCCCTGATTGTGATGTGTCTCATTAGCTAGAACATGTGTTCAAACTGTCCTCTAATGTTCTCAATAAAATCCTTGCACTATGTCACAATTGGAACTGTGTGAAAAAGTGCACTTGCTGCTCTGGGTGAGCTATTCAGCTCCACTCAGTCTACCAGCGGTATATGAATGGCCACCCTTTGCTAGCTTAGAGTGTTGCAGAAGCAACCCAGACCCATTTCTGACATGGCGGGTCTACATTGCAGTTCATATGACAGTATAACTACTAATTATTATCACTTCTAGCTCTAGAATGTGACTGGAGACATAGCTTACTCACAATCTGCTGAAGAGGAACAGAAAGGTGACTAGTCAGTGGACTATAAGGAGGGTTCTGTTGGAGGATATTGGTCTTTGAGTTGTGGTCTTGACTCCTGAATCACCAGTTTCAACTGATCCATGTCTGCTGCCAAGTCATTAATTTACTTAGAAAGTGACTCAAATTGTTTTCTGGGCTTCTTGTTGTGTTGTGAGAAGTGAGCATTTGCAAGTAGTGAGATACTTAAGCTTCCATGTTTGGGTCAGCTTCGACTCTGACTCTGAATCAGAATCTAAATCTGACAGCTAAGCATGCTGTGTTGGCATCGGCATAGTCACACACTCAGGGCAGGTGATGTCCAAGTCAGTGCATTCTTCAGTGCTCACTACGTGAGCACGTAGCTGGTGCTGACTTCGGCTTCCAGGGGATTCAGACACCAGCTGCACAAGTACAAATCTTGCTACATGACTGAGTGCATCATGAAAGAACATGGAGTTATGTGGAAGGAAAACCAACTCCAGCTCCAGTGTTGTTAGGATATAACGTAGCAGGCTCAGAAATGAACAGTTTGTGGTAAAGCAAAAGAAAACGATTCAGCCAAATAAGCAGCACTTAGTCATAGGCCTGCTGGTCAGTAGGCGGCAGGGAATGCGTAATACTCTGAGCAGATAATACCAAGTAAGAACCCAACCTGGCTGTGATAAAGGGATATAAATTAATTTATATAAATAAATTGGAAGAAAACCCAACTCTAGTATTAACAGTATTGTGAGTTAGCTGAATCCAGGCTTAGTAGTGAATGGTATGTGAGAGAAAACCACTCAAGCATGCCAGCAGCACACAGTCACTGACATATTGGTTAGCTAGACAGCAGCCCTGCTGAAAGATTTTCAAACACAACAGTCTCTAGAGTTTACACAGAATGGTGCAAAAAAAAAAAATAAATTAAAAAAAACAAAAAAAACATCCTGTCTGCAGGATGAAACACCTTGTTGATGAGAGAGATCAGAGGAGAATGACTAGACTGGTCTGAGCGGACAGGAAGTCTATAGTAACTCAAATAAGCACTCTTTACAACCGTGGTGAGCTGAAAAGTATCTCAGAAGGTGGATCCAGAGGTGGATGCCTACAACAGCAGAAGACCACATCAGGTTCCACTCCTGTCAGCCAAGAACAAGAATCTGAGGCTATCATGGGCACGGACCCACCCAAACTTACTATATCCTTCCTGGCAACTTGAACTAGTCTCGTCATTTTCCTGTGACCTTTCTTAACAAGGCGTTTCCACCCACAGAACTGTTGCTCACTCAATGTTTTTTTTTTTTTTAAACCCCATTTTGTATAAACTCTGGAGAATGTTGTGTGTGGGATAATCCCATCTTGTACCAACATCCATGCCACCATCACAGTCACAGAGATCACACTTTTTCCTTCATTCTGATGTTTGATGTGAACATTACCTGAAGCTTTTTACCTGTATTTGCATGAGTTTTTGCATTGCACTGCTGCTACTGCTGATTGGCTAGGCATTTGCTTAGGGATGTGCATGAATGTGCAGGTGTAGAGGTGTTCCTAATGAAGTGGACCATGAGTGTATTTTCTAATTGCCATACTGCTGTGTAATTTTTTTAAAGAAAACTTTTGTCTAGGATGTTGTTTATGAGGACCCAACTTGGCGAGAATAAAAAACCGAGTGCCAATTCTTGGAGCTACAAGCAGCATTACATTGGTGTCCTGCTGTCTACATTGACTTTAGTTTGAGTTTTTGTTTGTTTTGATACAAGTAGTGAAAAGAACCAGTTGTGAAATAAATAGTAAAGTGCATCAACATGTCTCTCCAGGACAAAGTCCAGTCTCCCTAATACAAAGCCTCCATGTTCTCACCCCCACCTTTGAAGGGTTGGTTACCAATAACAACAACAACACTATTAATAATAATAATAATAATAATAATAACAACAGTGTTATTGCAAATCAAAATACATTGCTTTGTGACTTGCTTGGAAAGTCCTGGCTTGTGTGGCTCACATGCATAAGAAGATACCCACGTGATTCTCACTGTCCCTGGTGTGAAATAGAACCAGACCTTATAGTTGTTCAGGTAGATAAACATGTTGGTGTATGTACCATGCTGATTTGATGAGCTTCCCTCTTGGTCTCAGTGAGCATCTCCTCAGCTCCCTCAAGGGCATCTTGGAGACACTCTACCTGGAAAAGCAACACCCCCTGCCGCAGTTCGACGCTCTGTAGCTCTGCTAAACACATCTCGTAGTTCTGCTGTAGCTCCATCTGTAGAAAATAAATTAGCTGCAATTTGCTGTCCTGTTGTTAAGTCCAATATGATAGCATGTTAGGAGTTCCTAACTTGATATAACATGTAATATCAGGGTTTATCAGATATCAGGTATCAGGGCAAAATACCCCAAAAAAGACCATAGTGCCTAATGAAATGTTAATTAGTACAAGTAGTTTTCTTAGAAGACAAAAAAAAAATCATATCTTAATCATACATAAACTGTTACTGTGTATGTTGTAAAATGAAGGCTGTAAATCAGAAGTTATTTATATATCACTGTGGAGCAAGGTGTTTGTTTGGCCCCTTCAGAATCTGCACTGAGTGACTGCTTAAATGCTGCAAGAAGAGGTGACTGTTGTAGATTATTTCCTTCCTCTGCAGCCAACATATCATATCACTGTCATTGTTCAATGGTCTACTTTTTGCCTATGACTATGTAGTTGTCTAGGAAACGTAGTGTTTCCAAAACAGGAGATGTACTGTTTGCAATAATTAAGGTTATTTTAGCTCAGGCATTCTCTGCTTGCCACTTCAGAGAACTTCGCTAATCAACTAAGATAGACAAATAGTATTTTAAATAGTTTTTGGTGGGAATGGAAGGCTTTTTCCCCCTAAATTCTAGTCTTGTTTTAAGAATATCATGGAGTGGAGTTGCAGAAACCATTCCAGTTAACGTCAGTATGTCTGAACTTTATCCAGCACTTATTGTCTTGCAAACACTGTATTGAAGGAATGAATATTAATATGCATGTTGTAACACCCCTAGTCTCAAATTACTGTATGTAATTCTCAGCAAAACATCTTCTACAATCTGTGCCCTGCATCGCACTCCTTCAAAAGCCCATCCGGATCAATGGAGCAAACAGACAGAACGTACTGTATGCAACGATTCCGATTGTTAATCAGATTTAAAAGCTTTTAAAATGTAAAAGCTAGACATCAAACTTGGTCAGTTATATATATATATATATATATATATATATATATATATATATATATATATAGAGAGAGAGAGAGAGAGATCAGTTATATATATATGGCAGGGATTGACGAATCAATAGCCTGGACAAGCAGATTTATTCCTAGTTGCCCAGTAGACAAATAAGTGTTTGATAAGTGTAATTAAAAGCTGTTACCATCCTCTTTGCTTGTGTCTAACACCCTAAGAAAAAGAACCCTACTGACTTTCACAAAGCAATTTTTTACCTGATATGCATGTTTAAATGTAACATGTTCCAGTTGCTATAAGTTTCATGGTGGAGTGACACACTACTAGCGTGTGCTACTTACCTGCATTTCAAGCAACATCATCATACCACAATGCACTTTTACTACTGTTGAAATGAAATGTTTGTTTGTTTTTAATAAAAGCAAAAAAAAAAAAAAAAAAAAAAGCTTACAGTTAACTAAATGCGTGTCCTTTCCCCTTCTGTGAACTGGCTCTTCCGCCAGACAAATTTTAAACTATAGATGTTGGCACCTCTGCTTTGGGATTAGATTACATTGTAGATGTAGATGAATTTGGGATTGAGTTACTTTGTAGATGTAAATTACATCGTAGACCAAAATATGAGACTGGACAAGCACACTGGAGCATTACTTGCTTAATGGACTAGCTAACCAATTTACGATTTGTCCATCTTTGTATGGTATTACTAAAATCAGTATTTTATGATAAACAGTATGTCAGTCTGCTACTAGTGCTGCCATAGGAATATGTTTATTCAAATTCAGATTCTATTTGTCACATGCATAACCATACGCAGTACGAGATTATGTTTATCTGGTCAAATTTAACTTAAGCTTCCCCCTTGTTGTCTTGCAAAATTTCAGATATGCACTGTTAAGTGTCTGTACAGTGCACTGACACATGCTTGTGTGTTTTTTTTTTTTTAAACAAACCTGACTAATCACACGCTATGCAAGCACAGCAGAGTGAGCGCATATCTAAAAAAAAAAAGACATGTCCGTTTAATTTTCATGAGTAAGAGAAATACAAGAGGTGCAAACCAAGTGCTAGCTCAAAGTGCAGATGTTTCTGCTCTCTCAGCCACACTCTGAGCCGATACTTTTTTCGCCTCTAGTAGTTTCTGCTTATCTTTTCAAAACTCATTTGATAGATGTTTGCTTTTCATGTTTCTCTAGTACTGAATACTTGCTGTAATCTGTATTACAAAAGGCACTGTAACTCAGAAGTTACACATGGATACTTTTCCATCATCATAGCATTTAAGGCTGTTTATATTGAAGCATGCAGCCTATTTTATGTAATACTTAATGAATTATTCAGGTTAAGTAGAAGTGCAAAATAAATACCATGGATGTGTTCTCTGCAGGCTCATCTTCACTCTGATGCAAAAAAAAAAGAAAAAGAAAATTAGAAATTCAAGAATTAATAAAAAAGATATAGATGCAACACACTAAACAAGAGAAATTATTATATAAAATGAAAATATACAACTATAAAAAAAAAAAGTTTAAAGTAATCATACCACAACTGCTTTCACTATATTGGGTTTTTCTTTACTTATTACTTATTTTGCATAATTATGTAATTACCTCGCATTACAATCAGGCTCAGTGTGTTATGTCACCGTGCCTTGTGCAACTACTCTGAAGTGATTAATCCTACTCAGGGGATTCTGAAAAGCGAACACTCATGCTAGGTTTTTGGTGTCATTCCTAACTGAAATGTTGCAAAAGGAATGATTTCAAAAAGATACAATTCAAGAGATGAAGCGATGAACACTTTGCTCTCAAGATTCACTGTGGTGAATTAGGGGTTAATGTACATCAGGTTCAAGAGCGACTTGTTTTCTGATTCGTATTGTTCCCTTTCAAAGTAGGTGTTAGTTTACCATCAGATAATGTAATTAGCGCAACACAACACAACGAATTAGAAACATAATGTTTAAGGGATTATACTCCCTTTTTTATTTATAAATGAGCTTACTTTACATGCACAGCAAGCTCCACTATTAGCCCACTATTTCTTTTATTTTACCCTGACCTGTGATTTTATGCATTGAACCGCTGCCACATGATTGGCTGCTTGGATAATTGTGTCAATGAGCAAATGTTCAGGTGTTCCTATTAAAGTGGTCGATGAATAATAATGCATTTGAGAGAGCAGGATATAGCCATAATCACTTCAGAATAGACCATACCATGTATTTGCTATTTACAACCTTCTAGTTCACAAAAAAAAAAAAAAAAAACAACCCTGCCAATTAAAGACATGTATTAGGAATGAGATAGTAATGACTGATTACTGTGCAATCCATTATTAAATAAGTGTCTGCTTTCTTGCTGAGACACTTGTAAAATGTTTTGCCCTGTCCTTTCAGTGTTTGCTAAAAAAAAAATTGCTGCAGTGTTAATATTTTATTTAATGCAATAGCCTTCTTTGGCCTACAAGCAGCATTCTTTGCAATGTTGTTAAAAAGGCAAGGGCCAAGTGAGAAACACAGCCTACTTCCCAGTGTGCACCAACTTGGCTCGAGTTTAAAACACTGGAGTTGAGCCATAATGCATCAGGCACAGCTCTGGTTTAGACAAGAAGAGTGTGGTGTACATAGAAATACACAGAGGCCATTTTGAGTGCTGTGTCTAAGCCGCTTTGAAACCAGTTCAAACCAGTGTACATCGGGCATTCAGAACAGTTTGTTCAGTGATGGTGGATGATAAATGTGGCCATATCTAGAGTTTTATCAGATTGGCTGGAATCACAGTCAGGGAAAACCTGTCAGGTGTCGGCAAACAGCCAAAAAATGATGAAAAATCAGATTTTCGCCAAAATTGTTTACTTTGAGATCTCTACTTTATAAACTTGTTCTAGGCCTTATGCAAAGATCATTTTACATTTATAACATTTGGCAGACCATGATCATGTCTGGTAGGGAGCCAGTTTAACAAATGGTCAGTCTGTCTGAAATGTTGCTAGCTTGAAAGTGTTAAGTTAAGCGTGCTTTCCTCACACAGTGAATGTCATGCTTTAATTACGCTTTCGGATAGGAAATGAACATAAGTTTCATCAGTTCAGCTTGTAATCAAATACAGACTCGATGCCTGCAGTGCACTGGTTCCATTACAGCGTCAAAATAGAAAGGAGTGCTTACACATGGACGACAGCAGACGACGTCAGTTTTAACTGA
Organism: Pangasius djambal; assembly: GCA_022985145.1. Classification (NCBI taxonomy): domain Eukaryota; kingdom Metazoa; phylum Chordata; class Actinopteri; order Siluriformes; family Pangasiidae; genus Pangasius; species Pangasius djambal. The sequence goes on from CM040994.1 coordinate 12,180,309, forward strand.
CCGCATAAAATGTGAATTTGGCCAGCAGAAAGGAAGTTGTTGAATTAATCAAAATTCATTTCAGCACTGATCTCAAAAGGTTGAAATTTGAATATGGGAAAGGCTGCACTCATATAGTTTAACTGGATTATTTTGGATCATATAGTATTAAACCGTGCTCTTTAAACCAATCTGGTAAACTTCCATCTAAAATAGCATGACCTTGTATCCATTCTGGATGTTCTCATGACAAATACTGCAGCAATATGTACAACCCCATTATTGCACAACAGCAGTCAAATTGTCAACACCTAATCATGACTCATGCTAAACAAGTCACAGGAATTATACCTGATATTGAAAGGACATGTGGACATAAAGGCATAAAATATGGTCATTTAACCACAATTCAACCGATATTTGGATTTTTATTTTTTTGTACCTGACTTCCTATTGTGTCTCCCCTCCTGAGAGATCCATATCTGCTGTCTCTGCGAGTTAAGCGCTTGGGTGACTCTTCAGCCTGACATACAAACAACACAGAAATACACATGAGAGTTGCAGTAACAGTAATACAATATACTGCAATAGGCTGTCAGGAGATTCAGATAATTTCAGTGTAAAGCAAAATCAAAAGGACTGCCATTCTAAAACTTTTGGAGCAGACACCAGTATTATAGTTTCATTATATAACATACAGCACCTAGTTGTTTCCTCACCACCCTCTTTTTTTACTCTTTCTTCAAGTTTAAAAAAAAACACCCAGACACCTGGACACCCAGAAGTGCTTGTTGAACATCCTGTTCCAGATTTAGTCCCCCCCTTTTCTGATATAATAACTTCCATTCTTCTGGGAAGGCTTTCCACTAGGTTTTGGAGCGTGGCTGTGGGGATTTGTGCTCATTCAGCCACAAAAGCATTAGTGAGGTCAGGCGCTGATGTTGGGTGAGGAGGTCTGGGGTGCAGTCTGTGTTCCAGTTCATCTCAAAGGTCTTCAGTGGGGTTGAGGTCACGTCTCTGTATAGGACACTCAAAGTCTTCCACTCCAACCTTGGCAAACCCGGTCTTCATGGATCTCACTTTGCGCACAGGCACATTGTCATGCTGGAACATGTGTGCATCTCAATCAGTAGTAGTTCAGTAGTCAGGGCACTGATCAGGGAGTCGGCCATTTTAAGGGTTGTCTCGATCGCAAAATCCTTCCAATGCACTGGAGCCTTCACACCCTAAATAATCCCACAATGCACTGCAAAAACCAGGGAGCATTGATGCTCACTATGTTCCCTTACTGGAACATATTTTCTGAAGCCTCTCAGCTCATAAAAAAAAAAGAAAAAAAAAGACATACTCTCAGCCAACTTCGTCTAGATTGTTATTGTTGTTGCAGCTCTGTTGTATGCCACAATACCAGTAGAGTACAGAATAACAAAAAGCTTCTTCATTGTTCTCTCCAGGGCAACAAACGTTAAAAACGAAGCAGTACAAAGTAAGAAAAAAGCCAGTGCAGATGCAATAATAAAGTGTAAAGCAGTATAGTGCAAATCTCCTGTTCTACCACATCCCAAAGGTGTTCTACTGGATTCAGATCCAGTGACTGGGAAGGCCACTGACGAACACTGAACTCATTGTCATGTTCATGAAGCCAGTTTGAGACGACTTTTGCTTTGTGACATGGTGCGTTTTCATGCTGGAAGTAGCCATTAGAAGAGGGGTAAATTGCGGCCATGAAGGGATGCACATAGTCAGCAACAATACTAAAATGGTCTGTGGCATTCAAGCGATGATGGATTGGTATTAACGGGCCCAACCATTAACCATCACCAGCCCAACACACCATTACATTACCTCCACCAGCGTGGACTGTTGACACAAGGCAGGTTGGGTCCATGGATTCAGAACCAAATTCTGACCCTACAATCTGTGTGCGTCAGCAGAAATCGAAATTCATGAAACCAGGGTACACTTTTCCAGTCTTCAACTGTCCAGTTTTGGTTGAGCCTGTGCCCACTGCAGCCTCAGCTTTCTGTTCTTGGCTGACAGAAGTGGAACCTGACGTGGTCTTCTGCTGTTGTAGCCCAGCCGCCTCAAGGTTTGACGTGTTGTGCATTCTGAGATGCTTTTCTGCTCACCACAATTGCACAGAGTAGCTTTTCTGTCAGCTCAAACCAATCTGGCCATTCTCTGTCGACCTCTCTCATCAACAAGGCGTTTCCATCGACAGAACTGCCACTCACTGGATGTTTTTTCTTTATTGCACCATTCTGAATAAACTCTAGAGACTGTTGTGTGTGAAAATCGCAGGAGATCAGCAGTCATAGAAGTACACAAACCAGCCCGTATGGCACGGACATGATCAAAATCACAGAGGTTACATTTTTTCCCCGTTCTGAAAGGTCGATGTGAACAGTACCTGAAACTGCTGGCCTGTATCTGTATGATCTCATGCACTGCTCTGCTGCCACACAATTGGCTGATTAGATAATAACATGAATGAGTAGGTGTACAGGTGTTCCTAATAAAGTGCTCAGTGAGTGTAAAGCTGAATTGAGTTGTAATCTTTGTAGATATGATTGGCTAAACAACAAATAGAGCACTGTTTAGTATGACTGATGTAGCCTCTGTATAAAAATGGAAATGAGTAAAACCCTTTGTTTCTATGCATTAGGCGCTCTGAGAGCTGAAGAGCTCCGCCGTAGTGTGATGTGCTGATGAGCCGGTGACGTCATGACGCAATCGAGCGTCACCTAGAAACGCCTTAAACAGAACGGAGTAACTTTTCTCCTGCTTGGAAAATACTTCCCAAGTGACTGTACTGAGGTTATTTTACTAAGTAGGCAGTCGTGTATAGGGAAAATGGCTATTTTTGTAGGAATTCAATCTCACATACAAGCGAGCTATGTTAGAAATACTGTCAAAAATACAGTCGTGGTAAAATACAGTACTGAACCTGGGCGTATTCTATTGTAGTGCTAATGCTTAACACAAAGAAGTAAGGCTAGTGCTAGCTTTAGCATCAGTTAGTTGGTGAAGAACAGAAACTAGGCATCTTTGAACACAAGTGTATTTTACTGCGCGCTATTTTCTGGCTTTGTCTTTCACAGGAGACACACTCTGATTGGTGAGAATCAACACACCCTGATTGGTGAGAATCAACAATCACGTCGCCCCACAGAAACATTTCGTAACCAGCCAAACTCGCTATCATTTAACCCCGACTTTTTTTTTTGCTTTTTTTTTTTTTAACACTTTTTGAGGTCAGTTTAGCCAGTATTAAACGTCAAGCAGTTGAATATGTGTTGAAACAGCTCACCTCTATTATGTGTCGAAGCGACTCTTCCTCGCTCATCGCGCGCGAGACGATCCGTCTCCTCGGTGAGGCGGATTTCTCCACTGTGTCCGCGTGCATTCTGAAACCCCGACTAACAGCTCACACCACAGATTCCCCAGAAACATGCAGCGAAAACGTGTTTTCCACCAGTTTTCCTGCAGCCTTTGACAGCAGGGAGGTGGCTATAGACTCAACTACAGTTATAGGAGGGGCTTGAGCGACCATAGTGAGGGGCGCGTCTCAATTCAGCCGACCATTTGCATTCCTTCGCCCTTGTCCGCTCGCTATGCTGGAGTGAGTCAGTCTGCTAAGGATCTGGATAGAGTCAGTGACTGTATGCCTGTGGCGATCATCGGTTTTGCAGTGCTTCTTGCACGATATTAGTTGTGTTTAGGCTAAAACTCGGTTTTAGACTCAGTTTCAACAGACTTTAATGGTCCCAACTGTAATGGTCCCTGTGGGTCTCTACTGGTAATTTGTTGCCTTCTACTGGTGGCATGCTTTGTCTAGTAGATACCATTAAAGACCAATAATGGTAATTGTTTTGGTTTTAATGGAAACTGTAATGGTCCCTGTGGGTCTCTACTGGTAATGTGTTGCCCTCTATTGGTGGCATGTTATGATTAGTGGATACCATTAAAGACCAATAATGCTATTAATGGTTATAATGGGAATTGTATTGGTTTTACTGGAAAGTGTAATGGTCCCTGTGGGTCTCTACTGGTAATGTGTTGCCTTCTACTGGTGGTGTGTTTTGTCTAGTGGATACCATTAAAGACCAGTAATAGTAAATGTGTTGGTTTTAATGGAAACTGTAATGGTCCCTGTGGGTCTCTACTGGTAATGTGTTGCCCTCTATTGGTGGCATGTTATGTCTAGTGGATACCATTAAAGACCAGTATTGGTATTAATGGTTATAATGGGAATTGTGTTGGTTTTAATGGAAACCGTAATGGTCCCTGTGGGTCTCTACTGGTAATGTGTTGCCTTCTACTGGTGGCGTGTTTTGTCTAGTGGATACCATTAAAGACCAGTAATAGTAAATGTGTTGGTTTTAATGGAAACTGTAATGGTCCCTGTGGGTCTCTACTGGTAATGTGTTGCCCTCTATTGGTGGCATGTTATGTCTAGTGGATACCATTAAAGACCAGTATTGGTATTAATGGTTATAATGGGAATTGTGTTGGTTTTAATGGTCCCTGTGGGTCTCTACTGGTAATGAGTTGCCCTCTATTGGTGGCATGTTATGTCTAGTGGATACCATTAAAGACCAGTATTGGTATTAATGGTTATAATGGGAATTGTGTTGGTTTTAATGGTCCCTGTGGGTCTCTACTGGTAATTTGTTGCCCTCTATTGGTGGCATGTTATGTCTAGTGGATACCATTAAAGACCAGTATTGGTATTAATGGTTATAATGGGAATTGTGTTGGTTTTAATGGAAACTGTAATGGTCCCTGTGGGTCTCTACTGGTAATGAGTTGCCCTCTATTGGTGGCATATTATGTTTAATGGATACCATTAAAGACCAGTATTGGTATTAATGGTTATAATAGGAATTGTGTTGGTTTTAATGGAAACTGTAATGATCCATGTGGGTCTCTACTGGTAATGTGTTGCCTTCTACTGGTGGCGTGTTTTGTCTAGTGGATACCATTAAAGACCAGTAATGGTAATTTTTTTACTGGTTAGCTGATGGTTTGTAGTGGAAACCATTAGAATTTCTGTTGTTTTTTCAGCAGGGTTGTCACACTCTATGAGATGATCGCAGTAAAAACCTTGCCTGAATTCTATAACAGACTATGTGATGAAGATCTTCTAACGATAGACCTGTGATTAAAACCTGTTTGTTCAGAGGGCAAAACAGGGTAATTTCTTAGGGTTAGGGTTACATATGGTTTGTGATGTCCCAAATGCTTGGCCATGTTACATCGGGAGTTCCAGCAGACTGTAAACAAGTCCCAAGGTGATACATCTGTTCAGTTATTGAGTGCACCACGACTAAGAGACAGAGAAAGCTCAACTTGCAGGTAGACAATTTATCACTTTGAAAGATGACATGCAGCTTTTGTTGATATGGTCACTATTTTCTTTATACAAAAGCTATATTTGCACAATAGTCAGACATTAGGGGGCCTACATAAAATCACAGGCTACATAAAATGATCTAGGCTTGAAAACCGGCTCACATAAACACACAGAGTCTTCGAAATAAGTTTGAGGCGTCACTCACTCACTTTCAGTGAGCATTTTATCCTGATCAGAGTCACGGTGGATCCGGTACCCAGAGGCATATCTACAGGGCAGGCAAGGCAGGCAGTTGCCTGGGGCCCTGCATTCTGAGAGGGCCCCCGAGGGCTGATCATTTAAATAATCTGAAATTTTCATCTTAAAATAATACGCAGCATCTCGGCAACCCCCTTTTCAGGGTGCTATGCTCCTGCGCCACCCCTTCCCACTCGAGTCGAGCGAGCTTTAATTCCTGAAAATGAAGAGGACATAGCCTGTCCTGGCAGCCAGAAGCACAAGAGAAAACGAGAAGAGGAGGAAAAGAGGAAACCTTATTATTTGCAAGATGAATTACTGGTAATAGTTAGCTAGGGTTAGCATGTTTTGAGTAGAGTTAGCGGTTCTTAATGTGGGCTGAAATGCAATAGGTGATACCAGGAATGATGCACACAACACCGGCGGCACTGCTTGGCAAGTATCGGTCTCTCGCTCCCGTGAATCAATACTTTACGTTCGTAAATATTAGCTAACATTAGTTGAAGATGGACATTTTATTTCTTCACTGAGATTTGATTTCCTGTTTGTAAAACACGCCATGAAGCTGTAAAAAATAAACACTTTTTGTTCTGTTAGATGTGTTTTGACTACTTTTAAAGGTACCTTGTATAATTATATCTCTGGGTAACATGAATACATGATGACAAAAAAATATTTCAGAAGGGCCCCATGCATTTGTTTTGCCTCAAACCCCCACATAATCCAGGTTATCCCCTGCCAGGACCCCAGGAACACAAGGGGTGTGTGGGAATACACACTGGATGGAATACCAGTCCATCACAGGGCACCATGCACACGCACATTCACACATCATTCAAACCATTAGCCAATCTACCTACTGGAATGTTTTTGGGAGGTGGGAGGAAACTGGAGAACCCAGAGGAATCCCCTCTGCAGTCATGCGGAGAACATGCACAACTCCACACCGACAGTAACCCAAGCTCAGGGACGAACCGGAGACCCTGGCGCTGTGAGGTGCCAAACCTACCTGCTGCACTACGAGCTTGAGGTAATAAGTATATTTTCCATCTATTAGCATTTTTAATGTACTTTTCACCATTGTCATTACTGTATCTTTTGAGTTTCGCATTATCCCGTGCTGTTCTCCTGTTGGTGGCCTTCAGACGAGCGTTGTAGCAGTGGTCACACTCTGAGATTTTAATAAAAAATTTGAGACACTCCCAGATTTTTGTTATTTGTCTTTAGCTGCAGTGGCCCTAAACTGGTTGCCAGTGAGTACATTACATTATGTGTTCTAAGACTACCAATCTCAACTCACAACCAAGGAATGTAGATTTTTGCTATACAGTGCCAAAATCTTGCCATACATTGTACACCGTACAGTGTAAATCTGTACAGTGGCTTAAAGGAAAAGATCAGTTCAAATAAATTTAAAGTTTATTAATCCAGATAGCCATTGTGCTTGGATACAAATACACACTGATGTGATGATGTAATGTGTTGTAAGACTTGAATTTATTACTGAATTTATTAATGGGCAAACCTATTTAACCACACTTAATAATATGACTTAATGATTTAGTATATTGTAATAACACCACACAAGTCAGTAAAATCAGCTAATACAGCTACAAGAGTACCGTTCCATGACATACCATTAACAACCTTATTGTAATAACATTACAAACTTAAAATAACCGCAAAGCTTATAAAATGTACTTATTGATGCTTTGTGAACATCTTTCTCATACTGGAAGGTCAGCAAGGCAAGTCAGCAATCTCAGGATCACAGAAAGCCATGAGTGCTACCAGTGTGGTGCATTATGGGGCATTAGCCAGCTTAGCCCGACCCAGCAGGAATGGTTTGGTAAATAATCAGATTTACACAATGTTAAACATAATTGATGTTTTATATTTGGATCTTTAGTTTTGCACTTCAGCTACAATGCAGATGTAGCTAATGAGTAATATATGGAGCACTCCTGCTCCCTAATGTGATGCCTCCTGATGCTGTACTTCTGCACTTGTGACACTGTGGTTACTCATTAGGGATAACAGAAATGTGAAATGAGTTGTGTGTACCTCACCCCAAATGTTCCTGTAAATTGTCCCTGCTATAATACAAAACTGTATAAGTCAAAAGTGAAATGAAATCATTCATGAGAAGCATATGGGTGGTCAATGGGGCAGACAGGGATTTCAGTGAGTGAGCCTACCAGTGCATGTGGCAATGTGGAGAGAGATCTTTACACAATTTATTTACAAGACTTAATAACTGAAGCATGTCACTGAAGTCGAATTAATAATAAACCCTATTCCAGGACTCAGGGCACAAGGTGGGGGACACCCTGGACAGGGGGCCAATCACAGGGCACAATCACACACACACACCCACCAGACAATTTGGAAATGCCGTCAGCCTACAGTGCATGTTTTTGGACTGGGGGAGGAAACCAGAAACCCCCAAAACATGGAGAGAACATGTAGTCTCTGCGCATGCAGGGCAGAGGTG
>CM040994.1:12188474-12224370 GCA_022985145.1 Pangasius djambal
ATGTATGTATGTGTGTATATATATATGTATTTGCTACTCTATATGCTACTTTTATCTTTAAAGTGTAGCTGTTTTTTTTTTTTTTTTCCAGATAATGTGCATTATAAAGTGTAAGGGGAAATAAAAGGGGAAATAATGTGGTTATTATCTTTAGTGAACCAGGTGAAGCACAGCAGGTAGTGTTGTTGCGTCACAGCTCCAGGCTTCAGGTTCGACCCTGAGCTCAGGTGACTGTCTGTGTGGAGTTTTCCGTGTTCTCCCTGCGTCCTCGAGCGTTTCCACTGGGTTCTCCAGTTTCCTCCTACCTCCCAAAAGCATGCAGGTTGGTGGTTTGGCTACGCTAAATCGCCCCTAGAATGTCTGCATGGCGCCCCATCCACGGTGTAATCCCACCTCACGCTCCGTGTTCCCGGGATAGACTGGATCCGTCCTGATGCCCTGCTTCTGGTTAGAGTCCTCATCATTTGGAAATCACTCGCTGATGCTGAGGATGGCCCTAAACTTACAGCCTAAAGTTACAGCCTGAGATTACTGAGGATGGTACCACTTAGAAACCATGAAGATGGCTTTGGTCTGCAATTGTTATGAACAGTTTTGCTACGATGGCTTAGGACTACAATTGCTATGCTAGCTTTAGGACTGCAGTTCCCATGAACAGATTTGTGCTCAAGCCTCCATCAGTGAATAGGTGATAACGTCAAAAAAAAATCGACTTCCTGTGTAAACTATAGTGAACTTCCGTGGTTACACAACTGCACTTTTTGACCACAGTTATAGAAGGGATTTATTTATAATCACACTATCCGGTGATGAGGATGGCTTCCCTTTTGAATCCGGTTCCTCTCATGACCTCCCCTGAGTATCATCTCAGGGAGTTTTTCCTTGCCACCGCCACCTCTGACTTGCTCATTAGGGATAAATTCGTAAATTAAAAATTTATATCCTGAATTTATATATTTCTATAAAGCTGCTTTGTGATAATGTCCATTGTTAAAAGCGCTATACAAATAACACTGAATTGAATTGAATTGAATTCACTGTGACTTTGACAAGCACTGAAGATGAATGAATAAATGAATGAATGAATGAATGAATGAAACAGGAAAAAAGATGACACTATTCATAAAAACACCTACTAGTGTGTTCTTAGGGCTGCACAATATATCGAAATATTGCAAATGTAAATATCAAGATATGCATGTGGCAAGGGTTTGCGATAACAGAATGATTTTAATACTAATAATAAATCATTATTAGAGTGATTATAATGTTTCTAGCATGTTATAGGTTTGGCAACAGTGCTTTTAATCTTAAAAGATGAAGTGTGTAGCTTTTTAGTTCTTTAATAACCATGTAGAAAGACGTATCATGGCCATATTCCAGGACGACACTACCAAGGTTCATCAGGGTTAAAATTGTGAAAGAATGGCTCAGAGAGCATGAAGAATCATTTTCACACATGAACTGGCACCTCTGAGTGCTGACCTTAACCTCAGTGAAAGTCTTTGGGATGTGCTGGAGGAGACTTTACAGAGTGCTCACCTCTTTCATAGTCAGTACAAGATCTTGACCATCACAACATCACAACATTTATTTCCATCAAGCGGTGCGTCAGTTTTTGGTCAAGATCTTGTATTGACAGAATTGAAGATTAAAAGAACTGTTGCCAAACATATAACATGCTAGAAATGTTATAATCACTCTAATAATGATCCATTCATAAACTCTTATGTATTTGCCTATTAAAATCTGAACAGCGACTTTTTTTTGGCCGGTATATCAGTGTATATATATATATATTTAAATATAAATAATTTAAATTGATTTTACACACTTATAGCATTATTGTCTCACATTATTTAACAAGTTATTGCATTTTTCTTCAGTATGGTTCAGCCCTATGTGTTACAGTGATTAACAAGTTCATCAGTGATAGTAAAAGTCCCTTTAATATAATGACTTTTTTTTTTTTTTACTTTTTTTTTTTGGCAACATAGAGACCATATGGTCATATATAAAAATGAAGTAAATTAATGAGTTGACAACATCAGAGTCAATATCTGATCCCGGTTCCTTTTAAGGTTTCTTCCTCATGCTGTCTCGGGGAGTTTTTCCCTGACACACTGTCTCCTCTGGCTTGCGCCTTAGGGATCTAAATCTACATCTGGATTTCTGTCAAGCTGCTTTGTGACGATGTCTGTTGTTCAAGCTGCTTTATAAATAAAAAATTGAGTTGAATTGGAGCTAAAACAATCACAGATCTTTGATGGCTGCATTACTGCACATATCAGCGTTTGTAGTACACAAGTGGTGCGTTGCCATTTCAGCCACGCGAAGTGTCTTTCATATCGCGCCCCGTTTATTTTGTGTGGAGACGGACGAATATCACGTGAAAAGAATTTGAAAAGCGAGTGATGCGAGGCAGGTGATAAAAGTGCAGCAAAAGTAGAGAATTTTCTGCAGTGTGAGAAATGAATATCGGAGCATGTCCGTGATTGAGACATGCTGTGCAGACATAATTACCGTCAGCAGCACAAGTCGAAAACTTTTTATAGCCCAGTATATCTCTAAAAACAGACCTGCAACACAAGATGACGATAATCAAACGAGATAAATGATTAAGTCTTTAAATTTATGTAAATTCCATGTACCATCTGAGGGATAAAAAAATGAATGTAAGCCTATTAAAAACATGTACGAGCACTCAGTGTTGCATGCAAGTCACATTGAAATACCACTAAACTGGTAGTGCAAGAAGCACTTAGCTTCCGTGCATACATGATGTGCAGTAATGCCTTCGATTCAGTGCGATGACTAAAATATTGAAGTATTCTCTGCCCTTTCACTCACGCTCTTTGTTGCTGTGCTGTAGGCATCATGGCGGAACCCGTGCCTGAGTCGATCAACTTTCCCTCAGAAGAGGAGCGCATTCTCCAATTCTGGACTGAAAAGGACTGCTTCCAGGAGTGCATGAAGCAATCCAAAAACAGGCCCAAGTGAGAGAAGATACTGTAGCATACCGATTGCTTTAATAGTCTTGTATCTGTTGTTACTGGGAATGCCATCTTAGCTTTGCACACATGGCTGACTGGGTTTTGCTGGATTGTGACCGACGGATGACTGGTGTGTGTTTACGCTCGCAGGTACACTTTCTACGACGGCCCACCCTTTGCTACTGGTCTCCCACATTACGGCCATATTCTGGCTGGCACTATAAAGGACATCGTCACAAGGTTCGCTCACCAGAGCGGTTTCCACGTGGACAGGAGGTTTGGCTGGGATTGCCACGGCTTGCCTGTGGTAAGAACTCCAAAACTGTTGTGCATTTTTGATATCTGACGGCATCCAGGGTTTTCATTTCAGACAACGTGCCATTAGGGGTGCGCTAAGACGTGTCAGCAGTTTACCGTGACTTTTTTTTTTTTTGTTGATTTTTTTAAATAAGTTCAAATCAGGCTCAGGTGGTAGGTGTGATGTAACTGTACAATACAGAGTGTCCCAAAAGTCTCCATACATAGGGGACTATGTTTGCCAGCACCACGTCGGTTGTGCCTTCGTCAGTGGATGTTCGGGGACGAAGTAAGTCTGCAACACTTCCTGGCTTTTTGAGTTTGTTAAGAAGTTTAGCAGCAGTGTCGTGTGTGTGTGTGTGTGTGTGTGTGATGTGCTTGGCCTGTTTCCTGTTAAAGTCCACCGCAACCTTGTGACAGCCATGAGAATGATTTCAATATGTTCTTCTTTTGTCGAAAGCATTGTTAAAGGCTATACGAAATTAAAAATAATAAACTAAGTATGAAAAATTTTGGAAGACATTTTGCAAAAAAGTGTTCATAGGGTTGACTGTATGGAGACTTTTGGGGACACCCTGTAGAAATGAATCAGATGAAAATATAGTTCCAACTTGATTTGTAAAGAATAAAACACAACAGGACGTGGTGTTATGAGAAAATAATCAATGACGGAGTGTTGTGATGCTGCCCGATGTGAACTGAAGTTAATTATATTACTTCCTATCTAATTATAGTTACGTTTTGAATTGAACGCCATCAGAACAAGTTAGTTTGTCACTTATGTTATAGCAGCTATAAACAGTTTTACCCTCACCAGCCTCTACATTTGGTTTCTTGAAGATCATAAGACAGACAAATGAGGCTTGTCATGTGACCGAGAAACCGCAAACCCCTCCACCCTGAAGACCTTCCCACGTCTGAAAACGTACGACGTACGAGTTATAGCTTGGAGGCTCCCTATTGGTGCAACAGAAAAGTGTTCACTCTATTGTCAGGAGAGCAATATCAGGAAGTCCTAAAAAAAGCTATACTGGGTGAGCGGGATGGCATTACTCTCTCACCTGCCAATCAGAGCGACACTAGCCAATCACGATTGTCTGATCTTATGTATGTTGAAGAGGGCAGATAGCACGTAGCATGAGCAGTAGTTTAAAAAGATGCGGTGGCTTCATGTGTCTTGAAGGAAGCACATGCTAGACTTCACCCTCCCTGATTGGTAGATGTCCAGTGGTAGGGAAGAGCTAGCTAGTGAGTGGAAATTGCTAGAATGAAGAAAGAATATTGGGTTAAAAAAAAAAAAAAAATTCAACTTAAAGGAACAACTTTAGCTTTGATGGCTACAAAGTGCACATACTAGAGACTTCTTCCAAAAATGCTAAAAAATATTGCCTCAGTGATTACTCTCATTTTAATCTGTTTATGTGGAGAGTCCATCAAAGAAGTCACTGCGTAAAATATCAGAAACAGAATAGAAACGATAACACATTATAATGAGTGCATTCATATAAACCGGCACTACTGTCAGAGCTGCTGTTATAGAAAATTAATCAACATCTTCGCAACCAATCAGATTGGAAAATTCAGTGGTGCGGTGGTGTAATACAAATATAAATTTCTTTACTGTGATCTTATTCTCCTGTTTTATGAAACTGTTTGCGTAAAATGGTATCAACGAGCCAAAGTCTTAAGAGGCGAGCGTGTGTGATGACTATACCGCTAGAGGAATAGCACAATTCTGTCCGGTTACCAAGTAGCATTTTGACCAGGTGACGTCTATTGTGATATTACGCATAGATTCTGGATAAATATGGAGCATCTGGATAAATATCTTCCATCTTAAATATCACCTAGCTCTGTTCACCTGGGAGCCAGAACAGGTTTTGTGAGTCTAAAGGGTGGAGATGTTAAATATACCATTAATAGCTTGCTCTCTGCCTCTTCCTCCATGTTCTTCTCCAAGCTATTCGTGACAGGTTTTCTACATTTTGTATAACACAATGCTGCAAATGATCATCAGTGACTTAACAATACAGAGATAATGTAATTCGCTGTGGTGGTGGGCGGTGCATTGATGAAAATGATTCAATCCCGCCAAATTATAAAGGCAACTTATATAATTTTTTTTTATATATATTCTAAATTATTTTGTATGATAGGACTGCACAAATCAGTTGAACACACTTATCAGATCTGAGAAGTGTCCTGATGGACTTGACCTAATATTCTAATGAGCACACTTGATTGACATCCCTATGCCTGAGACTCCCTGCCTCCTACACCACTCTAGCACAAGAGGCAAGAATTAGGATTGTCCAACTTGTTCAACATTGTTCAGCACGTACCAACCTACCCAGTTATAAAGCATCCCAGAAGGCAAAGCTCGCTGCATTACGTTTTGATCTGTAGGTTGCTCAGACTTGGAGATTTGTTAGACAATGTTATACAAGCTTTAGCCCCACCCATCTTATATCAAAAGGGGAAAAATACTGGTAATGGAGATATCCTAATGATATTATGTAAATTATCCATACTTTGTAATGCAATGCTAGTGGGTTTAAAAACCTGAAAAGTCTGATCAGCTGTGATCCTCATTTACTGTACCCCAAGAACTGTCACTCACACAGTGTTTTTTGCTTTTCGCACCATTCTGTGTAAAGTCTAGAGATTGCTGTGTGTGGAAATCCCAGGAGACCGGTAGTTTCTGAAATACTCAAACCAGCCCATCTGGCACAACAACTACGCCACGGTTAAAGTCACAGAGATCACATTTTTCCCCCAGTTCCTTGATGTGAAGCTCTTGACCTGTATCCTCATGATTTTTGCGTTGCGCTGCTGCCACACGATTGGCTGATTCATGATAACTGCATGAATGTACAGGTGTTCCTAATAAAGTGACAGTAATTGATACAATACAGCTCGCGTGTACGGTCAACTACGCACGGATAAAAATGACACTCGTCGTTCTCTAATAATTGAAAAACGGCAAGCATCGGCAAATCGCTGTGGTATAAGAGGAAGAAAAAAACTCACGACCTGCAATTATAGCAAAATATCTCTTCAGGGTGATAACGGGTCCCAGCTTCACACCACCCCGTCGTCGATTATATTCTGATTGTTATAACAGCACGCCTCGTCGTCTTTTATTCCTTACTTAACTCATTTGTAATTAGCTTGACAAATTACAGCCTGCTGATTGATGTCACAATGTCCACTCCCCGCTGAGTAATATGTTTTATCACCTTAGCTTCTTTAATCACGGACTCTGTTAGCTTAGGTCTGGACAGGTTGCTTGTTGACTCATTTTAAGACTTTTCAGATGGATAACGTTTCTTCTTTTGGTAGGAATATGAGATCGATAAGACCCTGGGAATTAAAGGACCCGAGGATGTAGCTAAGATGGGGATAGCGGAGTACAACAAGCAGTGCAGGAGTATCGTGATGAGATATGCCAAAGAGTGGGAGGTAAGTGTGTTTGTGAGTGTGTGTGTGTGTGTGTGTGTGTGTGTGAGAGAGAGCGAGCGAGCGCTGGGTATATGATCTTCAGTTCAATTGCTCAGTGAATTAGAGATGTGCATTTGAATACGATTAAATGACATGACTCAAATTGCAACAAAAAAAGCACTGCACTGGGTTAATGTGCGCATTAATAGGAACGTTTATAAATGCTGAGAGCAGGACTGGAATAATTTTGAGAATTTCTCAACGGAATAATTCCACAATTGACTCTTATGGCTTAGGAAAATCATTTTATCTGCTTATTACTTATATATAATACCAAGCACCAGTGTGTGTTGGTTACTAAGTTAGTGTCGGTTATTTGTTCTCAGAAGACCCACCAAACTAAAAAAACATCACGATAACTACTTTTGTTGGACGATATGTTGTCCCAGAAATAATTGTGATAAACGATATTATTGTCGTTTTAAGACCACCCCAGCTGTATTGTGGGTCGTTTTTTTTAGTATTTTGGCGCGCATCGTTTTCAGTGCTCAGGGACACTTTGGGAAATTTGTTCCACCATCAGCTATATAAAATGATTGGTCTTTGAAACATCATGCTTTTGTGTTAAGGGGTGATGTAACTTTTGCTGAGGTGATTAGTCGTGGATCCCCTTAACAGCTTGTATTTTCTCACAGACTAAGAGACTAAAAACGCAGGAAGTGAGGATGAAATCGCCTGACTGGCCTCATTAAAGAGCCCCGGAGACAGGCATTTATTTTTTTTTTCCATGGATGATGTAATCACTAATAAGCTGCGGCTCATTACACAGGTGGCTGCTTCTTGTTTGTTGTGTGAGGCGTGCAAATCAGCTTTCAAGACAGTGTAGGTGGTTCTGGTTTTCGGTTTGATTTTGTGCCGGTTAGTTTCTGAGCCACACTATAAAGAGAGTAACTCCAGCCCTACAAATACCAACTCGCCACCATCGTCTCTCTCTGGCTTGCTCATTAGGGATCAATTCACATATTTACAATTTATTCTGGTTTCATTGAATCTGAATGTGTCTATTTCTGTAAAGCTGCTTTGTGACAATGCCCACTGTTAAAAGCGCTATACACATAAAATTGAAAAGAAATCGAAATACATATTTTATTATGATAAAGTGTAGCAGTCTTTCATTACCGACACAAACTAAAACACGCGCTTCCTCTCTACACTGAAATTGAGTCTGTTAACACTGGCTGAAAAGCATCTCTGATTGTGCGATTCAGGTTTCAGTGAAGAGAATGGGCCGCTGGATCGACTTTAAGAACGATTACAAGACCCTCTACCCATGGTTCATGGAGACTGTATGGTAAGCAGACCCTGTTTACACTTTATTTCACACGCTCAAACCTCTTCAGGATGTTTGGGATGCATTTTAGCCTCATGCTACACAAGTGTAAATGCATCCAACCTACATTTGACAGCCGCAGCCTCTTCAAATTATGTAGTTGTTAACCGCAAAATAAACAATTCCAGTTCAGTTAATGCTTTTGGTTAAACGTATGCGAGCTGAAGCTTTTGGAATGGTCCTCATAATCCTCTGACTTGAGCGTGGTTGAAAATATGACGGTGGATCGTAAACATTGTTGTGCTTGCAAGACGGCCCGAGAATACTGTATCTCCGAACTAGGCGTAAGTCAGAGTGGGTGAAATTTCACTAAACCAGAATAGATAAACTTCTAGCTGGGTGCAAAAGGCTTTTGCGAACTGTGATATCGGCCCAATGAGGTGTTACTAAGTATTGCCTTAGTAGGGTGTCCAGACTTTTGCACATGCCATTAGTACAGATTTGTTTTTCTATTTTTTTTAAATTCATCAATTATAAAGTGCATTCACATTTGCATGTTATTTAAAAATAGTTTGCCGCAGAGGTTTTTTTCCCCCCCACTTCAAAAATCAACAAAATATGTAATTTGTTCAGGGGTGCTCAAACTTTTGCATACAGCTGTAAGTTACTGTATCATGTACTAGACTTAAGTGATGCCCTCTTGGCTTAGATGTTGGTTTGCGCATAATGGAAGTGCTGTTTTGATTTACAGTCCTTAAGTTTGTCTTTTTAGGGCTAAGATCCCTTTTCTTTGACCGCGTATAGATGCTTACAGATGCTTACAGATGCTTACAGATGCTTACAGATGCTTACAGATGCTTATAGATGCTTACAGATGCTTATAGATGCTTACAGATGCTTACAGATGCACTGTATTGTGCAGTATTGTATACCACAAAATATGCCTTGTTTATATAGCAAACTTTTCATATGCACCAACATGTGTAGAAGATATGCGCCATTTATTGCTGTGTGTCTTTTCCAGGTGGGTGTTTAAGCAGCTCTATGACAAAGGTCTGGTGTACAGAGGAGTGAAGGTCATGCCGTTCTCCACCGCCTGTAACACACCACTCTCCAACTTCGAATCTCACCAGAACTACAAGGTACCAATGGAACACGGGCTTTCATTAAACCTTTTAACTCCTCGTACATTTTATAGTTTGGTCCGTATAAGATGGCATTTAAAGATTTAACTCCAATTCCACTGCAAGACATTAATTGTCTAAAATCAACTGCTATTTATTGATTTCATTTATATATAATTTAATGTGTACTAAATATGAAATACAGATTAAAACCGTTTTAAAAAGTTTGTCTCATCACCCGAGGTAAATGTCACTCACGAGCCTCATCTTCGTCCCTTCACTCGTCTGATATCCGTTCAAGGTTTTAGACAGAATGCCTTTTTTTGTTGTATTGTATTATTGGCAGAAAAACTTAATTTAGCTCCAAACCCAATTTTTCAGCAGTTTTCCGTCTGTTTTCCAGAATTCAGCTGCAGAGCCATCCAGTGGGTTTTCCCAAGTTGTCACAGAATTTTTAGAGATTTTTAAAAACTTGTAAATGAAAAAAGTGAATTAAATGCTTACTGTTGAAACAACATACGCATCACAAGTTCCTTTATTGGAAAAAGGGACAGAGCTGAGCAAGTCTGCTCCACCTGGTGGCAGAGTTCATTTCTGAGCTTGACGAATGTAAATAGAAGCCCGGAAAGAAACATTGCATAACGTCAGTTGCACTGCAAAATGATGAATACACGTTTTTCAGGATTTTACTACTATCTAGAAACGTCATAGTTCTACAAAACGATAAGCTTCACCAAACTACGATGCCTGTATTCCAAATATCACCCCATAACTGACTGCACCATTTGTCGTTTCCTTCATAACAGGACGTTCAGGATCCATCCGTCATTGTGAACTTCCCTTTGCTGGAGGACGAGAGTGTGTGTCTGATTGCCTGGACCACCACACCATGGACTCTGCCCAGTAACCTGGCACTGTGTGTGAACCCTGAGTTCATCTATGTCAAGGTCAAAGGTCAGTGTCAGTCGCCAGTGTTCACGCTGAGATAATACTCAATAGGAGTTATACCTGGATGACCAAAAACCTTCCTAAATGATACAGTGGGTTATATAGACTTACTGCTCTTTGTGGAAATGATTCTAGACTTCATAGAGGAGGATTAAAGCTGACTGGACGATTAAACCGCTAGAGAAATTGTGGTGAGGTTTTTTAAGCACTGAAGTGACCTGTTTGTGTGACCTGCTCTAGTCTCGCTTCTCTGCGGTTGCTTATATTTACATAGCTAGTGGTGTGTATCTTCCCTTTTGAGACACCAAACGATTCATCAGCTCGTGATATAATTTAAAGCTGTCTTGCACTCCCACAATGCACTACAGTAGGTTAGTATGTAAATAATGCAGCTCTCAAGGGTGTAGCTAAGATCTACCGTTTGGCTGTAGCTTCTCTTCGCTTGTTACACCTGAACACTATACTTTTATACTTTGAGCGAAAGCAGCAGTCAGACGAAACACAAAAAAACAAAATTCACTCAACAGAAAAGCCTGTGCACTGAAGGGGAAAGGACGAAGGATGTGAAAGACATTCTTGTGAGCTGCTTGACGCCAGACTGGTGAGACTGTTGACCCACTTTTTAAGTAGTGGTAACACTGGACATTTGCCTTTGTGTTTTCCTGTTGTTGCGTGGTGCACATCATTAAAAAAAAAAAAAATTAGTAATTCTATCCACTGAGATATGGAAGGGTTCTGTGGTAAAATTCTGTTTTTTTTTCCTCTCTGATTGTCGCACCTCCTCGAACAGAATATTTCATAATTGCTCTTATAGGAAGTAAGGTCCCATTTTGGACACAGGGAAAGCGTTAGCATTGGGACGTGGGATGCCAGAACACCTGAATTGGCCACACAGCTTTCACTGGGACTGAGAGAAGCCTGGAGGGTGAGAGATAAAGAGTGCGCCAAGTTTTGACATCATTTCTAAATTGTAATAGATTAGTGACGTCTCTCAGACTTTAACTGCATCATGACATCAGTCGCCATCGCTGAGCAGCCTGTGTTCGGTACACACTGTTCTGAATCGGTGCAGTCCTTCCGTATGTACTGAGATCAGTTCAGCAATTCAACTCTCTCCGATGCTGATTGTGATGTTATAAAAAAAAAAAAACGTTTAGGAGAACTTCAGCTGAAGTCCTCAGCGTTCCTTGGCAAAGATTTGGGTCGAAACGATTCTCAAATCAGGTCACTTCCAAAAAAAAAAAAAAAAAAAAAAAACCTTTCTTCACATATAAAAATAGTCCCTGTTCTGCTTTTTTAGTCATCGCTTCGCTCCCACAGTAAACGCTTGACCTACTTTGGCAGGCTGAGTACCGTGCCATGTGGCCGTCAGCAGGAGGCGCTGTAATCCTGAGCGACAGCTTGCGGTGCGGTGCTGCATCAGAGCGATACTCAGAATACTAATGCAGAGACAGGGCTTCATCTTCCTCCTAGAGTCCTCCATGCCTGACAGTACTCATTTATTATTTTTTTTTTATATGACAGCTTGATTTTTATTATTTTTTTTTTTCCCCCTCCACAATGTACTAGACAGGGCAGAGAAACAGGCTGATGTAGGTGCTGACTCATTTCCAGCTTTTGGATATCGCTTTTGTGAAGCACAAAGTCAATTTTAATAACATCTTTAATAAGATCTGTTATCAAATATGTATTATTAATGCAGATACAGAACTCCAGAAATGGAAGTGAAAGCTGCCTGTATAATGTGTGTATAAAGAAGTAATATATAGAATTTTATATATATATATATATATATATACACACACACACGTACGTTCTGAATTTTATATATATATATATATATATATAAAAGAAATTTTTATATATATATATATATGTATATATATGTGTGTGTGTATATCTATATATATATATATATATATATATATATATATATATATATATATATATATATATATATGCGCGCAATGTTAACAGCAGTGTAAAACATTGCAACCTACTTTGATCAGTGCTATCGGTCAGGTCAGGCCTGCACGGTCATCCTTCACCCAGTGCCATCTTTTATTGATGCACTTCCTCTCCCTTCCCTCAATCTCTCTCTCTCTCTCTGTGTCTCTCTCTCTCTCTGTGTCTCTCTCTCTCTTTCCCCTTCCTGATGTCTCCTCCAGCTCTTCCGTTTATTCCTAGCTGGTCATGTGCTTGTGCCTTTACACACTGTGCAGTTCCTATTTTAGGTTTCTACATTAGACTCTTTTCCCACCTGGTCATCTCATGTGAACTTTCGTTCCTCAATTCCAGCTGTTTCTATACAGGATGGCTCCATCCTAAATTCTGCTGCTTTACACTCAGTCTGTTTAGGTTGTTTAAGACAGCGGTGATACTGGTGGGGGCAGATCACGCTGTAGACCTTCAGCGAAAATTGCTCATTTTCAAATGATTATATATGCGAATATCTTGAGGAGCATCGAGCGTGTTTCTCACAGTTTTGATTATGATGTAATGTAGTGACAGCTGGTTGGGACATTTTGAATAAAACAAATTTTACTACCCATTAGTAACTCGCAGTTATCAAACCATTATGATCTCATCATATGTCATATAGACATAGAACACACACACACACACACACACACACACACACACACACACACACACTGATAGAAAGATAGATAGGCAGCAATATTCTGTGCTCCCTATTTCTTTTCTTTTTTTTCCAAGTCAAGTGCTTTTGCAATCATGCCATGTCTCTTCTGAATAGCAAGCACAGTAAACAGAAAAGCTGCACTTGCTATTAGGCAGCACTTTCGTTTAAGCCACACACAATTTACAGTTCTGCTCTTCCTATTTCTAATTTGATTTGGGGGAAAGAATTTGAAAAAAAATTAATTCTCAAGGAAACAGTTCACCTCGTTTGTATTTATTACTCGAAGTATTATATTTCACAGTCAGTTACTGCTGATGCCCTGTTGTGGATGTGTCAGTGAAGTGGCATTACATTAAATTAAGTTAGCCCACTACAGCAAGTCTAATTTTCCAGATCTAAATTTCACACTGCACAATCACTTGACCCAACATTCACTGATGGGCTGGGTGAATCTATAGTCTGGGCTAGAAGGAAATCAGCCCCAGCGCTTCACATTTGTGTGTTTCCTTATGACCAAATCAAAACGAAACAATGCACTCCAAGCCATTTGTTAACAGCAAAATTGATGATCTAGATTGCAACAATAGAACTGAGGTTTGTTCTTTGTTTCGGTTCATTCATGAAAGAGAGGGAGAGCGTAGCCCCTGTCTCTCATTTATACCAGCCAGCCATGATGTATTGCGAGGGGTTTGGGTCATCAAGCGTGGAATGACACGTGAACCTCCTGAAATGGTTTGAAGTTTAAATCTGCGTATTGTGTATTCACATCTGCAGGACTAAATGGGGTGTAGGCGATAGAAAGGTGCCTGCGCCGTAGACTATAGCGGCGTTCACCAGTCTTGCTCCAGGAGATCTCCCGGAGCACGGCCGAAGAGCATAGTCAGTCACACTGGTTCCTTCAAGAACCTGTTTGGTGATTGTGGAGGTTCCTCTTGCTAAGTCTTAGCAAGAACATAAGCTATCCCCCAAAATAAAGATTTAGTTACTGAGTCTAATAGGTTGTTTTAAGGCAAAGTATCAATGTTTTAGGGCAAAATAATTGAATTGTCCCATTTGCACCCAAAGCAGATCCATCACACTATCTAGTACCCCAATCACACACCCGCTAGCTTCCTCTTGGATACCTGAAAGCATTCGCGGCATCATTTTTGGACAGCTGCTCATACATCAAGAGTGATCACCGCCCTATACTTTTCATCAGTCGTGCCCAATTGTGTAGCATTAATCTGACTGACAGACTAGAGAAGAATATCATCCATTCCATCAAACAAAGCAGGATAGTTATATTCTTTAGGATGGCTGTGGTATTGTCCGGATCTGATCTTATCACTTTATGTGCAGTATGATTAACACACCATTATTACCCAGAAGGACCGCTGACTGCTTTGCCATGTGTATTGTGGTGTAAAAATGATTATGATGTAGGGTGTTTTGTGGATGGCTTTACCATGGAGTTGCAACAAATTTAAAATGAGATTTTAGCACCAAAATGTCCTCCAAAATGGCTAGACGAACATCGCGTCTACTTGGCTTGATCTAATAAGCAACGGATTTCAGGGTTGCAAATTTGTAAGGAATGACACTAGCCAATTTGTGTTAGAAACTGAGATTAGTTGCTGTAGCCTTTTCTGGGGTCTCTTTCAAGTGAAAAATCACTGGAATTCTACAAATGTCTGCTCTGTCTGTTTAGACCATGTTTGTTTGAGGTTGTATTTCTGCTGTCTTTTCTTTGCTCCTCATTTCGTGAGTAGCTCCAGTACAAATTTTAGGACTGTGATTATTTAGCCCGCGTTTGACTTTGCTCACTAAGCTTCCTGCACCTTCTAGTTATTCTCTTTTTGTCTTCCTTCTAGACAATGCCACTGATAAAGTGTACATCATGATGGAGGCCAGGCTTGGGGCGCTGTTCAAATCTGAGACTGAATACACCATCCTGGAAAAGTAAGAGTCAAGGACACAAATAAGACCCTTGGCAATAAATGCAAAATAATCATGACTAGACATGTTCTGATTTTTTTTTGTTCACGAGGTATGACTATACTCTAATAGACTAGCCTCAAATAGATGGACCCAAATAAAAAAATAATGTGTCTTTCACCTGTGCACTTTTACATGGGGAATTTAATGGCGATTAATCAGTGTTGGGTTAAGCGTAAACACAAGCCGGAGTTGAAATCCCCCAATAATTGGTGCAATAATCTATCAAGCGGAAATCTAGTAAAATTCCCAGGAAATTATTTGGGAGGCTCACGTGTGAACTGAAGCCAATACGTTACAGGGCGTCTTAATGACTGATCCTCTTCTGATGCACGTATCTTTTGAGGCAGCTGATCCACAGTAAAACAACAAGAAGGGGAAAATCCTGAAGCCAATGAAATGAAAGAAAAAGGAAAAAAAATATCTGGAAGTTAGAGCAATGGAGTTTGGCAATGAAACAGCTGTTGTCCATCCGTACTGTATGAAATTCTTGGTCAGATACTGTAACCGCTACAGTGCAGGATCCCGCTATATATGAACGAATCACCAACGCGCTGAAATAAATTCTAGTGTATGCGGGATTTGTTTATATCACATTCTGTGTAACGAGACTTGCATGGCAAACATGAAGGCCTCCATGCTGATAAAATACCGTTTGAAATCTACGCATGATTTCTCTGTGGTGTATACTTTTCTGGCTTGCCAGCCTTTCATCAGAAAATGAATCCAAAGTGAAATTATCTTCGATTTAATCCCCTCTGGCAATGAGCCAGGCACAAATCAAAGTTCTTTTCAGATAGCGTCCCAGCTCTGTGACAGACTTCTGACAGACTTTTGCTTTCATAGCACGTACAGTAGGATCAGCCCTGCAGGCTTTTTCACACCAGATCGCCCCTCACTAATGAAAACCTGATCCTGTTTGCTCTGAATTTCTACTGCTGGGAAATATTTGAGCAAAAACGTGACGGTAGTTAGGAAAAGGTAATTCACACATGCTTCTAACATCACATAAGTTTGACCATTCTCAAAGTCTGATACACGGTTAACTGAAAAATATTCAATAAAAAATGTGCATGTGTATTAGAAGTACGCTGAGTCAGCATGTAAACTGAACTGGTTTCATCTTATCTTTGAGAACGACAGTAGACCAAAACAAATCGAAGCTCCACCTGTGTTTGTTCAGTCATGATGGTTACATGCAAAACAGCTAATTATTAAATTAAATTATTTAAGGGATACCACAGAGATTCTGCGATTCTGTATTGTGTTTGGTTTTTTACTGTACAATGTGTTAGCTTTGAGGAGTGGGAAATGTATTTAATGTTCAATCATAGTCAGAATTAGTGTATTCCACATTGTATTTAGTTTTAAATGAATATATGTACAGTCCCCTCCGAAGGTATTGCAACAGCAAGGCCAATTCTTTTGTTTTTGCTATGCACTGAAGACATTTGAGTTTGAGATCAAAGGGCGATAGATATATAATATGAAACGATAGATCAGAATTTCTTTCCATTCCTTAAATCTTATACTTAAATACTTAAATCTAGATAAATCTAAATGGCTTGCTTTTCTCCCAGAGACAGCTCTCTGGTCGTCATGTTGGTTTAACCTTTTTTTTTTTTTTTTTTTTTTTTTTTAAACAACAAATGCAGTCTTCACAGGTGAAACCCAGGGCTCAAACCAAGAGTAGACATTCAGAGCTATTAACTGTTTAAACAATTAATCTAATAGGGCACACTGGGCAATAAGAAACACCCGTCAGTCACATGTTCCAATATTTTTGATCACTTGAAAATCGGGTGGGTTCGAACAAAAGGTGCCATGTTCTAAGTTGTTTAACACCTCTAGCTGTAAATATCAGGAAATGGAAGTGGAAATTCTGATCTATCGTCTCGTATTCGCCTTTTGATCTCAAACCTCAATACCTTCAGTGTATAGTAAAGACAAAAGAACTGGCCTTGCTGTTCCAATACTTTTGGAGATTCTCGCCTCAAGGAATAACTGGCTGTCCGATGATGTAGCTTTTTCAGACTAAACACACCAACTCTTTTATCTGGAGGGAAGATGGCTGCCTGTGTGCCAATGCTTTTGGAAGCACATAAATAGATTTTAATGGTACAGTTCAGCCTAAAAGGAAATGTACATAATGATCCTAAGTGTACTTGATCAGTCAAGAGTCAAATTTTGCTTTGTTAGTTTTGCCCTGTAGGTTTAAGTCTAATCCTGCTGAGCTAGCAATTAAGAGAAGACTGTAGCTACCATTAGCATTGTGCATGTGTCACTGGTACATGAATATGAGTTATTCATCAAAACAATGAATATACTTTTCCTTCTATTTTATAGCAGTGCATTTTATTCCAGTCGGACTCATTGTCTTGAAAATAAAGTTTATATTATAATTGTGTCATAATTGTGCAGCTCCAGCCTTGCACACATTGAAAAGCTCTCATTTATCTTTTTCAGGTTTCCTGGCAAGAGTCTGAAGGGAAAACAGTACAAACCTCTTTTTGAATACTTCATCAAGGTGAGCTTTAATAAAATGTTTGAGTTATGATAATGCATATGGTTAAAGGCATATACTGTGTGTGTGTGTGTGTGTGTGTGTGTGCGTGTGTGTGTGTGTGTGTGTGTGTGTATATGTATATATATATATATATATGTATGTATGTATGTATGTATGATGTGTAGTACAATACCAGTGTTAATAGTGGAGGTAGTGTAAAGTGATGTGAAAAAATGGGCTAGGGCTGTGTCTCAAATTGCATAGTTATATATTATTTAAATATGATCTTTTGGAATAATAATAGTTAGTGTTTGGATTAAAAAAACCAATGTGCCAATCTGCTATTTCACTAACTGCCAGACTTGGTGAGAATCACTTGGATAACTTTTGCGCTGGCCGAAACCTTTGAACTAAATCATATTGTGATGTATCATGCAGTATTTTCAATATATACTGCTGTCAAGCAGCCATCTGTCTCTTCCTCATTTTTGCCTCATACACATTTCGCATTACACGTGCACAATATGGAGCTATCCGCTTAGCAGCTTGTGTACATGCTCTGGGGTATAGATATCCAAAGCTGGTGATCACCCACTCTCATCCTTTTCTACCTCAGTGAGTGTGTTTCTTGTATATTACAAGCAGTGCTCACTGCCTTTGCATTGACTGATAACACAGATGGCATTTGACTCCTCTGACATCCCCTGAGCTCCTGTGCAGCGATGCTGAATTCGACACGCCATGCTCGGCTGGAAGATTTAGACTTTAGAGTGGTTTCGTAATTGAATGTAGCCCAAGCTCTCAGGAGCTGTGGATGGTGCTACACAACCCAAAACACTGAATGTTCTCTTTTGGACAATCCCAGTTGCCATGCCGCAGTGGAAAGATTTGATTGATGGGTTTAAAGGGACATTTGGATAGGCCCCTGCTCACCTGTGCCCTAACCTTCCGGTGTGCATTCTGGCTATGTGGTGAATGGCAAGCTGGTCGGTTGTGACCATATGAAGCGACTTGTGGCCAAGTATGGTGGCCCATACTCGGAATTTGTGCTCTGCATTTAACCCATCCAAGTGCACACACACCCGGAGCAGTGGGCAGCCTTTTTTCCGGGGAGCAGTTGGGGGATCGGTGCCTTGCTCAAGGGTCTCACCTCAGTCGTGGTATTGAGGGTGGAGGAGAGCGCTGGTCTTTCACTCCCCCCACCTACAATCCCTGCCGGACCCGAGACTCGAACCCACGACCTTCAGGTTCACCTTCGGGTTACAGTTCCGACTCTCTAACCATTAGGCCACGACTGCCCCCAGCCTGCAGTTGATGCACATGTTGAGTAACTGTTGGTTCAACCCGATGAAGCACCATACCCACTGACACACTGCAGACTCACTGATGGCACAGTAGTGAGGACACATTGGCATCATGCCATTTCTCCTGCTAGCATTTGAGCCATTTCTCCAATGGGTGCCATCCCACCGTAAGGCAGCTGAATGGCACCTAGTCGAAGATCTCTCAGCTTGGTTTATACATGGCGTCAAGTGTGGTTAGAACAATCTGCTCTCCTATATGTCTGCAAACCAAGCCTGTGGAACCTGCCTTGCGTGTCGTGTCACTTTTTTGGGCCTGCCAAGAAAGACTGGTTAGGAGAGCACAGGTTTCTGGCTCTGTCTTCCAAATACAGATCTCTACCAGCAGTTTTTGTGTTTTAAACATGTCCATGCTTCTGACCAAGCAAGCGTCCCTGAGTAGAGGTCCCAGCAACTACAGTTTGGCCATACCATTAACGATTTTTGCCCCACCTTGCTATGGTGACATGGGAGCATCCTCAAAACTATTTTTTTGCTTTTTTAAATTTTTTCAGAAAAATCAATAGTCGGACAACGCAAATAAAATTAACCAGGCAGAAAAGATGTGAAGGTGAAAGAATGCTGGGAGGTGAAAGATTACTTACTTTGGCTTTGCGACAACTTTATCTAGGTCAACTCTGCCTTGAGAAGTCATGAGAATACATGATTTGTGAGTCAGTAGAAACCAAGAAGGTGGGATTGTAGTCCCTTTTTTGTCCCATTTTCCCCTCATGCAGCATCACAGGGCAATGTGACACATTCAGAGGAACGTGCTATCCTGCATGCATGGCTAGTGTCGCTGTGATTGACGGGACAGGCACGGATGGCTGTGGCGTCACCGGGATCGGAACTTGCGATCTCTGGAAGAGGTGCAAACATTTTTTGTTGTGCCACTCAGGAGCCACGCTACTGCTAATTCTTAAGCAGTGATCACACCAGACTTTTGTGTTGCGTTGGTCACATCTGTATGGTCACATACATTCTTTTTTTATTCTGCCTAGGATTTTCTTGTTAGCAGCTGAGTGTGTGAATAATGCCACTTTCAGCTTTTACACAGAGTTCAAAATTTGTCACGCACGTTAAAATTTGAACGTAAGTTAGCAGTTGCAAATGACAGCTGGCAGTTGGCATGACTAGTCTAACTGTTTAACATTGTTCCTTGCTCACTTCAGTTGTTGTACATATATTAAAGTATACCACTTCATGCACGGCATCTTCTTTGTTCTCTTTTTTTCTCTCTCTCCAGTGTAAAGAGAACGGAGCCTTTTCTGTCGTGCTGGATAACTACGTCCGTGAGGAGGAGGGTACAGGAGTGGTTCATCAGGCGCCCTACTTTGGAGCTGTAAGTTCGCATCTCTAGGGCACAATTAGCCACTTTGAATGTCTATGATGTGCTGTGTGGAGCTTGTTTCACTATGTCACTGCAGAGAGGGATTTACTTTGGAAAAGAACGATCTGCACATGAAGGTTTCTGATGTGTGCGTGTTTCAGAGCTCAGCTGCTACATTGTGGATGCGAACACACCAGTGCTCTGACACTGCAGTTAAAACTACTTACAAAGGAACTATTCTAAACAAAATTACGCTGAAGTGTAAAAATACTGTGTAAATACAAAGGATTCAATCAAACATTTTGTCAAAAACATAGTCAGGTACAGTATAGTGGGCGTGGCTAAACTTCACATTTCAGTTGATCAGTAGACTTTTCAGACGCACTCACCTGATCTAATGATAATTTAAAAAAAATATAATAACTTTTGCTCTTTGTTGGATGTTATGTAATTGAATTATGATGTAATTTAAGGAACTATTTTACAAAATACTGAGATATTATAAAGAGACAGTAGTATAAGCAGCACACAATCCAAATGCATTCTGTTGTAATCTGCTTTAAAGGTACAATTGTCAGTTTGTTTTATTTTTTTACTGGTACAAAACCTGGAAAAATATATAGAAATTTATTTTTAAAAATTGTTTGTCAAAGCCCCAGCACAAGTGTATTATGTGGCTGAGAATGTCAGTCTTTTTATAGACACTCCCTGATACCCCTTAACTTGTATGAAATGTATATCATTCTAGCTAACGCCCATGGAGCTAATAATGCTAATGATGCTAATTAACTTACACTGGAGGTTACAGCTGAAAATCTCATGAGAGCTCATTAGGAAGAAAAACAAGACCGCGAACACACTCTTGACCACTCATAAATTAGTATGAGCCGAAATATATCACGTGATTAATATATAAATTGGCTTTCAAGCAGTTGACTGGCCGAGTGAGCGGAAGCACGGGGCAAGCTGGCATGCTAACACCACTATAACAAGAGTATTTGTGTAACTCGCTCTGAATGAGAGAAAAAAAAAAATCATTCAGATGTTATTGAACTCTAGATAACTAGACACTTAACATTGACTCATTTTGTCTAACACTCATTTATTGTGCGGGAAGATAATGTGGGAACTGGCAGATTAGCGTGTGAAACGCACTGACTTTTTGATCTGGAGGGAAAATGGCTGCCCACATAGCAGTTTGCGTTTGGAGGTTTAGAAAAATATAGAAATTTGCTGTGTGGGTTTGGGACATATGGCAAAGGCACATTGTCCACTTTGTGTGGGAAATGTTTTTATTTACTACAGTGTTCAGTGTGAAATACCTTCTGAGATTTAAAGAAACACTATACTTACTCATTTAGAAATGTATAACTGTAAGCTAGTGTGTACACACAGTTGCCTCTCTTTTTTTTCCTAGGATGATTACCGTGTGTGTATGGAGTACAATATCATCCAGCGAGACTCGGCACCCATCTGCCCTGTGGATTCATCAGGCTGTTTCACCCCTGAGGTCACACACTTCTCCGGCCAGTATGTGAAGGTATGAGTGTTCAGTCTTCTTAAACCTCATTTATACTTCCATCATCAGAAAACGTTTTGTTGTCTTTAGACATTCTCTACTTTTACACACACAGCCTTCCTAATGCGCCTTTATATGCTGCAGTTGGTGACTTTTAGTCTGGAAAAAGTCTTGAAATGCGAAATTTTCTCACATGAAAACGGCAAGAGTCCTTTCGTAGTCCACCGATCGTGCTAATTCCTCTTCCTTTTGTGCTTATTAATGATTGCCATGATCATGCCATTACACTAGCTAGCTCGATGCTAACACTGGATTACTACTAGGGGTGTAAACCTCAGGCTTCCACACAGTGCAATACAATTTCTATTCGTAAGGCAACGATTCGATATATGACGATACTAAATCTGATGTGATACAGTACGATACGATACGATGCGATTCGATTCGAATTAATAGCCTATGATTGGTATGTGACTGACTGACAGACATACTGGAATTTGCGAATAATGATCACGACAAAAGAGCTATTTTAAAAGTATCGGCCTTACGAGGAAATCATGTTGCTAGTCTATAAAATTATTTACACATTGGGTTAAACTAGGAATAGTTTTTTTTACAGTCTTTTTTCAGTAATAATTCATTTATAATCGATTATAATCAATAATAATCGATTTATAATCAGTATACATTTACGATTGTTGCCTCGATTCATTACGATGAGATCATTTTGCAGTGCTTTTCTATATGTTTGTTACTCTTGTCTAGAGTATTCATTTTTTTTAGTCCTTTAGTCCTGCTTAATAGAATAAAGAGCGTTGATAGATTATAAAGATGGTATCTAGTGTGCTTCTAGGAGTTTCGTATGCTGCACGTTGCCTGCACTAATTTTCATCAGCTCCTATCACTCTGGCATGCACATTAATCCACACACACACACACACACACACACACACACACACGCACGCAGAAAACATGTGAGCAGCTACACCAACCTGCACGAGTGTCTAAAATGGGTCTGCTGATATGCAGGCAATGAAGAGATCACAAGTAACTTTTATTCGTTTTTAGATACCACACAGACAATAAACAAGTAATTTAACACTGCAAAAAGAGGGAGAATGAAATTAAAACAAAAGTGCACCTTAATATCCAGTCAGTGTGTTACTGTGTGTATTAATGCAGCCCGTTGGTGTTCTAAAAGTCCAGATAATGCTCGTGATATCCACAGGAAGTTGTATTGTGATAGGCTGATATGTCCCGATATCCCTCAGCCGTAATAGCGCGTCGATGTCACGTTGCATTTACAGTGATGACGGCTGGGAGATTTCTACTCAGATGGGGAAATAAGTTGTTTCTATGGAAACGCTCACACTGGCTTAATGCTTTCTACTAGAAAGCTGAACTATGCTATTTATTACGACGAGAACAGAAACCTCGAGAAAATAATAGAGAACAGTCGATGGAAATCCCGACATTAAACTCCTACCTACTTCATTCGTGGACGCTGTTGCTGGAAAATCAAACTAGCAATTAAGAGTTTAACAAAGATTTGTTTTTGTGGGCATCGTACAGAGAGACTCCTGATCTCCATTCAGAGATGTAGAATTAGTTACAGTTTCTAGATCACGGTATGCATCACATCTGAAATAGAAGATGGCATTTATTCAGAAATCTCCCAGTAGTGACAGAACACAAATTTCTACTTTAGTGATGATGTAAGGAATAGTTAGTATGACACCTGGCTCGTACTGTACAAGATATACATCAGCCCAAGACGAAGACGATCCTTTTCCAGATGAAGCTGTTCAGGTAAAAGGCTATTTGTAATGAATGAAATAATCCTTCAGTTCTTACGAGCTGTAAAGGGCTGCAATGATTTATGCTCGTGTTCCATTTTTAAAAAGCCACCACAGCACAGCAAAGCGGCGTTGTTGTATTTTTCCTCGACCCGAAAGCTTTTTATTTTTCTATTTTCTGCATTGATCATGGTTAAGTGTTTCCTTTTTGCTCCTTTCAGGATGCAGACAAAAACATCATGAAGTGGCTGAAAGAGAACGGACGGCTGGTCAACGCAGGCACTTTTAAACACAGCTACCCTTTCTGTTGGAGGTGAGTGGGTGGGGGGGGTGGGGGGGGGGGTAATCTATATTGATTCCCTTTCCAGCCTTAATAGAGAGTTTATAAGCAAACATTTATAGCAACAAATAACGTAAAGCTTTATGGACAGCCAGTCGGTTATTATCTCTGATTATACCGTGGCCATGGAAAATACTCGTTTCTGTCTGACTGCCAGATGTGCCTTAATTCCTCATACTAGGACGCTCAACATGTAGATCAAAATCAGTGTGCCAAATCCTAAATAAGCAAAAGAAATGTGACCATGGCAACGATCACAGGCTAAATAACAGTTTAGGCTCGAGCGGTAATTGCGCCTCGATATCAAACTGCTGAACGACGATATGAAGATAGGAGCATAGTTTCCTACAGCACTTTTAACAATAGACATTTTCACAAAGCAGCTTTCTAGAAATCCAGATGTAGATTTAGATGCCTGAGATGAGGGAACAACATAATAGATATGTGGGTGACACCAGATAGTGGGATTATAAACTCCTCCACAACTGTATATGCTAAAGTCAGGCAGTGCTGGCTGTGTGGAAAGGTTGTTCAGTATTTTTTGAATAAGAACCCTGGGATGAAAACAGGGCAGTCTTTATGATTACAGCAGCAGTTCTTAGGAACATGTGTGCAGTATCCAGGTAAGACTATGCACTGAAGAACTTGGGAATAAATTGGATTTGGGAAGTGCACGTCTTTAGGGTGTCTTTGCGGTACCATGCTCAACTGTTATCATCGAGAGAGTCACGGGTGCAGAAACTCCGAGCAGAAGTAGAGTATCAGGAGGAATACGGGCAGGTCTGGAGGGCAAGAAGAGTCACGAGGATTACTGACTATATCACATTTTCTACCACAGTGGAAACTTTGAATTTCACTTGCATTAGTCGTCGGCTTAGTCTCGGGTCTCTCGAATAACAATGAGGGGGGGAAAAAAGCCTCAGCTCCAAGTTGATTAAAAATTGCATCTGCAGGTTTCTTCATTATTTGCCATAACTATTTATACTATTCATGAACATTACTGTTGCAGTCGAAGGACTATCCTAATGTTAATTATGAAGAAGGAAATGATTTGTAGGCTGCAGAGCATCCATAGCAAGTTTGGCTGGGGGGCTAGAAAGTAAACCAAATAGAATAATGAGTTTGCTATTATCATATCACGCAAACATGATATGAGCAAAATGAGGCTTTATGCTCTTGTGCTTGGTCCCACATGGATACCCTGAAGGTTTGCACTTCCCAAAAACAGTTTATACTCAAGACTCTTCCTTTCTTCAGTGGATATTGTCACTGGGTTCTGTAGATTTGTGCCTAAGAACTGCTGCTGCTGTGATCATAAAGACTATGGTGCTCATACATAATATCTTTGTAACACCCTTAGTACTGTTTGACTTTGTAGTATACTATACTGTAAAATCGCAGAGGACGGGCTCCCTTTTGAGTCTGGTGTCGTCTCAGGGAGATTTTGCTTGCCACTGTTGCCTCTGGCATGCTAATTAGGGATCA
Source organism: Pangasius djambal (assembly GCA_022985145.1). NCBI lineage: Eukaryota > Metazoa > Chordata > Actinopteri > Siluriformes > Pangasiidae > Pangasius > Pangasius djambal. The sequence continues at coordinate 12,213,545 of CM040994.1, forward strand.
GAATCTACATCCAAGTTTCTGTAAAGCTGCTTTGTGGCAATTGTTAAAAGCGCCAAAGAAATACCGTTGAATTGTACTGAAGTAACAAACTTGACGGAGGAGATCCTGATAATGAAATTGATCCTGGTGCCATGTAAATGGGTTAAAGCTCATTTACATCACAGGAGTCGTACAGAAAAACGTCCACACGCCGAAAAAGTGCCGAAAGAAAGTACACCGGAGCAGCAGGAACTCTGGTTCTGTTCAGTATTTCAGATAGTTTTTATAATACTACATTCATCATTCAGCTGCCAGGCAGTTAGTTCATCTCCACTTCATCACTTGCAAATGTTTCCCAGAAGTCTGTGCAAAAGTCTGCCTGTGTGACCTTGCTGGTTAAAGCATCATTAAATCAGCGCCACATGCTGCATTAAGAAAAGCATTGATGAGGAAAACAGGCCATTTAAACATTAGCATATCTTACTCAATACGTCCTCGGCTGCCTCAGCACTCACGATAAGCCTCATCCTAAACATGCCTTAAGCCCTTAATCACCTCTTCTTCACTATTGATTAATATGTCTGATATTAGACTTTGCACACTCATTGATTCGCCAGTCGCTGTTTAAGTTGAGGATGAACTACAGCTCAGGAGAAAAGATGTTGCGTTTGTAGCATTTCGTAAAAGTGGCTGCGTTTGATGAACATTTGACTCAGTTAATCTGAATTCTCCAGAATTTTGTCATCGATCCAATATTTTGGTTTTTTTTTTTATTTGATTTCACACTGCACATAATTAAATAAAAGAAAAAAAAAAAACTTTTACTTAAAAAACTTTGGCTAAAGTGTGTGAAAAGCTGAAATGTACTTCAATCATTGTTCAGAAACATGGCAGTGGAAAGAAGTAAATGAACCTTTGTCCAATGCATGAAAAGCCACAATTTGCATATTCATTAGTCTGTACATTTTGCTCATGTGTACTCATCTAGTATATGATAGATTTACAATGTGCCGAATTGTTTATTTAGATTAATCAAAAAAAGGCAAATATAATGCAATAAAATAATGCAATAGAAATCATTCATTGTTACTGCCGATTTGGTACAATTGCATTATAAATCATTCATCACTTATGAATCCGTATTTTAATTAAATGTTAATACTCTCTCTGTCAGGTTTACAAGTGCAGGAGGTTATTAAAATGCATCTTTCCTCCATTTGAAAGGTTTACAAAACTGTCCTAGAATGTCTGAAACATGCTGTCCCACTTTTTCTACTGTTCTAATAGTTCTAAGAGATATAAATGGCCAAAGCGAGCAAATATTAAAACACAATTTCACAATTTTTTTTTTTTATTTTTTATTTTTACTGCTAACAAATTATAGTTTCAAGTCGAACCCTGATGTTTTTCAGTACCTCACATCATTGAGCCTCCTATGCAGCCTCCATTGAAACAACTGCCCATTTTATTACCCAGAAGGCCTGCCCTGACCTTTTCGCACTTAATATGTGTCTGTGGTGTAGTTGCGTTTTCGCTCGGTGCATCGTCCATTAAGAAAAATTCTAACCACAATGCCCCCTGATGACTCCGCCCCTTCTGCTATAAAGAGCAGAGTGTGACTGCTGAGCATGAAAAATTATCCAGTGTTCCACATGTTATTTTTCAGCAGTGTGAACACATCACCCAGGTGTTTAACAGTATATTTTAGCTCACTGTGAACACACCACCTACACTAATAGTACACGAGATATGCCATTTATCTTCTATTTACGTGTCATGATGCAGTTAAAATATCCTTTCCATACTGTGTGTTAAATAACCTGCCACAGATGTTGTTGCAATTAGGTATAATTTTCTGTATTTTTGTAAACCATTTCTCTGACAGGTCTGACACACCGCTGATCTACAAAGCTGTGCCCAGCTGGTTTGTGAGAGTCGAGCACATGGTGGATAAACTTCTGGAAAACAACGGCAAATGCTACTGGTGAGACTCTAAGACCGCAAATTACGTACTATACTATTACAGTGTTTGCCACTACAATGGAGTATGGAGTTGCTGTATTATTGCCTGGTGTCCAGGTGTCAGTATTGTTTCTGTATTTATCCCTTATTCAGCTGAGATTAAAATTCTCTTTAGCAAGTTAAGCCCTGGCCAAGACCAAGACCTGGGCAAGTAAATCAAATTAACACAAGCATGTGTAAATATGTGAATTCTGGCCTCAGTATTAATACCATGCATTAATACTGCAATACCTGGAGTGATTTATTTTTCTTGGTACAAATACTGCAAAAAAAAAAAAAAAAAATCCTAAAAATGTCTTAATGGAAATGGGCATAGAACATAATTAAAAATGTGTAACAATAGCGAATAGAAATTAAAACATTCAGGCAAAATTTATAGCACAAAATTTTGTTTATAACACAAAAAAATATTATAATTTATTACAGCAAAACTTCAGAGTTATCAAACTGATTTTTAATTTGTTTGATGGCTTTTGGCTTGTACTTATAACACATTTTCTATCGTATTGAAGTAACAAAAATTCTGCCTACAATTTAACAGGCAAGTACGTAACATAATGTGTGTGAAGGTACAGTACTAGATACATACAGCAAGTTCCATAATAACTCAGACTTTAATGGTGAAATACTACATGAAAATGTAAATCCGTAGCAATAAATACAAAAGAATTAAGCTATAGCGCTAGAACATAATACTTGATGCTAACATTGAGTGTGGAATTGTTAATTATCTGCGCAGTGTATTATTGTGCTTGTATACTTTTTACTTACCACTCGAAGGTTATGTCTTAGTACTAAGTACTTAAACATTAAGTTATTTTTCCATGTTGCTTTCCATGTACTTGCATCAAGGGGTTCCCAAACTAGGGGTCGCGACCCCACAGGGGGTTGCTTGATTTACAAATGGAGTCGTGAAAGAAACTCACAATTTCCTCCTTTCGTTTCATTCAGTTATTTCACAGATTAATATTAGAAATATGGAAAACTGATTTTGCGGGCTAATATTTTGAAACGTTACCAGGAATCACATTCAGACAAGCTATGTTTAAATCAACACATGCTGTTTTACACTTTTTCGCTATCCTGACACGCCGTGTAGTGTAGTTCAGCACTTGCGTCTCAATCTGCGTACTTGCGTACTATTGTAGATCGTTATTGAGCACTAATACAGCTAGTGTTTAATGTCGAATTTTAAAAACCTCTCATAACAGTCTTCTGGATTTTTCTCGATTAGTAAATACTTTTCAGTTCAATTTCAATTCGGAGATTTTCAACAATGGACAGTGTCACAGAGCAGCTTTACAGAAATATATAAATTCAGGATGTAAATTTTATATGTATAAATGTATCCCTTTTGAATGTAAGGTCAGAGGTCTCGATTTGAGACACAGCCCATGACGATGTGCAATGTTCCACAGTGGGACGTTTTAAGAGAGACGGAGCTCATCACCATGTTTAACGTTGCTGTGCAGAAACATGTAGAAATGTAAACATTTCACAATTCTACTTGGAAACTTGAAGGACTTGGATGTTTCGGCTGTGATGTGCCGTGTAGTGGATGTCGCTTTCCAGTCTTCCCAATAGACTGGTAACTCAGTGCAAGGAATATTCATTTTGTTTTTAGTCACTTACGTTAACACATCCGTCTTACTAATGTAATAAAATATTCGAATGTTGGCGTGGTCGGATATTATAAATCTGGAATTTTTACAAATGCGTCACAGAAAATTCATTACTTATTCAACTTGGAAAGTGTGCACCATGTATTTCTTGGAGGTGGTACATTATTGTCTATTATTTACTGCATTGTGGCCATAACGCTAGCTAGCTATGAGGACAGTGAGGTAAGAACCTCTCAGTTTTTGTCCAACTTCACGTCAAATCCAATATGGAAACAGCAATTTCCTGATAATATGGTGGCAGAATTTAGCTTATTATGCAAAAACAAACAAACAAACAAACAAACAAACATCCTAAGTCTATCCAATCAGCAGTGATGGATAGACGTGATCGCCCATTATGTTTTGTGGTTTGTAAAATGCAAATCAGTTTTTTTTTTCTCCCAAATTTGCCACTAGATGGTGGAGGAATTATTTATTTATTTATTTATTTATTTATTTATTTAAATTTAGACTGCTTGTAACATTGGTAGTACTAATACATCTGGTACTTCAATACTTTTCCGTCGTTATGAATAGCAGAATGTCTACTGGCACCTGCACTACTGCGTAAGGCATCCTGACAGTATCGTACAGACATAAAAGGATACATCATTTAAGCACAATTTGAACATCCTCTAAGTGACTAGAAAGTAGACTTGGAAGTTCACATTTATGCTTGAGGTGCTGGCCAGCGTGCTTTATTTCCCATGAGTCTGCATTCAGGCCATTTTGCTCTAATGTGGCTGTCGCTCTGAAATTAATCACCCGCAAGGACAGAGATAGAGGAAGAGGACGCGTAGAGCATCGTAATGATGAGATTGTGCTGCAGGTTTGGACCTCCCTGTTTATATTCACTCTCTGTAGCTGAATCATGCTCCAGTGCTTTATGGTCCAGTCCAAATATTGTTGATCATATAACATGATACATTTTTGGTCTGAGGTTTGCTTTTGTGCTACAGTGGAGTGTTGATACTAATGTGGCTGACATATATATATAAAGGATACCGTGGGACCATAATAGGGTAAACACATGGGTAATTTAAGCCAGTGGAACAGTAATTATCACATCAGCCTAGCATGAGAAGACCACCACGGTCATCACACCGGACAGCAGTTACAGTGACCATTAGTTTATACTGAGTAATAGGGATGTAATCGAATGTGACTACCTTGTTTGGAATGAACAGATGATGTGTACTGAACAGAGACTAAGGTGTGAATCAGGACTGGGATTGATTTCAGGACTTGCACAAGCAGGAGGCTTTTACTTTTTCGTGCAGGCACAAAGCAAGTGGACAGATGGAAAACTCACTGAACAAACGTAGAAACAAAGACCAATTTCATTAACATGAACATACGGCACTGCATGATGCGTTCACAGCATTCATTCATCCTTAGTAACTGCCTGGTCAGGCTCATGGTGCTTTAAATCAAGCTACTAGTTTGTTTATATTTTGGAAAATAAAACCAACTAAATTTGCAAGAAAATATTTCAGGCAGGTGCAGCAAAAATAGCAGTGTGAGTTGGATTAAAAAACAAACAGTTCCAACCCAACTGTTGATCTTGAGTGATGTAGCTGAGTTTGAGGAACTGTCAGAGCCTGAATTCACACACCATGTGCTGAGTGCTGCCATTTCTACTTCCAGTGTTTCCAGGGCAATAGTGATAGGGTTCATATTTAATAAAACAAAAAAAACAAAACAAAACAAAACAAAAAAACCAGACTTCATGTTTAGGCCACACCCACTTCAGGGTAATGTCCAAAATCAGATATTTGGAGAACTAAACAGATAGAGATAGTAGCACTGCGTTACACCCCTAGTCATCAATATGTCAGCCCATGCAGGTCTCAGTGAACATTTCTTGTGTAACTGGTACATTCTTTATATTTAGCAGACTTTCTTGCTGTTCATACTGAGTGAGTCAGCATGGCCAGTGCTGTAATTAAAGTTTCTCCAGTGAGTGTGCAACACGGCTGAAGAATATATTTCTCAGTTTGGGCTCTGTGTGGGGCGGGAGATTTCCCCCAGCCTGAGCTGAGATCCAACACTGTCATTACGACTGTACGGTGCTGCAAGAGAATTCAAAACCATAAATATAAAATTATGACTCGAGACCGTTTGTGTACGCGCACACATGACAATTATGTAGTATGTGATTTAGTATTGATTTTTAAACACTTAAAAAAAAAAATCTTGCTGATTTATTTCTGACTGCTGTTCCTCAGCATGTGCTGATTCTATATTCTTCAGAGTAGGTCAACAGATAAGAACATTCAAGTATGCGGGTCACACGCAATCATCTGGGTTAAAAGTGCCCTAACTCCCGTGAGTGTTAAATAGCCCCCATATCTAGCACAAGACAGCACACTTAACATTCTACATATAGTGAAGGGCACAGCGAGAGAGGGGCAGAAGAATCATTAAATTGATCTATTGCCTGCCTAAATAGATAAGTTTTTACAAATGGCAATGACGAGCTTGTTGCTCATACGGCTGAGATTTGCACTGAAGTGTGTGTGTGTTCATCAGAGTCGGTATCCTGCTCAAGGAGAGTTTCCTTTGTGTAAAAAGCACTTTATTTATATTTATTAATCGAATAATTAATTGAAAGTCTTGTCAGAGGTTTCCTGTTTTTAGGTGGTTTGAGGAGGGTCTACCTGGCATTATCTCTAGATTTCCATGACTTAAATGTACTTTTATTCATTTAGCAGGTGTTTTTATTCAAACAATCCAAGCATAAAGCAGAGCAGTTGAAAGTTAAGGCCTTTTGTTTTCTGGGATTCAAGCTTCCAGCCAGCCAGTATCACAGTACCATGCCTACTGAGCATTATGTTGTACAAAGACTTGTATAATGTATTCTGTTGTACTGTCGGAGTAATTTCTTCATCTTGGTTTCTGGATCCCTGCTGTGTTTTCATCTTAAAGATGAGCAAACATTATGTTAAAACATTTGTTTTTTTTCCCCCTCTCTCTCCAATTCCTTCTTTCTTTCCAGGGTTCCTGAGTTTGTGAGGGAGAAGCGTTTTGGTAACTGGCTAAGAGATGCTCGAGACTGGGCCATCTCCCGTAACCGATACTGGGGGACGCCAATTCCTATGTGGGTCAGCGATGACTATGAGGAGGTCTGTGAAAAGCAATTAATAAAATAAACACTTTATTACTTTATTAGGAAAACCTCTGACTTTTTCTGCCCGGTTTTGGTGAGCCGGTGCCCACTGTAGCCTCAAATTCAGAGTGGAACCTGATGAGCTCTTCTGCTGCTCGAGGTTCGATGTGTTGTGCATTGCGAGATGCTTTTCTGCTCAACACGGTTGTAAAGAGTGGTTGTTGGAGTTGCTGTAGACTTCGTGTCACTTACTGAATATTTCTTGTTTTCCACACTGTTCTGTGTAAACTCTAGACATTACACATTAAAGAGTATTTTATCTCATATCTAAATAAAGATTATATTTATATTTATCGGGTTCAAAGGTTCAATTGATGTTTCTCTAGTGAGCTTGGAGGGGTGACATAGGTGTGGAATTTTGACCCAATTTGGGATTTTTATGGGCCTAAGTATTAAATTTCGTTTGTGTAGTTTTAATTGAGAGTCTTCAAATTTGACTTGGGTTATTATTTGTTTTATTTGCTTGATGAGAAGGAGTTTAAACTTAAAATTCTTTTCAATTTTAATCAGCCACAGGTCTCTAGCAGTGAGCATGCCTGCTTACTGTACGCACTTTGAATATTTTGGTAAAGCTTGTCTGTGTATTTTTGCTATCAGTAAGGAGTGGTTAGGGTTGTAGATGTGACTTTAATGTTAAGGATGGTTGCAGATGTACTCCTTATGAGATGATCTTCAGTGTGCAACAACTGTTATGCATGTAAGTCCTGGAAAATTATTTCCTAAGGAAGAGTTTCAACCTTAATTCGGAAGGTTCCACCATAACGTGCTGTTCTTCCTCAATATTAAGGGATCATGAGTCACAGTTAGGCATTTGCCCTCTCTTTTTCTGTCACCTTCTCCATCTGAGGAGGCCGCATACAACAAGATTAACGATTCTAACACCAATCTAAGTTTATTTCTTCTTAGAATGTTTAAGGTTTTTAATTAATTTAATGGCCATTTTAGCTTAACGGTTCTTTGTGAAGTCAGAATTGGGTTGTTGGCGTCTTTGCAGGCTGAGTTGGGCCTTCGGAAAATAAGGACAACGACCTGCTTCCTGAAAATAGCGTAATGAGTTGTTTCCAAGCGCCAATCTCTGGAGTGCTTCCGGACTCCCAGAGCGTTCGGTAGGCCAGAAAGTGGAGCTCTATCGTTCTCTAGCACTAACTGGGCCATTTTACCTGAACAGGGACAAGAGCCCAACCTTAACACTACAGAAGATGGCTAACACACTTTTGGAGTGCATAAACTTCCTTTCCTATGTGGAGTCATAAGGTGTCCTGGTTTCAGGTTTAATTTCAGCAACTGTATTTTCTACCTCATACGAGCTATAGGTAAAACATCCTGTAATTAAATAGCTGTAATGGGTACAGATTCATTTATAGGGATAAGAATATAAAAAAAAAAAAAGCTATTTATGAGGTTGTGCGAATCTACAGATTTAGCGTTAAATCCAGGCTTTGCTTTGCTTCCGATCGTGTACTTTGGCAGGAAAAAATAGATCAGTTTCCTATGTCTACAAGGACAGAATTGGAAGTGTGAATCCTGCGCTGGTGGAAAATGAGCTTATTAGTGTTACCCATGGAAAAAAATACACCTTATCACCCAGATATTTTAGGAAGCGTATTTTTACAGTCTACCACATGTGTGTTATTGTTACTGTCAGATATGGAGTGACCTGTAAATGAAGAGCTTTGTGCCTCTGCTCAGGTGGTCTGTGTGGGCTCCATTGCTGAGCTGGAGCAGCTGACGGGAGTGAAGGTTGCAGATCTGCACAGAGAGACGTAAGTCACATGATCATTTTCATTCCTCAGTACAAATAGAGCTCATTAAAGGAATCATTTGACCAAAAATAAATGTTCACAATATTCCCCTAGCCAAGACAAGTTTGACGTGTGATATTTGCTATTTTACCTTTCTTTATGAGACTAACGTTGCTGACATTTAAATTGTGACACACTCACTTTAAAGTATCTCAGTATCTCAAGCATTCTCAGATGTGGTTTCTAATGCTGTATGATCCTGTTATTCATACAGCACATCATATATTTTATTCATTTATAGTTACATTTCATGTTGTGGAACATCTATGAAACAAGTTAGTTCCTGCTACCACTTATGGCAGCTACAGACCTGCCAACTTTTGCACATTTTTTGTAGAAGCTCAACACTGAAGTACACTGCAACAAATGATCAGTTAAAATAAAAATGCCAATAAAAATGACAAATAAGCCCATGAACATATGAATCTGGAGTGACTGACAGTTGCGTATGTGAATTAAATTCTCTGAAATTAATGGATCCCTGGAAGCCCCGTCCTCATTTTCTGTCAAGGCAAATGGCAATGTATGTTCCTGTTAACTAAAATTAGATAAGTATATGGTTAACATCATTTAACCACACAGACACACACATATCAATCAGCCATAACATTAAAACCACTGAGAGGTGAAGTGAATAACATTGGTTGCAACATCTCGTTACAATGGCACCTGGCAGCAAGTGAACAGTCAGTTCTTGAAGTTGATGTGTTGGAAGCAGGAAAAAATCGGCAAGCCTAAGGATCTGAGCGACTTTGACAAGGGCCAAATTGTGAAGGCTAGATGACTGGGTCAGAGCATTTACAAAACGGCAGGTCTTGTGGGGTTTTCCAGGTATGCAGTGGATAGTACCTACCAAACGTGGTCCAAGGAAGGACAACCGGTGAACCAGCCACAGGGTCATGGGCACCCAAAGCTCACTGATATGCGTGGGGAGAGAAGGCTAGCTGGGAGATGTTCTGCTGGGAAGCTTTGGGTCCTGGCATTCATGTGGATGCTATTTTGACGCATACCACTTACCTAAACATTGCTGCAGACCAAGTACTCCCCTTCATGGCAACAGTATTCCCTAATGGCAGTGGCCCCTTTCAGCAGCATAATGTGCCCTTGCACACTGCAAAAATTGTTCAGGAACGGTTTGAGGAACATGACAAAGAGTTCAAGGTGTTGACTTGGCCTCCAAATTCCCCAGATCTCAAGCCGATCAAGTATCTATGGGATGTGGTGTACAAACAAGTCCGATCCATGGAGGCCCCACCTCGCAACTTACAGGACTTAAAGGATCTGCTGCTAACGTCTTGGTGCCAGATACCACAGAAGTTCTTCAGAGGCCTTGTGGAGTCCATGCCTTGATGGGCCAGAGCTGTTTTGGTGGCACAATGGGGATCTACACAATATTAGGCAGGTGGTTTTAATGTTATGGCTGATTGGTATATACAGTCTGATCCAGAAGTATTGGGACAATGACAGATTTTTTGTGATTTTGCCTTTATACACCACCACAATGGATTTGAAATAAAACAATCAAGATGTGATTGAAGTGTAGACGTTCAGCTATATTTTAAGAGGTTCCACAAAAATATGGCATTTACCATTTAGGAATTACTGCCATTTTCAGCAAAGTACCTCCATTATCAGGGGTTCAAAGGTATTTGGACAAAGTCACATAATTGTAAATTTAACCATAATTTTAATACTTGGATGAAAATCCTTTGCAGTCAGTGACTGCCTGAAGTCTGGAGCCCATGTTCTCAAAACTCAGATTCTGAGTTTCCTCCCTGGAGATGCTTTGCCAGGCCTTCACTGTGGGTCTTTCTGCCTTCAGTCTTGTCTTCAGTAAGTGAAAAGCATGCTCTATTGGGTTGAGATCAGGCGACTGACTTGGCCATTGAAGAATATTCCATTTCTTTGCCTTCAAAAAGTCTTGAGTTGCTTTTGCAGTATGTTTAGGGTCATTATCCACCTACAATGTGAAGCGGCATCCTATCAGTTTTGTGGCATTTGGCTGAATGTGAGCAGAGTATAGCCCTATACACCTCAGAATTCATTCTGCTACTTCTGTCAGCAGTCACATCATCAGTAAACACCAGTGAGCCCGTTCCATTGGCAGCCATACATGCCCATGCCATAACACTGCCTCCACCATGTTTGACACATGATGTGGTATACTTTGGATCATGAGCTGTTCCTTTCTTT
>CM040994.1:12229580-12282134 GCA_022985145.1 Pangasius djambal
GTGGCTTCTGTGCTTTAGCCCCAGTGAAGGAGGTGTGGCCTCTGTGCTTTAGCCCCAGTGAAGGAGGTGTGGCCTCTGTGCTTTAGTCACAGTGAAGGAGGCGTGGCCTCTTAATTTGAATATATTTGAAATTAATATTCTATTTTAATAGATCCAGGAGTTAATGCACAGATATTCTTTTAATCGCTGTTTAACTTTCCTCCTGTGGGTGTTCAGAAATAATGAACAGAAATATTAACCTTACAGCAAAACTTTACTGAATTTCACCTCAGTATTTCAGCCTGTAACCCTGCTTCAGTGCACACTCTGGATTGGGTTAAAATTCACTCTTCATAAATGCATGTTTATGATAATCTGATGGTCAGTAAAGATATTAGTACATTATATTTGCTAACTCAGTGAATGAAAACTTAGAAATGAGTGCTCCATGGGAAAGCAGTGGCCAATGTAAAATAAAAAGCAGAGCATCTGAGGTGTGCTGGACTTGCAGCGTCTTACCTGGTGTTAAATTGGTTTAATCTGCACCCCCACGGTAGCTGACTGGTGTCCGTTGTAATTTAATACTTTAAATGGAGTATTATCTCTCTTTTCTCCTGAATGCTTCTGACTGTGAGCATGAGAGTAAAAAAACGTCCACTCCTGCAACTTTTTCAGTGTAGAGGCACACCTCTAACCACAACAATGCTCTGTGCATCAAAGTAGTGTGACATGTTGCTTTTCTTCTCTCAGATTTTCTCACCAACTTCGTGTGGATGTAGAGCATAACCCATAACCGAATAGTGGTTTCAGTATTTATGTTCTGCTGCCTCAAATAGTTTTATTTTCTAATAAGTTTTTTCTTGTGACTGACTCTGACAAAAGTTCAAGGTAAACATGCCACTTCACAGGAAACATTTTTCACAGAAATGCACTGTGGAAGAAATGCTTGACAACACTTTTCCTATATTAAGAACACACACACAAAAAAAACAAGCCAGGAGCATAATCATGTTGTGTAGTTGTTATTATTATATATAATCACACCTCCTTTGAAAAACGGTCAAACCCTATGAAATTGCTTGACTAAAGCCAAAAAAAAAAATCTGTTCCTGATCGCTATCACTGTAAAAGGCTCGCAGTTTAAACTATTTTTTTCCTCTGTGTAGGCTGTACCTAATCAACTCTCCGGTGGTCCGAGCAGAAAACCTGCGCTTTAAAGAGGAGGGAGTGAGGGACGTGCTTAAAGACGTTTTCCTGCCCTGGTACAACGCTTACCGCTTCCTCGTGCAAAATGTCCTGAGGCTTCATAAGGTAGAATTATTGTGCTGAATTTTTTTTTTTAAAACCTCAAAGTCACTGCTATGTTTAGAGCAGTCCTTCAGCTGTGGTCATGTGGTCAGAAACTGATGCTGATGAAGGTCAGTTAACACACAGTGTGCAAGTGTGTCTAGCTGTACAAACAAACTAGTAGCCCACTTTAAACCGCTCCAATCCTGACCAGGCAGTTACTGACATGAAGCTGTTAATATTATTAATATGATTTTGCTCCTAAGCAACTATATACTGCAAATATATACCAGGTATACACTGCTGGTCAGGTCTTTCCTGTGAGAAGACATTTAACACATAAATAAGACTGCAAGTCAAATAGATAACCTCATTCATGACTCAGCAACTTTAACGCTTTATACGAATGAATGGATTGCGATGTTTCGAAATGTCCGTGATGCTAGTATTTTTCGCGCGGATTACTGCGGTACACGTTAAACCGTAGAGCACAGAAGACGACTGTCCTCTCTTCAGAGTTTTTGTTTTTGTCTTTGCTGTTTAGGAAGAGGACATTAAGTTCCTGTATAACGAGAACACGGCCAAGCTGAGCGACAACATCATGGACAAATGGATCCAGTCCTTCACGCAGTCGCTCATTCAGTTCGTTAAAGCCGAGATGGATGGTGAGGAAACCTCAGAAGCTAAAAATCCGAGAGCGCAAGTAGATTCATTCACAGTCCCCAGGATTTTTGTTAAACATTAAAAAGAAAATGATGGTTGAGTCGGAGAAAGAAAAAAATCTTCTTTATAATGTTATGTTTCTGAGCTGCTGTAAGTTGCACTGACAATCCTGTAAGTAATTCACATCCGGTGCTGTGTCACGTGTGTCTGGTTTGATTTGGCAGTTTTATTTGTGTACGTAAACCCCAGCTGAAAGAATCCAGCTACACAGTGACTGGCAGGAGCCGTAGCCAATCAGGAGAGAGAGCGAGAGAGTGTAAGGGTGTAAACAAACCCAACACTGAGTGAACGAGTCTGATCTAAACTAACAGGAAAATAGCAATTCAATTCAATTCTATTTTATTTGCATAGCGCTTTTAATAATGGAGATTGTCACAAAGCAGCTTTACAGAAATAAATGGATTCAAATTAAATGAAACCAGAATAAATTGTAAATATGTGAATTTATCCCTAATGAGCAAGTCAGAGGTGACGGTGGCAAGGAAAAACTCCCTGAGACCACATGAGGAAGAAACCTTGAGAGGAACCAGACTCAAAAGGGAATCCATCCTCATCTGGGTGATAACGGATAGCGCAATTATTAATAAATCCCTTCTATAACTGTGTACTATATGGACAAATAGTGCAATTCTGCAACCCGTAAATTCATCCCAATTTTCACAAGATGTCTGTTTTGTTAAACCTATCTGCTGTCCACTGATGGAGTCCTGAGTACAGGGTGTGTACTTCAGGTGTGATAAAGGTGTGGAGGCAGTCGTGGCCTAATGGTTAGAGAGTCGGACTTGTAACCTGAAGGTGAACCTTAAGGTCGTGGGTGCGAGTCTCAGGTCCGGCAGGGATTGTAGGTGGGGTTAGTGAATGACCAGCGCTCTCTTCCACCCTCAATACCACGACTGAGGTGAGACCCTTGAGCATGGCACCGATCCCCCAACTGCTCCCCGGGCGCCCACTGCTCTGAGTGTGTGTTCACGGTGTGTGTGTGTGTGTGTACTTGGATGGGTTAAATGCAGAGCGCAGATTCCGAGTATGGGTCACACTTTCATAAAGGTTTTGGTTTGGTAATCAGCTGATTTATTCTCACCGGGGCGTTTGCATTTATTAACCAGTTAAGCTGATTAGCTTATCTGTTCGCTCTTGGTGTGTGTAATTTTAACAGCTCTATGTATGTCTAATTATCCACTCATCTGTTTTAGCTAGCACGCTTACATAGGCTTCCTAACTGCCTAATAATTTCTACATTTAAACCTCAGTTATATTGAGTATATATTGACAGAGGCTTTTGCGTACCTTGCATGTGTGTGTTTTTTTCTGCAGACCCGTGTCTTTACATGGCCGTTTTAGCTAGCGTACTAATATTAGCCAGCTTGACTTGATGCATTTCACACTCTAAAGGCAACTTTAATCAAGAGACCTACGAAGCTTTTATTTCCCTAAGTCGTCTTGTACGTCTGTGAATATTTGGGATGTGTGCCAAACTACATTCTACCCTACTAAAAAGTATGCTAGTACACCTATGGTGTCATTGTTATTTAGCACATCCTGTTTAGTGCATAGAATGATTTGGGGCACACACTGAATTCTCATTGTAGCAGTCATACTAATTCACGCAGTGAGGAAGGACCCAGCACAATACACCATTAAAAATGTTCTTCACATGTGCAGTACTGTGCAAAAGTTTTAGGCACCCTATTTTTTTTTAGTACAAACTTTGTTATAGATTTTTATTTTATGACTTCTGCATTACATTATCGAGTCAGTACAAAAGCATTTTAGATTTCCAAACATTAGTTTTCCAGTTCTCTGTTCTCCGTTTTAAAATAAAATGTGTGTGTGTGCGCGCGTGTGTGTTCTTGTGTCTCAGCCTACAGGTTGTACACCGTTGTGCCTAAGCTGGTGAAGTTTGTGGACATGCTGACTAATTGGTACGTGAGGATGAACCGCAGGCGTCTGAAGGTAGGCTGAAGTGCGACTCTCAGTCCAGAGTGAGCTCTTTCTACCCACTCTATTTGATTTGAGGGCACGTTGTTATGCAACACCTCTATTAAAAGTCTAAAGCTTTCCTGAGTGAGAGATTCACTCCTATATATATATATATATATATTATACATCGTGCACGTTAGTCTGTGACACTGAAGCTGTTTTTATTCCATCAGAATGTGAGATGAGAAGACATAAAGCAAAGAATTCTGAGTTGAATGAATGGATTTTGTTTTCTCTTTGTAGGTAATCTTATTTTGCTTTGTACTAAGGATGCATAATTTAGCTGCTAAAGTAGCAGGCCAACTGAACGAGCATATTACTAATAGGTTAAGGGGACAGTTCTAACAGATAGCCTGTAGTCATAATCTGTAGTCTGGAAAATACAGAACGGAGTGTGATTGTGAGCGTGTGTGGTACGTAAATAATAGGAATGTATATGGTTCAACATCTGGCAGCACTTTGTTGTTTCAGCATGACTTTTTGATAATGAACATATTCCCTTTTTTTTTTTTTTCTGTCAGGGTGAGAGTGGAAGTGAAGACTGTGTCTGGGCTCTGGAGACACTCTTTACTGTGCTGTTCTCCATGTGCAGACTGATGGTGAGTCGGTGTGTGTGTGTGTGTGTGTGTGTGTGTGTCTGCAGCTCGGTCTTAATTTAGCTTCACACTGTGTTCAGTCTCGCGGCCTAGCAGTGACTTGTGAGGTGACTCATGAAAAAAGAGGAAGTGAGCTGAATCGGTTTATAGTAGTGCGAATGTCTTTGCCCTCTTTAGGCTCCCTTCACGCCGTTCATCACTGAGCTGATGTACCAGAACCTGCGGCACCTGATCGACCCCGAATCCATCGAGGAGAAAGACACAGCCAGCATTCACTACCTGATGCTCCCTCAAGTCAGGTACAGCGTGTCCCACTGACAGGATTTTGTGTCTTGCTATCCCTCCATCCATCCATCCCTCCCTCCATCCACTCACTCACACTATATGGCCAGAAGTATGTGGACACCTGACCATCACACCCATATATTGCTGGTTGAACATCTCATTCCAAAACGATAGACATTAATATGGAGTTGGTCTCCCCTTTGCTGCTATGACAGTATCTATCTATCTATCTGTCTATCTGTCTGTCTGTCTGTCTGTAATACACACAGGGCTTCTAGCTGTAGCTACTTTGCAGCCCCTGTCTCTCAAGGCCTTCATGACAAGAATGAATAATCTATTTACTGAAAATATAAAATATTAAATTGTTTAGAATTGAGTTATTCATCTAAGGATTTTGATTCATGCATTATAATTTGCAGAAAGTTATTATTGTTAAATGGATTGTTTATTATTTAATTTGAAAAATACATCGTTGCACTTTATTTATTAATACGTTTTTTTCTGTATTGATTAATTTATTTTGTTCTATCAAGTACCATGTAGATAAAAACGACTGATTTACTTATTAGCAATTTATTTGACTTTGAAATCTAAATTTCTGTCTATAAAAATTTGCAGTATTGTCCTAGCTAAGCTGTGACCACGTTGGCTAGGACAATACTGCAAATCAGAGCATCTGTTTAGATCCCAACAAATAAGGTAAAGGTGGCAATGATCACAAAAACTCCAGGAAGAAACTTTAAGAGGAAAAAAAAACTCTGAATGGGAGAATAATTTAGATCGATTTTCTTTTCAACTTTATTCTATATATTCTGTACTTTGCTGCTGTAGCTCTCAAGTAGCATAGCTGATGAGTTAGCAGAATGAATATTTGTGAATGCTGTCATGTACAAGTTTTAAACTCTACCTGATAAGCATACATTTCTACACAACCTCAATTAAACATTTAGGTTTCTCTTAGAAGTGTAAGATGTATAAATACAGATTCATCGGAAAAATGAAAGTTTCTGATAAAAATTCGAAGAGTGTCGTCTTATGAGACAAGTTTCACCTTCTGTGTCGTGTGCATTGCAAACTAATATCGTAGCAATAGTTCTGCATTCTGTAAAACATTTGAATAGTTAACTAGTAAATACGTTTAATTGTTAAATACAGTGAATCGTTAACTAGTAAATAAGCTAAAATTGAGAGGGGGAAAAAAAATCACTCTTTCAGTCATCTTATTTCTGTGGAGTCTAAAGTGAACCCTTTTTATTCGGATCCAGACTTCTTTACTTCACGTAATGCACTCAGGAAATGAACTTTTTAATGAAGAATTAGATTGTCCTTGCAGATCTCTGGACCAATTTCAAATGTCCTTTCTCATTTGGCCTTATTTTCTGTTATTTTTCCTCTTTTTTTTTTTTTCATGAAAAACACTGCCCGACCTTGATCCAAAGATACATAAGAATCAGTCAGGTTGTTTTCTTTTCTGAGGTAAAGCTGAATAATGAAGGATAAGATGAATTTATTTGCACAGACTTGCCTTCTGTCAGGAAATGGGGAAGATAATTGTTTAGGGATGGGAGGATGGAACAATTTCTTTGCATTTCTCCCCCCCCCCGCACCCATGACTTTTGAATCTGAACACTGCCGAGCCTTTGTTAGGAAACTGTGCTGAGGTGTCCATCCCTTGACAGTCGGGTTATAAAACGGGACACTGAATAACTTCCTTTATTTGCCAGAAGCAGCTTTGGTGCTTCTTCATTTGAAATGGTCTCCTATGATTAAAAAAAAAAAAAAAAAGGAGAAAAAAAAAAGTCCTGGTCTTGTATAGCTTCTGCTGAAATTGGATCTGCGAGTGTGACATTGTATGAAATGACTCTCGTAGGTCCTCTGAGGTCAGAACAGAGCAGACTATTAGCATGCATATCCAGAAGCCCATGATGCACTTAGGAAATAAACTTTTGCTATGAAGGATTAGATTGTCCTTGACCATCTCTGGGCCGCTTCCAAATGTACTTTTCTCATCCGTCTGTAAGTGCATTTACCTCAATACTTTTAACGGACACCGAAGCGTCTTCCCATAAGGCCTCGCAAAACCCGTGAAGTGGCCCGCGCTAGAGTAAATAGCGTTTGGAGCTCTGCAGTGGTGATCCACCGTTAGTGGACAGGACTGAACGCATGAACTCTTGAACTGTCCTGTATGTCTTTCTTATTTCCATCCACTCTTTTTCCTTGGTATGTTCCTGAAACTATAGTCATTAAGTGCATTTTTATTTATTTTATTTATTGGTAGTGATGCAATATAGGAACTTAACAAGAAGTAGTTTCTAAAAATGATGGATAGTCAGTATCCGAATTCTGTGTTCTGAACAGGAAATTCTCCTGTATAAGAATTTGGGGGTTTCGTGTGTGTGTGTGTGTGTGTGTGTACAGTATAAGCATGCAAAGCTTTCATGTTTAGGAGAACATACAGAGTTCATGTGTGGTGATGAGGATAACTTGAAGACCCCACTATCACTCTAAAATTAACTGTGCGGTTTTTTTTATGAGGCAACCTTTGAGTTGTTAAAATGTAAATAAATAAATAAATTGGCCTCTAACAAATTTACATTCTGTAATACGCCATTTTGTTCGTTATTTTACGGTAGACCTTCTACTCTACCAGTTATGGTACTTTCGCAGAGCCAGAGATTGTACAAGCAAAGACAGTTCACAGGTTGAATTATGAATGGGGCTGTGTTACTCAAGTCCTGCCCTTCCAAAAAAAATAATAAAATAAAATAAAAGGAGCCAATCATTCTCATAATATAATAAAAGTTCTCATAAGACATGCTATGGTTTTGTTTCTGTTCTATGCCAAAAGCAAGTCGTATTACAGAACTAACCTTACACCACGATAAGGAATAAAATATGAAGGGGTGTGTTGTTACAGGAAAATATTCAACGATGTGGCCCAGCGGTTACTGTTACTACCCCAAGGTTGATTATTTTTATTATAATAATACGCGCTGAAGTGTTTTATTAGTCTCATACCACCGCAATTTGGCAACACTGAGAATATTTTTAATGTCCGCAAGCTGCAACGTTTATTTCTGTTGCCGTTTATGTTCTATATACAGCAGTAAACACCAATTCCCTCACCAGTGCTATCTTCCAGGATGACTCCGCCCCCATCCACAGGGTACCAGGGTTAAAGAGTATGAAGATTATTAATCTTATGATTAATAAGATTATGATCTAGATAGCGCTCTCCACCACCGTCATCAAAACACCAATTGAAGGATATTTCTTTCACAAGATTGGTGTTTTTTTTTGTTTTTTTTCCCAGTTTGATTCACTGTATGGCTCATTTAAAGGAAGTTTTCACTAGTATCAGTTTTCACTAACCGAACCTTTGTCTCGACTTCCAGAGAGTCGCTGATTGACAAGCGCATCGAGAGTGCCGTATCCCAAATGCAGTCCGTCATCGAGCTGGGTCGAGTGATCCGAGACAGGAAAACTCTCCCTGTCAAGGTGCGTCTCTATTAATCACCACTCCCTCTTTATATAGTGCAGCTTTTAAATAAGAATCCTGTCTGCTTCACTGTAGTGACATATATCTTTCTATTTTTCCATCCTGTATCGCGCAAGCCCAAATTCAGAGACGGTCTGATGAGATGCTTTGTATTTTTAGTATCCCCTCAGGGAGGTGGTGGTCATCCATCAGGACCCCGAGGCTCTTGGAGACATTCAGTCCCTGCAGAAATACATTCTGGAGGTAATTTAGTCCACACATCACACAGCTCTCATACATTTCAGTCTCTGAACCACTTACATTCATGCTGCACATCAACAATTACTTTTTTTTCTACCAAGTTGTGATCCTGCAAATTTTGTCAGTGCGATATTTCAGTTAGCAACTAGCAAAAAAAAAAAAAAAAAAAAAAAAACAGGCTTCTAATGCAATTCAATGAAACTTGATTAAATTAATAATTAGAATTAATTAAATTAATTTCTTGTATGGTGTGTGTTTGTTATACAGTAAAGCATATTTTGGCGTTCACTTTTTATTTTATTTATTTATTTATTTTTACTGATTTAACCCTTGTGTTCTACTAGGCACTGCTGTTTTGCTTCTCTTTAGATTTAATACCAATATAACTGGAACACTTTTAACTAACACATTTCTGAGAATGAGAGTGTAAGTAAGATATGGAGGGGAACAGTATTCCACAAACAGCATTGTTTTTATTGCTACAGATTTACACTCAAAAGGCAATTTTAGAACTTTTATTTACCCTTGTTACTCTCTGGGTCAGTTAGCGGTATAATCTATGTAATATACACGCACCATTCACTTTAATAGGAACGACTATACCCCTACTCATTCATCCTAATATCAAATGAGCCAGTCATGTGTTCCGTGCATAAATTCATACAGATACAGGTCAAGTTAATGTTTGTATCAGAATGGCGAAAATGTGATCTCAGTGATTTTGAGTGCAGCATGGATGTTGGTACCAGATACCCTGGGTTGAGTATTTCTCCTGGGATTTTCACACACACAACAGTCTCTAGTGTTTGCAAAGTACAGTGCGAAAAACTAAAAAACATCCAGCGAGCAGCAGTTCTGGGGGTGGAAACGTCTGCATGAGAAAGGTCAGAGGAGAATGTCCAGAGTGGTTTGAACTGACAGGGAGGCTACAGTAACTCAAATAACCACTCTTTACAACCGTGCTGAGCAGAAAAGCATCTCAGAATGCACAACACGTCGAATTCTGAGGTAGATGGCCTCCAACAGCAGAAGACCACGTCGGGTTCCACTCCTGTCAGCCAGGAACAGGAATCAGAGGCTACAGTGGGCTTGAGCTCAGTGAAACTGGACAGCTGAAGATTGGAAAAACATTCCTATCTTCGAGTGCTCAGTTTCAGTGAGGTCAGAGACACGGAGATCACATGATCATGGTTCGTGTTCATTAGAGAAACTGAGTGGAGTGTTAGTATTTCCATTCAACTCATAAGTCATACTTAACTTTAGCAGAAGGGGAAGGATGTCTTTGCTCTCCCTGCACTTATGATTCACCTTGCAGGCAGCAGAGTGCTGTATTTTATATTTATTTATTTATTTATTTTACAAATAGGTCCTTTAATAAAATTTAATTAAATTTAATTTTATTGTCTGATGATTTGTATGATTTGACACCAGTGAAGTTGTATAGTACTAGGATCGTGTGGAACAGTTTACATTCAAATCCACAATAAAATAAATATTATAGTACATTATTGAGAACCTTGATTTCAGATGTTTAAGCAGGAACGCAGACTTGAAATGTTTTGAAATGTTCAACCGACTGTATCAGTCCTACTGAGTGACTAAACGTGTTTGAGATTATAACCCGTATCTAGCTGCTTTGGCTTGCTTCTGCTAGACAGTCTATGTTGTACCAGTGTTGTTTCTTCCTCCATGAGTATGCTGTGGTCTGATGGAGCACAGGACAGAGTTTATCAATATGAGGATAACATGATAGAGCAAACACACAAAACCTGCCGTCCTTCATCTCCTTGCACAAGTGGCGAGAATGATAGTGGAGGTGGAACTCTGGAGCTAAAAATAGCAGCGCTGTCACTTTGTGCATTGCCACACGCCTGCTATTGATCTGCTCCAAAACCTCAGTGCGTTTGTGTATGTGCTCGGTGTATAAACCACACAGCCACTGAATGTTCCGCAGTCATGTCGCTACTGAAAATGATTTTACGGTATGTAAGAGATAAGGCCAAACGACGTTTGTTGCTATGGTTACATCTCAGATGATGTTCTTACCACTTCTTGCTACACAAATTCCAAGCAATAAAGCCTAGAAAATACATAGTGATTTTTTTTTTCGGTCGTTTTAATTTATTGATGAGGCATGTGCTGGTCCATTATTTATGATCACTGTCATCGTTGCATTCCAACATAGTTTGAGGAACATAGGTTTAGAGCTGGGATTACGTTCTTGATCTGTGTTAAATGTGTCCCAATATCCTAGCCTTTCAGCCACGTGATTTTTCTTTTGCGATTGCCATGTATGGGACCGACTCTCTGGCTTCGCTGCAGAACATAGACATGGTCAAACATGGCTTAAATTACTCACCTTACTTCAGAAGATAATAAATGGTACATCAACGGTGCATTTTATCTACAGTGTCGATAAAATAAACTGTGATCTTTGTGTACTTTCCTCCGAACTGCTGATTCCACATAAACTGACAGAAAATGCATGTGGGTGGGTAAAGGATCCCATGGTGTTTCATCAGGAGGAGAAAACCTCTTTGTCATTATAGGGAGGGTAAATCGATATCAGCTAGCAAATTTTTGCTAACATTAGCAGTACTTTCTGCCAAGATGAACTTCACAGTTGTCCCATAATGTAGCAAGCTAGCTAACATAGCAATGATGCAGCATGATAGGGAGGATCTGCTGCGCTGCTATTTGTTGAAGATGTATTGTACGTAGCGAAGAATATTAGGATATCAGTAATATCAGTTGATTATGAGTATATAAAAAGACAAAATGAACCTTCTTAATGAAACACACAGAGCAACATTGATGCAGTGAGTCCCCTATTCAAAATGGCAGCAAATATACAGCGTGACGTCACATGACACGGAGAGATACGAAAGTAAAGGACACCTGCTAGGCAATCAGAAAATAGTGCTTTTCATGGCCATTGTTTAAGCCATATAAACAATATAATATTGAATATGCATGATACTGCTGTCATGGACACTTCAAAATATCATCACTCTCCAGGTTCCCTGCAGTGTTTTGTGCTGCCATTCAGAAGGCAGTATAAGAACAGCTGTCTTCTGAGGCTGAGCATTTCGAAACCTTACTGTAGGAATGACTGATGTTTGCAGTCAGTTCAGCACAGTTGTTAGCCACAGCATGAACCAGGGGACTAAGCCAGCATGTAGAGCTGCTGGAAGTTATTAATGCCAGGAGCTTCTCAGTAGCAGCAATATGTAGATGTGACCTTTGTTCCGACTCCCAGAGACTCCCTCTCACATGACGCTCATGGCCATAGCCAAACTTCCAAACAGCCTACTGAATTTGATAATCACATCTAGACATGTGCCAGTACATCACATTATATCACATTCATCTTCTGAGCTTTTATCATGGTTTACACCAGTATCAAATATGACATGATTCCCTTTATCCATTCTGTTCTCATTTTAACAAAAAAGTTAGTGAGGATTATGAACATCTATACATTTGTCTTAAAAATCCTCTCAGAAGTTCTGTCCGATTAGCTCATATGAGCTAGCTGGCTAGCAGTACAAGGGACATTTATAAACATTTGTCTTAAAATCCTCTCAGAAATGAAATGAAATTATGTTAACTGGCTGGCTAGCAGTAAAAATGAGGATTATGAACATTTATGAATGATCAAATATCCTCAGAAATCATGTCAGGTTATTTCCTGTCTAGCATTATATGTGAAGATTATCACCATTTATAAACATGGTTTAAAAATCCTCTCAGGAATCCTGTCAGGTTAGCTTATGTTAGCTAGCTGGCTAGTGTTACAGCTGAAGATTGTGGAGATTTATAAATATGACTTAAAAATCCTCTCAGGAATCCTGTCAGGTTATCTTATGTTAGTTAGCTGGCTAGTGTTACAGCTGAAGATTGTGGAGATTTATAAATATGACTTAAAAATCCTCGCAGAAATCCTGTCAGGTTAGCTTATGTTAGCTAGCTGGCTAGCATTAGATGTGAAGATTATGAAAATGTGTGAATTATTTATTTATTTCAGAAATACTTTTTTAAAGTTGGTGTAGCTAGTGGGCTAACGTTGGCAATGATTCTGCAAACGTTTTTTGAATGAAAATTAGGAGGCTTCTGTTGTTTTCTGGAATTCTTGAGAAATTCAGATTATTTCACTTTCTTCAAGTTTGATGGTCAGGAACTGTTTCTTACATTTTCCCCCATTTTCTTCTTTTATAAATGTGCGAGGGGCGAGTGTTTACACACAGTTTGTGTTCCTTGCCTTTTTAGAGGTCATCAATCTATAAAATTAAGGCCAATCTTTTATCTCTTGGTATAGTATTGCAAGAACATATTTTGCTGATGGACTCCATCACATTGATTTCAGTATTTCAGTATTGATCAGGTCGTCAGTGTAGAGTAGATGAATACTTCTTTCTCATGCTAGCTGGGTTGTGCTGCGTCTCCCCTTCCATCTTGCAGCAGAAATATTCTTGAATAAATTCCTCTAGGCCTTTCACTGTAAAATGAATACATATTGTCCATTCAACTCACAGTAGTAAGAAGTAAGCCATCTTTTAATTTAATATCACGGTTTCTTTAAGTTCCCAGAGAAATGAACTTTTCATCATGTAGCAGCTGGACTCTTACGATGAAAATACCTCCATAGTGAGACATTTTAAGGAGTCAAACAGTGTTGTTAGCCAGTTTCATCAAATATTTTAAATAAACAAAGTCCTAAATGGCCGCCTTATAATGTTACCACGTTCAGCTATGCTGTGATGTTTTGTTAATTTTTTATAAATTACAGTCTTGCTATGTCCTAATTCACATCAGCAAGACTGTGTGATGTATCTGAATAACTAGATGTGATTTGATGTGTTGGGTTATTGACATTATTTTGGCTGGGGGAAACGTTTAGTGCATTTTATTATTATTATTATTATTATTATTATTATTATTATTATTATTATTATTATTCCTTTCAGTGCATCTTTTGGTGCAGAAGCATGTTAGCCCAATCTGTTTCTCCACTTCATATGATGGCTGTAGATGGATGCTTTGTTTGTGTCTCTCTAAGACATAGGACGATATAAATGTCCAGTGCAGTGCACACACAGTCGTTATTAATCATGTTTTATTCACATTACATGGGCGGCTCAGTCTCAAGTCCTACATTAGCATGACAGGGCAGCAACAGAGGCTGTTCTGGCTTTCCAGTTAGGGCTATGAAGACCCGGTCTTGGGGGTTCAATTCAGGACAGTGTGTATAATGCAGAAGTTGTTTGGTGATAGTGAATGACTGGATCGAGATGTGTCTGGATTTGACAAGCCACACGCTAAGGCACAGCCTTAAATTGTATAATTTTGAAGTGTTGGCTGTTCTAAATGTATCTTTTATACATCAGATCATCAATCACAAATGTAAATATGCATCATGTTGTCTTGGAATATGTAATTTACACAGTGCAGTAATGGAAGCAGCTTGCAAAGTGATTTGAGATATATGGATGCCACATTATGGAACGGTAATTTCACTTCCTTAAATAGATTGAATTATAGCCTTTCTTACCTAAGCTTTGTGCAAAGAACAGTCTCTTTGTGCCATTTAATAAGACTGCTACATTTCGTATGGTTTCCTGCTTCTACCAGGTAGCTCACCACTTAGCTAATGCAGTGTACTGCAGCCATTATATATCACGTATATTATTGTATATCGTGTATTGCGTCCTTGTTCTGAGTGATATTGATGTGCTTTAAGTGCTAACATTTTAACGTGTAAACATTTTGATGCATGTGCTTGCTTTACTGCATCAGCGAAATCAGCCAGCACACTTATTTCTCTAATGTTTAGTTCTATAATGACCAATAAGCGAAAGCCCTCGGCACAAGGCAATATACTGTAATACAATATCTACAAACCCATACTGCCTCCGCACTCTGGCTTCACCTGATGCATATTAATGCACTGAATCATGCTTCTAATGGGCGCTTTCTCTGTTTGCAGGAGCTGAATGTGCGCCAGCTCACCCTCTCCACAGATAAAGATAAATACGGCATCCGGCTGCGGGCCGAGCCTGACCACATGGTACTCGGGAAGAGGCTGAAAGGAGCGTTCAAATCTGTCACGGCTGCCATCAAGGAACTGAAGAGTGAACAGCTGGAGGCCTTCCAAAAAACGGGTGTGTATTGGCGCCAATATAAACCTGTGCATCCTCAGTGCTGTAATCACACAGGGATTTTACAGTATAGTTTGTCATCTGTACATACATTTAAAAGCAGTTTGTAGATCACTACCAAGTGAAATAAAAGCTATGTATTTACAACTAATGTAGTATACTCAGACGGGTGACAAATTAAAGGAAAAACCAACATGAAGTGTCTTAGTAAGGTGTTGGCCTACCATGAGTCTCCAGAACAGCTTCAGTGCACCTTAGCATCAGTCTAAAGAGGCAAACACTGTTCTTCTTAAAAGATATTTCCTCAGGTGCCGCGTTGATGAGCGTGATAAAGAGAGTTTAGATTGAGATCTGCTGACTGCGAAGGCCATAGCATATTGTTTACGTTATTTTTACACTCATCACACCATTAAGCGAGCCCTCGTGTCCTGTGCATGGGGCGGAGTCATCCTGGAAGAGGCCACTCCCATCAGGATAGAAATCTTTCGTCATGGGATAAAGCTGATCAGTAAGAAGAACTTTGTGTTGACTTGCAGTGATCCTCTGAGGGGACACGTTGACTCGAACCATGCCAGCAAACACACAGCGTAACAGAGCCATTGTTTTTCCTTTAATTTGTCACCAGTCTGCAGCTAATGCCTCAATAATAACTCATTTGTATGTCAAAGAAGTCTACATGATGCACAAATGCATCATGCTTCAGTTTTTAGCTGTTTGGCAAATCCTTGTGAAACTAAAATCTCTCTGAATATCCTGTTCACATACCGTTATCTTCACTCTTTCATACCGTAAAGCGGCGTACTCGGGTGTACATAAGTCAATTAAACTAAATTAAATAGAACATCATAAAACGAGATCATTATTTCCAGTGGTAGCTTCTGATGTCAGTCAGATGCCAATATGAAGAGAATTTTTTTGGTTTTTCTCGTTACTCCAAAGATCTAAAAGTCTATGAGCCTTGACCTGTTTTTCGTGACCATAATTTTTTTTTTTTTAGTTTTGCACTCATGCTACGAGTCTAATGAAGCAAACAGCAACCCTAAATCATAACGATGCCTTAAGAGTTTAAGAAAAGAGTTTAAAAAAGAAAAGTCTTTTCTTAGCTGTTGTTGTGTTTTATTTATTTATTTCCTCTTCTTTTTCTTTCTGTCCCTTTTTCCTCACTTCCTTTCATAGGAGTGGCATTCGCAGTCAAACAAGGCTTTATATATTGCTAGCAAAATCCTTATTGTCCTCCGAAGTGGAGTAGTTGCAGGCTTAAAAAAAAAGTTTTTGACCCCAAATTTTTTTTTTTTATTACCACATAGTTTGGTGTCTCTTGACACGTAACGTAATGCAAAGTTTGAAGGCAGATTTATATGTTTGAAGTGATTCCAATATTTAAGTACATGTTCTCAGACGAGTGTATGACTGTGTATGTCATGTATTATACACAGTGCTAAACGTGTAGCTATAAGCCCTTCTTACTTGTAAGTAACATTGCTCCAGTGTAAAGCTGTTTTCTTTTTTAATCTTTAAAAGATAAATAGACATACATATAGGGGTTTCGGCATCCAGATTATTTGATGTTAACAAATGTTTTAAGGCAGATTGTTTTGGACTTTTGAGGAAGCGCAACATCACCACTAATGGTTTTAAGAAAATACGCAGTATGATATAAAGAAGAGAGGCTGGGACTGATTTCTTTCTAGGGCAGACTGTAGATCCATGCAGCCTATCAGTGGCAGTCATGTCATGTGATTCCACAGAGTGAAATGCTTACTTCTTAGATTTGCTACTCTGACACATTCGAAACGCATCCTCAGCAGTTATGGAGAAGGAGTATGTGAAATATAGGTGCAGGTGTGATGACCATGAACAAGATGGATTATTTACTCTCATCTAAATGCCTTTGGAGGAGAAAGTAAAAGTCGAAACGTATATTGTCAATGCACAAATGACACAAAAGGACACACAACAGAGATGTAAGTTTGGTGGAGTTTTTTTTTGTTTGTTTGAATGAAAGGGTTTACCATTTTTGGTATTCAGAGGAAACACAACATAAACCTAGTAGAGCACGAAAACCTCGCGATATAAAGCATTTCTCAACCCTCATAGTTTCACTGCTGAGCTATTGCTAGATATTAATATCTAATATCATGCCCAGCCATGACCGAGGAGTCCAAGCCTCCTTTATCGGGACTGACAGCTACAGAGAGATATTTTTTAATAATAGCACTAGTAATAGTTAAAGCAATGACCTTTCTGCCTTTTGGCTTGCATCCTCGCATTTTAACGATTTTGCTTGAGAGGGAGCTTTGTACTCAAGGGTCAGGTGGGAATTGCATCAGTTTGTGATTTTGATATTTCAAGTAGGAAGCAGTTTTCTGGGCTTCAAGCTGAAAGCTATCAAAATCCCTATCTTAAGTGGGCGGTAGTTTTTAATAAGCCATGTGTTACCTGCCGTTCTGCTTCCTTTCGCCCCGGGCGTCAGAGCGAAAGAGCAAAACCAAGCCCAGAAATCTACGATTAGCATGAGGATCTGATTGCAGCGTTTCAACACTCCTGCTTCAAAAGCACTCTCACACCTCTTTTACAGAACATCGGTGCTTTAATCAGGCACAATGTGGGACGAGGCTATGAAACGCGACACGAGCGAGTCAGAGCACGATAAGAGCACAGATCTGATCTGAAGAACAAAGAAAAACTAAAAACTGACTTATTATGTAGTTTCAAGCCTGATTTTAAACGTCAGATGAAAGCGCACGCATTTTCTGCACTGTCAAAGTTCAGTTAGTGATGGAGGATGGAGTGTTTTGTGGCTTATTCATGAGAAAATATTATGAAGTGTAACAGATGGAACATGAAATGATCTGTGAGGTAGAAATGAGTATATGATAAATTGTTTAGATTTATATTTTTATATGTCTCCCTATGGGAGATTTTGTTAATACATGGTTTGGTGACCTTTTACGTAAAGATGTATTCAGATTTTTTTTTGAATGACCTACTTCAAAATTGCCTTGGCAGGTTTTTCACACACAACTCAAAATGTCTCTACTTGTCTCCCAGGTTCTATCATATTGGAAGGACACGAGCTGCATGAGGAAGATTTGCGCCTGATGTACACCCTTGATCAGAAATCAGACACGGCCACACAATATGAAGCCCATTCAGATGGGCAGGTAATGTGCAGTCTCCCTGACTTATAACAAAGTTCAGAACCCTATTTCAACTCAAGTTTACTCCATTAGTGGAGTTTAAAATTGGAATTTTACCTGAATGCTATAGTTCCGGTTTGAACTATTAATGGGAAGTTCAGTTGAGTTTACAGACCTGATTCTTTCAAACTGTCCATTTCAGTGAATTGAACATTTGATTCAGTGATTCAGTTTCATCCAGGGAACTATAAATGTCCAGACTGCACCACATGACATTAATGTCCATGTATGATAAGTGAGAATGTTCAAGTCAGGGAGTTAATTAACAACCATCGCAATGGATCTTTCTGCCAGCACGTTCATCGGTAGGTTTTTGGGTTTTCAGTTCCCTTAGTCACACTTGGCCAACAATAATGATATTCACTTCACTGAGTTGGTCGATCGTTGGCCATTTATCTTTCAACCTGTGAGTATTCTCTGAGTATATCTCAGTTTGGCCATTTCGATTTCACTGGTCAGGGCTCAGTGCTGGAGCCTCCTGACAGACTGCTATTTGAAAAATAGCGCTGAAACGAAGCCAGTAGTCTTCATTCTGAGAGAAGATGTAAGTGAATTCAAATGAGTTGTTCTTAATGGTAGACCACATGGTGTTTGATTTAGATATACGCACTGGAGTTGGCTCAAAGGGAATGATTTGTCTGAGAGTCAGTTATTACTACTTTGAACTAAAAGTTGCAATATCATTTATTTAAAATTGAGTTGATGTGGTTTAGCTCTGTCTATTTGAGGCAGGTATGGGCATTGTTTATGGGCTACAAATCACTTTGTAATTCCAGTCCAAAACTAAAGAAGAAAACTTTGGCCACCAAACATAGAGACTATGGCTGACAGACTACATTAAGGGGAAAGTTGGAAATTTTGAAACTTCAGTTCAAGCACACTAAGTATCAAGTATTAAAAGTCACCAGTAAGTGTAAAGGCAAATATTCTCTAAATTCTAAAGTGCAGGTGTAGTGTAGTATCCGACACGTTAAGGCATTTGTGTAATAATATTGGATTTTTTTTTTTTTTTCTTTCCTCTAGCTCTTGGTGCTCTTAGACATCACACCTGATCAGTCAATGGTGGATGAAGGCGTGGCTCGAGAAGTTATAAACCGCATCCAGAAACTGCGCAAGAAGGTAAAAAAAAAAAAAAAGCATGATGATTCCCCATTAAATTTAAATTTGTAAATTAAGGGAATAATTGTTTGAATGGCTTAAGAGGAATTTAACGAAGAGACTCATCTTTATTCCTCCGGCGTCCCTCCATCACTCCACCCAGTGTTTGTTTGCCTTTCTCTTCCCTCTTGGGGTCTGGCTCATTTGCCTTTCCCAGGCTCGGAGCATTGCTATTTGGGAAAAAAAAAACAAAAAAACAACAACAACAGTTTTTCCACTCTAGAATTACATGTGCATGGAGCAGAGTAGGCTTAATAAGCTTAATTACCCAGTCCACTTAGAGACATATGCTGCTTTTTGAAGTGTTATGGAAATCAGGAAAGTAAGACGGATTTCCTTCTGCCCTCCTTTTCTTCCCCCTTCCTTAATAAACAAACTTTTTTCCATTCCAGCCTGTTGCCTGGTGCGTGCCATATATGTTATGTACATGTGAAGGGGAAGGGGGTCTCTGGCAACGGGCCAAGCCTGAATTCCTTTCTTATTGAAACTCTGAAAAACAGGAGGAATTTTCCATGGGAGGGAATTAGAGTTTTTGTTATCCTTTTCTTAAAGGCGGTAGTGACTGGTGGGGGTCGAGTGTTGCAGAATGTTTGAGGAAAAAGAAAACTCAGTGTTTATGGAGTTTTAAGCCAACTGTAGTGTATGAAGAAGGAGCGACGATGATAAAATTCCCAAAAAAAAAGTTCCAAAACGCACGCCATCGTTACGGCTGTTTTTAAAATACCCAGAATGATGGTGTGAAATAAAGTGAAGAGTTAGAAGTTAGAAGTGCTTTCTCAATGAAAAGATTACCTGTTTCCTAAAAGAATACAAGCTGTAAGAAAGAAAATTTAACTATTCTTGTGTTCAAGATGTAGAATTTAAGAACCAATTATGGAGTATGTTTGTCTCTCTCTTTCTTTTTTTTGTTGAAATGCTTCCATTGTGTTGAAATGAAAGAATTTGTAAATCTAATAAATGCTTAATTTTGGGAAAACACTCCATTTTGTATCATATCTTGACCAATTATTTTGATGCTCAAGTATGATGCTATTCCCTCTCGCATGCTTTCTCTGTTTAAATTCAAAGCTAAAATTGGCATGAATGTATCAGCTACGATATTTTAATAATTAAAAGCAAGGTTTAATACTTCTCCTCCAAGTGCGGCAGGAGTTTGCTGCTTGTGACCAGAAGGTTTCCTGTTTAAATCCCAGCACTGGCACAGAGCCACTGTTGGGCTATTGAACAACACAGCCTCTATTCGTGGAATGGATTCAGATCCTCAGCTGTTAATAGTAATAGCAAATGTTTCCAGTATGGTGGAGCCGATGGGATTATTAGGGCTCGAGTGATGTTTTCTCTGTCTCTCTTAAGGGTCATCTGGTCCCATCTGACGAGATCACTGTGTACTACAGCTCGGAGCCTGCAGGTGATTACCTAGACAAAGTGATCCAGGCTCATTCAGACTTCATCTTTGCTACTACGAAGGCTCCCCTAAAACCTTATCCCGTTCCCAAAAACGCCAGTGTGATCGTCCAAGAGAAAACTCAGGTGAACTTTCTTACGTTTAGTCATCCAGGATTGTCTCATATACTGTACACTATACGGCCAAAGGTTTGTCTACACCTGACCATCACACCAATATGTGCTTTTTAAAAATCCCATTCCAGATTTAGTCCCCTTTGCTGTTATAATAACCTCCATTCTTCTGGGAAGGCTTTCCACTAGATTTTGGAGTGTAGCTGTGGGGATTTGTGCTCATTCAGCCACCGGAGCATTAGTGAGGTCAGGCACTGATGTCGAGTGAGGAGGCCTGGGGTGCAGTCAGTGTACCAGTTCATCCCTGTGGTGTTCAGTGGGGTTGAGGTCAGGGCTCTGTGCAGGACAGTCGAGTTCTTCTACTCCAACCTTGGCAAGCCACAGGGGCATTGTCATGCTGGAACATATTTCTGCCACTTCCCTTCCAGTGAAGGGAAACTGTAATTCTACAGTATACAAAGACATCCTATACAATTGTGTACTTCCAAATTTGTAGCAACGGTTTGGAGAAGGCCTACATATGGGTGTGATGGTCAGGTGTCAATATACTTTCGGCCATGGTATGTGGTGATGTTTTTGACTGGGTTCGTGAGTATATGATGATGTGTTTTGGGTGTAGTTGAAGAGTTCTGACCTGGATTTGACCATCATCAAGGGAGCAGAGGTCTCCAGAGCTCCCCTCACTGGACCTGCATGTGCTTACGTCAACCTCAGAGTCAATCTCAACAATAAACAGCAAGGTAAAACGATAGACAATGTGACAGCCCTATCTACCCTGTACATCAGTGGAAAAGAACCTCCATAAAAGGAGATATTATCTGGGTGATTGATGATTCAGCAGTGACACCTTCACTGTAGTGTGTGTGTGTGTGTGTGTGTGTGTGGAATTGTCTGTGTTCAGTGGTCGTCCATACCATTTAACAAAACATCTTAAATGCTTTTATATAGGTTTCATCGTAAATCTTAATTTACGTATTTACGTAATTTATCGTAATCTTAATTGTGTTTTTTTTTTGTTTTGTTTTGTTTTCTTCCCCTAACATCCTCCTAAGAGTTTTAATTCTAATTATGTTATTTGGTGTTCAGAATTTGTCGTTGTTTCTATATGGCTAGTATAAGGCTAACTTGTTTTAATTTCTCCCTCAGAGGGAATGGTTCTGCTGGAAAATCCCAAGGGAGACAACAAACTGGGCCTAGAGAAGCTTAAGATGGTTTGCCGCAGCATTTTCAAACTCAACAACACTCGTTTGGCCTTTTTCAATGAGACTAGTGGTAAGACGGGCTTTTTTTTCCTGCAGCACAACATCATTATTTACCTTAGACAGGTCATTTTACTGGTCAGTTCAACGTTCGTGCAATAACACGCATCATAAGCCATGCACACACAGCACATTTCTCACACGTGAACTGTGAAGTCTGACGTGCTGTAATATTCTGGATGAGTGTATTGGAGCAAACTGTAAGTAGATTTTGCATACTGCACCCAATAATTCCTCTTATTACACGTAAATACTGGGTGTAGTGTTATTCAGAACGGTGCTTTAGTGTGTCAGTTTTGGTTGTAGATGGGGACATTGTCATTCTTGGCTGGCTTGTTGAGCAGAGTCCGTGCTTCTGAAAGGAATAACAATAATCTGTGTTCTTTCATGGACATGTTGGTTTAAGTGTTAAGAAATCTCAAGCACATTTAAACTGAGCACTGCTGTGCTTTTCTGAATGAAGCTGATTATGCAGTTCCTGTCCCTGTCCCAGTGCCAGTCGCGCATACATTCTACAGAACAGGCTGATTTCAGTACACACTAAACATGTCAGTTATTTCCTTTAATGATCAAGAAAGAAGTGCAATAGATAGAAATACCAACCAAAGAAAGAATAAATGAGAAAAAGCTGTGGAATACTGAGAAGGAAACAAACAAACAAACATACATACAAACAAGGAAGGAAACAAACAAACAAGGAAGGAAGGAAACAAACAAAAACAAACAAGGAAGGAAGGAAGGAAACAAACAAGGAAGGAAGGAAGAAAACAAGGAAGAAAGGAAACAAAGAAGGAAGGAAGGAAACAAGGAAGGAAACAAACAAGGAAGGAAGGAAGGAAACAAGGAAGGAAACAAACAAGGAAACAAGGAAGGAAACAAACAAGGAAGGAAGGAAGGAAACAAACAAACAAGGAAGGAAGGAAACAAACAAGGAAGGAAGGAAGGAAGGAAGGAAACAAGGAAGGAAACAAACAAGGAAGGAAGGAAGGAAGGAAACAAACAAGGAAGGAAGGAAGGAAGGAAACAAACAAGGAAACAATATAAATTGTGAGAAAGAAAGAAAAAAATAAGAAAAGAAAGTGAGAGAGAAATGCCAGCAAAAGAATTAATGAATAAGAAAAACAATTCTGAATACTGAGAAAGAAAGAAAGAAAGAAAGAAGGAAATAATTAGCACAACAGCTCTTAACATTTTAGTTTACCATTTTTCTATTTCTTAGTTTATTCTTTTTTTTTATCCACCAGAAAAAAGAATTACACCTTATTAGCTTTTTTAAAACAAAAAGTTTTCATGTGGTATTTTTGTTTAAATATGATCTGCCCGCTGCACTACACACATCAGCCGAGGTGCTGTTTATTTTCAGGACCAGGAACACGCAGGTATGTGCAAATACTGACGAAACGGAGCAGTCCAGCGTAACACACTCTATTAACTCGCCTGCTTTCTGCATGCAGTCACATCGAGGTTAAACATACCAAGAGAAAATAAAGACACAGGCGTTCACGTGTAGTGCAAGAGCACCATATCTATAACGTACGCCAATGATGGCTGACTTTTTGTTAAGAACGCAAACATCATGTGTAATGTTAGAACATAATATATCCTTTCTCTCATTTTATCAATTTATCTGTATTAATGCACTTAACTAGCTAGCTAGCTTGTATGTTATTATGTTATATTAGCGACCACTTTTTAGGTTTCCAGGCAACTAAAACACTAGGCAGCACAGTAGAGCCTTCTCTTGCTCGGTGGGCTAGCTAATGAAGTTTTCCCTTTTCCACCTGTGTTCTCATACATTGATAGTCAAAAGCATTTATTTTAATGGTAATTTTATTTATTTATTGCTGTCTCATAGCTCCAGAGTCCAGATTTTATTGTTTTTGTTGTGGTTACATTTTTTAATCCATTTTCCGTATCCATTTTTCTGCATCTGTATTTTTTTTAGGTATGTGATATACATACAGTTAAAACACTCTGTAATGTCACAAAAGTGCTGTAAAATGTAGACAGTAATTCTTCTGAATATATTCGTATAGATCGAGTGCAGTTCTCTCTCCTAAACACTTGTTTGTGTTTTTAAAGCTTGACATCTGTTTATCTGTTTTACACTCTGGTTGTTTATGTGGCCCCTAGTGAGGGATGGGTACCTGCCAAAGGGGTTCTGCTCCAATGAACGGATCTCTCTCTCTCTCTCTCTCTCTCTCTCTCTGTGTGTGTGTGTGTGTGTGTGTGTGTGTGTGTGTGTGTGTGTGTGTGTGTGTGTTGGAGATAAGGTAATGTATGATCTCGGGAGACACAGAAGATCCAATCTGTCACTGCTCTATCTTCCAAAATGTCCAAAATATAAAATATCCTTAAAACTCTTACCGAAGGGTATTAGAGACTGTCGTTTAGCATATTAGTTAGTGAAATTGCACAAAATTCCCTGTTGCATTTAAAGAAAACAGGTCAGTAAAAACCATTTCGAAACCAAAACGTAATGGGATTTTCCCCCTCAACATTTGTTTACTGGATTAGGCAACTGGACATTGCATTATTTGACCATTTACCTTTACTTTACATTATTGTACTCGAACATGCATAAGGTTCTGTCTGTTAGTTTTATTTGAGACAATTGGTGCAGCGGTTGTTCATAAAAACATCTTTGAATGCTTATTTTGGGCAGCCGTGATGCTCCCGATATAAAATTAGTCCTATGGCAATCCAATAGTTCTGTTCGCTGAGCAAGCAGTCAGTAAAAGTCAAGACAAAATCGTTCATTTAATAACTTAGTGTTGTAGTTCTTTTTAAAATATACACTCACCGTCCAATAGGAACACCTGCTCATTTATGCAGTTATCCAATCAGCCAATCGTGTGGCAGTCGGGTCAGGAGCTTCAGTTAATGTTCACATCACCCTCAGAATGCAGATGTTGCTGCCACCTGATTGGCTGATTCGATAACGGCATAAATGAGCAGGTGCACAGGTGTTCCTATTAAAGTGGACGGTGAGTGTATACTCTGGCGATAACATAAACTGTAATAACCAGGCAATTATTGTGATATGACATGCACATTCCCAAGATTCATGACATAACACACACCCATTCCCATGAATAAACATTACGTATTAAACCTTGACCTCAGAACTGTTTGCTTTTAGTGCTCTCATAGTAAAGCACACGTCCAAACATGCTGTGTGTAATAAATCATTCACTGATGGTTGGTCCATTGACAGGCACTGAAGATGGTTATTAATCATAGTGCGACTTCTGTAACTGGCTTGAGTGTTGGAACAGCACCGTGTTTTCCTGTCCTGATGTTGTTTTGCTCGTAAAAGAAAGAGAAAACAATTGATTTAAAATGAAGCAGAACTCCTGCTGCCAGCACAACAGATGGAAGTCTATGATGACGGCGACACAGCAGAGGCATTAATGAGAGGAGTGGAAGATGAGGAAAGACACTACTGTTGATGAGCTCCATGAATGTCCATTAACACTTAATTAGAACTAGAGATGTACCAATAATCTGTTAAATGATGTACCACAATGTTCAGCAAATATTCCTGCATTCGTCGGTTTATCAGTGACTGACAAAGACAACAAGATAAATGCATGAATATTGTTTTGTTGTTGTTGTTGTTGTTGTTGTTTTTGTAATCACAGCTTTATCAAATGCCTTTTACACCATACCAGAAATTGGTTGTGCGCCAGAACTATAGTCCAGTTGGTGATGCTGCAGGGATCCAAAGGTTCAATTGATTACAGTACTGTTGTGGGCAGGAACTATGTTCTCATTAGTTATGATGGTGTTTAGGGGCAGGAGTTACCGTCTGATTGGGATCGCGAATTTACAGCGCATGAAAAGAGAGCTTTCCGAGTCAGTGAGTAGAGCCTCTTGTTCTAGGCCAAATCTGGACCACAAGCATGGCTTTGTAAACTCTCTGAAAAGACAGACAATACAGATCAACTCAAATCTGCCAGATAACTCAACTACAATGATCAGCTCATACCTCAAAGACACTATTCAGGCTCGAAGAAAGACTTTACTAAAGTAAAGTGAGGTGCATAGGCAGCACTAGCAGAGTTGAGAGAACAACATATAGCGAATAGCCAAAATGTTAGCCAAAGAGGTATAGTTTTATCAAGTCCAAAAGTTGGTCTATATGGAGTAGACAGGGCAAGACATACTGAGAGAGACAGGGCAAACCTGACCCCTACCTTAGCAAATGAAGCACTCCAGTAGTCACTCATTTTGTTTGTTGAGTGCTCAAGACCAAATTGCGCAACCTTCGTTCAAATCCCAGAGATGCCCGAGAAGCTGTTGTTAGGCCCTTGAGCAAGGCCCTTAACCCTTAACTGCTCAGTTATAGGCTTAGATTGGATTCTGCCTTACTGTAAATTACCTTGGATAAAAGCATTGACCAAATGAATAACTGCTTAAAAAAGTGAGAGAGATAGGGAGAGAGATAGGGAGAGAGATAGGGAGAGAGATAGGGAGAGAGAGAGAGAGGAGTGAATGATGGCAGGTCCCATTAAAAAGCAATTGCGATGCAAATTACTCCAGTCCAATGTGATTGTGTTTGTTTACAGAGCTGAAGAACAGCAGCGATCTCATGGCTCTGAGCGGGAAAACTCTCTGTGCGACGTCAGGAGCTCGTCCTGCAGAAGGAAACAGCTCCGACTCACTGCTGTGTCCTTACATCAACCTACAACTCATCAACGCATGTCCTGCAGGTACATCGGCCTTTTTTTAAATTTAATTCTCTTTTGTGATTAGTCATGCTGCTGCTCAGTCAGACCATAGCAACAAGGACAACTCTATACTGCTATGGCCCTGTAATGCAAGAAGAAAACAGACCACGAATAATAATTCATTCTTTTTTTTTTTTTTCCCCTCAGCTTTTTTTAATTTAAGCACAATATAACACTAGGGAGACTGAGATTACAGTAGGGTTGTGTGTGGGAATTCAGGATTACTGAAATCACTATTCGGGTATTCATTATGCGCTATGTTCACATGAAGTCAGGCAGTAAACAAAAAAAAAAAAATCCGTGTCTGGCAGAGAACAGCACTGTCATGGTGTGCATTGGGACTAAAAGTCATGTGGACAGAGCAGGCATTCAGATATGAAGCTCGGTGGAGAGCAAATGGAATAATACGTTTCCAGAAATGTTCAATACAACTCCATTAGAGTTATCAAAATAAAGTGGGCACAGATTTGCATTATTTTACTGCATTATCTTTACATCACTCCCACCGCCACATTTCATGTTACACCAGCTGCTGCTCTTCCATGGAGCATTAGTTTCTGGGCTTTCATTCACTGGTTTAGTAAATATAACGTGCTAATCTCTGTACTGACCACTTGATTCATCAGATTATTAGAAACATATACTTTTGCCAGTGTATATGCTCACATAAAATCTGTTACTTTAGTGAGATTTTCACACATCCCGCCCACAAATATTAAAATGGTTCTAGCTTTTGTATGACGTTTGTACCAGACACCAGAGCATTCACTGTTACTGCAGGGCTGCAGGCTGCAATATTGAGCTGAAGCGCTCATGGATTTTTGTAAATTTAGGCAGAAGGCAGATTGCTAATTTACAGTCTGGCTCTATACAAATAATAGTAAATATGAAACGGAAATACCTATTCAGAAATTACATTGTAATTTAAATACAGTGACTAAGAAGTTAAAATCACATAAGTAGAGCAATAAGGTCATGGTATGCTTTTGTAACTTTTTTTTTTTTTTTATTTAAATGACTTTAAATTAACTGGTACTATCTCTGTCAAAATACCACTGTGTCAGGTCAGTGTGTCAGGTTCCTACACCACGCAAGTGCGCCAGTATTTATCACTAGGTGCTATAAGTGTGTGGACGTGTTATGGAATTAATCTGATCGTTGAATTTGGTGTGTATTTGTCATGTTAATAGTTTAATACTAAGACCTTCATCCTCACACAGAGTGCCAGAGGGGTGATGTCGGCACATTGCTGCT
Organism: Pangasius djambal; assembly: GCA_022985145.1. Taxonomy (NCBI): domain Eukaryota; kingdom Metazoa; phylum Chordata; class Actinopteri; order Siluriformes; family Pangasiidae; genus Pangasius; species Pangasius djambal. The sequence continues at coordinate 12,257,450 of CM040994.1, forward strand.
CGCTAATCCTGTGGGTCAAAATAGCCTCCAGCCCACGGCGCTGATCACTGAAACTGCTAAAGTTTTCGGGCTCAGAGGAAGGAAGATTAAACTCTATATGGACGAGGAGCTCAAAGAAGGTACGGGAAGTTTACACTTAGGTCTACACCCTAGAGAGACAACTATACGTTCTGCAAACACAAATAATGGTATAAAAGAAAGTGATGTGTATATTTTGAGTGTGTCCTAATGCTGTAGTTTTGTGTGCACTCAAGTTAGTCCATTTTATATATTTTGTGTGTGTGTGTGTGTGTATGAATATATATATATATATTGCAATCAGTTGTCCAATGTTATCTAATCAGCTAAGGCTAATCAGCCAATCAATTCCCATCAAACGTTAGACATGTGGCATGGTTTGTTGGTACCAGATGGGCTGGTTTGAGTATTTCAGAAACTGCTGATCTCCTAGGATTTTCATATACAACAGTCTCTAGAGTTTACACAGAATGGTGCGAAAAACAAAAAAACAGTGAGCGACAGTGCTGTGGGTGGAAATGCCTTGCTAATAAGAGAGGTCAGATGAAAATGGCCCGATTGGTTCGAGCAGCAAGGAAGGCTACAGTAACTCAATTAATCACTCTTTACACCCATGGTGAGCAGAAAAGCATCTCAGCATGCACAAAACATCGAACCTTGAGGTGGATGGGCTACAACAGCAGAAGACCACAATGGGTTCCACTCCTGTCAGCCAAGAGCAGGAATCTGAGGCTGTCATGGGCTCAGGCTCATCAAAACTGGACAATTAAAGTTTAGGGGGGGGAAAAAAAATCATCTTTTTCCGATCTTCAGTTGTCTAATTTCAGTGAGTCTGTGCGCACGATAGCCTCAGGTTCCTGTTCTTGGCTGACAGGAGTGGAACTTAATGTGGTCTTCTGCTCTTCTCTGTTTTATATATATATACATATATACAGTACTGTACAAAAGTCTTAGACACTTGACTTTTTTAGTACAAACTGAGTTATACTTTACTTCTTATACATCAAACGTTGTGATTTTTATTTTATGACTTCTACATTTTAGATTTCCTTCCAAACATTAGTTTTCCAGCACAAAATTAAATGTTACAGAAAAACGCAGCATGTTACATAAGAGACACTTTTCAGACAAAAACATAAAGAAGGCTGCTGGGTTTTGCTGCAAAAATAAGAAGCAAGTGTGACAAAGTCTCCAGAAGAACTGTGGCTGCTTCTGCAAGATGCTCAGTAAAACTTACAGCTACCTTCCTTGTAAAACTGCACAAATTATACCTGAGACTACTATTTTTTTTTTTAAAGCAAAAATCATCACACCAAACATTGACTTTGCTTCATTTATTACTATTTACTGCTCTTTATAGGCATCTTTGCTTTACAGCATTTCTTTGCATGTGGAAAGACTTTTGCACAGTGCCGTGTGTGTGTGTGTGTGTGTGTGTGTGTGTGTGTGTGTGTGTGTGTGTGTGCGCATAAAATCATGCAGATACATGTCAGAAACTTCAGTTAATGTTCACATGAAATATCAGCATTGTGCTGAAAACAAAAACATCCAGGGAGTGGCAGTTCTGTGGGTGAAAACACCTTGGTGATGAGAGAGGTCAGAGGAGTATTGTCAGACTCCCTCGAGTTGACAGGAAGGCGACGGAAATTTGAAGAAAGGAGCTTTTATTTGTCACACAGTACTGTAGCACTTCCCAGGTTCGGGTAGGGGGTGAGGAAGCTGGAGGCAGGCTTGTAACAACTCAAAAGGCGCTTTATTCTTTTGCTTTCACTTTATTTTATTTTATAAGCACACACGCAGACACGGCTCTGTGCTGGCTGTAAGCACAAAGAGACACAAACAAATCAACTTCGATGATTACGCACAGGTGAGAATCGTCACGTGTTACCTGCCGGTTCGACCTGCCTCCTCTCCGTCCACAGCTGACGCTTGACCATGCCCCCGCTGCCACAAGTACATTACAGCAGGGTGAAATTCTTTTCTTCACATCTTCCAGCTTGTTAGGAAGCTGGGGTCAGAGCACAGGGTCAGCCATGATACGGTGGCCATGGAGCAGACAGGGTTAAGGGCTTTGGTCAAGGGTTCAACAGTGGCAGCTTGGCACGCTGGGGCTTGAACCCCCAACCTTCTGATCAGTAACCCAGAGTCTGGAAACATTGAGCCACCACTGGCTAAACAAAGGGACCACGAAGCAGGTCAGACTGGGGGCACCCAGATAATAACCACTCTGTACAACCGTGGTGAGCAGAAAAGAATCTCCACATTTATACCACATCTGAGGCTACAGTGGGCACAGGTTTACCCAAACTGTAAAGCTTTGCTATTATTCATATTCTTTTATTAATGTTTTACAGAGGTAAATGGTTTAACAAAGGCCGGTTAGTACATATCGTCTATGACATATGCTACATATCGTCATATTGCCCAGCCTAGTGGAGGCTGTCTATGTGGGCAACATCTCTGTTCAGTGTTTGCTTTCCCAAGATGAAGTCAGTCAGGCAGCATACGTTTCTTTATTTTGCAACAGGTATTGCATGTGTGCTTGTTGGAGGAGGCCATCCCATCATTCTGTACACTGAATGAAAATACATGAAAGTTTGAATCATCTACAGTACTGTACAGACCACCTACAGTACAGTCACACTGGCTGAGAAATATTCAGGCAATAGAGCAATACAGCATGAAGATATTGTAAATGGAGAACACACATCGGGCACTTTCTTTAATATGAAAATTAGTATTCAGATAACCTCTTCAGGCCTTGAGATGACACCTTTGCGTGCTAGACTATGTTCTTTAAATCACTTCACTTAAAAGCTTTCAAGATAATTCTGTCCTCCCTTCAGTCTGATCAGTTTTGAAGATGATCCTAATTATGTCATGTCCAAAGGTATTTCCAGTCGTCTAGAGCTGGGTGCCTTACGAAGGTGTCAGATCATTTCCTCCTTTATTCTTCCCACCAGGTTGAAATCCTCCCCACCCCACCCCCCCAAAAAAAAACAAAAAAAAAAAACAAACACATTTATCCAATGTCCTCCCAGTAGCAGATCGGTCCAAACATGTTTGATGTGCAATGTTTCCTTCATTAGTTTTGCACTGTCACTATGAGGCTAATGTAGCTAACAAATAATGGCTGTCTATTTAAAAAAAAATTTTTTTTTTTAAAATCTCCAGATATCTGCTTCAGTGTCACACAGACTCGCTGATGTAGTTTAGAGCAGAGGTTCTCAAACCTTTTGCAGCCAGAGACCCCTTTAAATGTAAAATAAATTCCACATTCCCCTACGTACAGATTCATTTCATGAACACTCTTTAAACATGTATAACATAATATTTTGGCTATTTATTGGAGGCGTGAACAGTCCAACAGGCTAATACCTTTGCAAAGAAACTCAATAATAAATATAATAATTTTGATAATGGTGGGTTGTGATTTCTATCACTATAACAATTTTTTAAAAATCTCATGGAAAAAATCTCATGGCTACATGTCACAGACCCATGGGGTCCCCAGATCCCACTTTCAGAACCATTGGTTTAAGGCACAATCTATCATTTATGGACATGAACAAAAGTTCATCATGTAGCTGAACTTCATAGAGACACCTTAGGACAGTTATTCCGTCCTCTAGTCTCCACCTCTCAAACCTGGACATCATCATCAGATTTTGACAGAAAGAAATCTGGGAGAGATAGACGACATCGAGCCTCATAGCTCTAGTGCAAAACTAAAAAAAAGCAAACTATAGACACCAAACATATCTTGACTCATCAACTACATCTGGTGTCATCAGTTTCGTTTTTCCTTTCAGCCTAGACCTTGAACTCTATCATTACAGTGATTTATGCAGTTTCATAAATCCTGTTACAGTGCCTTGCAAAAGTATTCAACACTCTTAATTAAAAAAGTATCATGAGTATCATGATGAAAAAAGATTCGCAAACCAGTACGCCCTTTAAAGACCGCTCTTGTGAACCACAATTTTATAAATTCAAAAAATATCCTGTCTGGAACAATCTGTGTGAGTGTCATTTGTAATCCAGATGAGTCTGATGACTCTTTAAGGGGGTTGAGTACTGTATACAAGACACTGTATACACTCCTAACACACAGTTTCTGTGTCTGGAAAAGCTCCCTATTCCCTATTTTCCATCGTCTGCAGAAGTGCATTATGGGTGTTCTGCATCTTCATCATCATTTGGACACTTACTGTGGTGCACTGTGGATGATGTGGGATGATTAATTTACAGTATGCGTTTAGTCATTACCTGTTAAAAGGCAAACCACTCTACACTCTACACTCTACTCTAGTGCACGATGTAATGCAGAGGGTGTGGTTTCGGATGTACTTAGTGTTAATTGTCGTCATCTCTTGATGATTCGCATCTTATGTTGACTTTATTAGTATACTCCTTCACATTTGTAAGCAACTGGAAATGTATTGACGTTGCGTTCCATTGAGGGGAGAACATCCATTTGATGATCTTGTTCGTGTGATATCATTTACAAATATTTTTCATAACTGATGAAATGGTGGTCCTTAATAAGGCAAAGTAAGACATGAAGGAACGCAGGGAGTGACCTTGCAGTGCTCAGTGTGTGCTGATGATTAGCAGGACACACGAGGGCTGAGCGAGCATAATGGCTTCTACTTTCCAAGTATTGCGAGGGATTTTCTCCATAATCTGCTGAATTACAGTGCGTCTCCTGGGCGTGTGTGTGTGTGTGTGTGTGTGTGCGTGTGTGCGTGTGTGTGATGAGATTCAAGATGCCTCCTAATTACTTGAGCAGTCTAATCGGTCGGTATCTTGGTTGTTTATCTTATGCTTAGCATTCTTTACTCTTTGGCATTTTTAGGCAATTCTGTAGATTAATGGTGAATTTGACAAAGTATTGTTTTTCTCTAGCACTTTTTATTTTTTTTTTACATTAGAAGTATTATTTATTTCTTATTTTACTTTTTTGTAATCTTTTTTTTTTATTTTACTTATGCAGTAAGTGATATTTATTTTTATGGGCTTGACTATTCAGCAGCATTTTAGGAGTTTTAACATCCTTTTATCTAAAATGAAAGAAATACAAACACCCATAAACGAGTATAAAATATTTCCCCTTTTTAATTCCCCTTTTTTTATACCAGCGTCTGAGTGCTCTGATAGTCAGCATTCTGTAAGTGAATTATGTGTTTATTTTTTTGGTGCCTCGCTGAAAGTGGGTCGCATCCCTGAAGCTTTTTTCGTTCAGCCAGTCAAGCCGACGTGGAGATAAATACGATTCTTCGCCCGCTCAAAGACGCTCATCCTCCTCCTTATTTTCTAACTGAAGATGTCGGCTGCAAATGCTTAGGCTTCTCTCTTATCAGCTCTTCTAAAAATAGTAGATAGATTGGCAATCATCCGGCTAAAAAAAAAAAAGAAAAAAGAAATCTACGCCTTGTCCCTCTTGCTGCACATGCAAACGTGAGCACAAACATTTGCCGATACTGTGAGACACTGTTATCAATACAAATGGACAAAAAAGACACTGGAGAGGTTAAAAACTGTCTCAGTAGCCATTTTGACCCCGGGAAAAAACAGTGAGGCAGACGGTGAAGAAAGCAGGCTAGATGTAGTATTTCAGACTAGAAGAAGCCAGTTCTGCGCTCAGAAAAGCGGAGTTTTAAATCCCACTCGTGCTTACTCCCGAAGGACCAATCTCACCCACTCGTGCAATTCAGTTTCTTTGTACACATTCGTTCTAAGAACTTAGTATTTACAAAAGAAATTTAAACCCCAGCGACTCTGACCAGGATGTATGAAGAAGTGATTGAGTAAGTCTCACTTTACACCAGAATTGGTGTATTTCTGGCTCTACATTCGACCACTCATTACCTCCTGCATGAGAGCAAACACCACCCACTTCTAGTAGGGTTCCATGTTTAAGCGTCTAATGATGTTAAAACAGTGTAATATGATACACAGATTTATTACTTTGCACAGTCATTGCACTGACATATACATACATACTTACATACATACTTACGTACTTACGTACATATAAATAAAACATGCAACTCCTAGCACCACTCCAAAACATGAAGGTGTAAATATACATTAGAACTGACAAGTTATATCTGTATCGAATTCTTTACGGACTTATTCTACTATTTCGTGTACACAGCCGGTGTAAAAGTTTGGACACGCCTGCTCATAGGAGGTTTTCTTCATTTTACTTTTATCTTAGAATAACAATGAAGACATTACCACTATGAAATAACACACATGGAAGTGTGCAGTGACCAAGAAAAGATTCACATTATTAAAAATGCGTTAAAAAGCATCGCACACTCTTGGCATCTTTTCAGCCAGCTTCGTGAGGAGGAACTACTAAGTAGCTTTTTCATAAAGTTCTTAAATACACTGAGCTACACATTGCTTTTAAGTGAAAATGACTTGCTGAAAATGACTAAAAGTGCTTATTAAAGATACATTGAGCATTGGGCATTGAATTCACTACTGACATTTATCAACATGTCTTTAAGACAATGAAGTTTACAATCCCGCACGTCCAAACCCGCTCACGAACAAGTGATATTGAACCTAAAGATGTCATTTGCGTGCAGTTTGCATTATGCTCAGCGGAACAAGCATGGCCTGGATGATCAACAGTTTGGGGAACATTTGTGTAAACTTCACTTTGGACAAAACTATTGCTGTAAGCACTAAGCTGAAAAGGCCTGATTTTTGCAAACAGTAATAGTTAAGTTAAAACAGCTACTTGTTTTGGATGCCTATTGCAGAACAATCATATTTCATCTTTGTATATATATTTTTTGCTTCATTTCAGAGTTCACCGAGACGTCCCTGAAGACCCTGAACACCAAGACTCTGTTTGTACGAGTTCTTCCCACAACCGCAGAAGCGTAGCCGTGTTTTAAGGATGTTTAAGTGTCTCATTTTGTTACCACCAATCAGATCATTCAGTACCTTCATCTACATCTTATTCTGTCATGCCTAAGCTTCATATTCTGCATTAACTCTGTTATAACAGGCTTTTGGTGTTAGAGCACTTAGTAAATGAAAAGGAAAAAGAGTCTGAATGATGGCATTGTCTAATAAATGGATTCTGAACTAATAAAGATGGCATTTTCCCTCTGCATTTACAAAAGACAATTCAAACCGTGCATTATTGCATATTAATCTATCTCGGTTGACTTTTCTGTAATGTCTGAATTGTAACTATAGGAAATTAGGCATATGGCTCTAACTTATTATTGTAAATGCAGTTCTAAGTCTCTGAATTGAAGTTCATGCCATTTACAGAAAGATCATTTGGTAGTTTCTGTAATGTACTGTACATCACATTGATCAGAGTCTTCTCTAATAATTTCAGTTATCTGTAATTTTTTTTTTTTTTTTTTTGCTGTATAACCGAAACCGTTGTACGTGCTCCATGTAGGACAATCACTTCTTTAAACTCTTCTTTAAAAATAAAGCACGAAGGTTTTAGGGTCAGCATGTTGATTGCTGCAGTTTGGTTAGAAAAATGAACAAATTCACTACAGCATTTTTAGTAAATCACCTCTCGGGTAAGAGTGTGTTAGAAAAATTGCACACAATGCCGAGAACCAGGACGTTTTGATACACACTGGTATACTGGTATATTGTTTATTGGAGTTTGTTTATTTTTTATGTAGACGTTTTGCAAAGATTACACAAGTTCACTAAAAAGTTGTTAAAAATCTGATCGCAGATTTCCATAAAACAGCACAAGCTACTTTTTAAATAGAGGAAAAAAAGTGTCTTTTATTTTTTTTTTTGAATAACCTACCAAATGCTAAAAGTGATTCTCTGTCTGCTTTAATAACAATAACATCAGTAAATAATGATAACAACAGACAAAATAATTGTCACTGTGCAGATCAGTAATAACGTTAAAATGCAAAAAGAGGAAATAACTGAGATAAGGATAACAATAAAAAGCTAAAATATGATTAACAACATTTAAAAAGAGAGAAAAATAAACACCGTGATTCTTGAGATGACTGGTATGTTAGTTTGACTTGAGTGATCTAGGTATATATCTACGAAATTATCTGCCTGAGGTACAATATGGCAAGACATTAAAATAGCCATTAAAAGAATTATAAAATAAATTCTAGAGGAAACAGTTAAAGGATGTAAGGAGTATCGTGATTCTTTTCTGAACCGTCGCAGTGCTAGTGTAGTGTCGTGTGCCATTTAATGCTCTTCTCTTATAAAATATAAAGTGCTAAACGTACACTGTGAGGTTCTGAAAACTATGATCTCGATTTGAACGCTTATTCTACTGAATTTAAGCGTGAACGCCTGCTCGCCCTTTGATTTCTGGGGGAGAAAATGACACCTGTTCCAGTATTTTACAGAATTTGTGATCTTTCAAAAAAAAAAAAAAAAAAAAAAAAAAAAAAATTTGCTGAGTCAGATGCATGTTGGGGGTTCTTATTTTGTTGAGAGACTCTTCTATCCAGTCTTTACCTCCTGGTAGAGGAAACCAGGTTATAGGCTGAAAGATCTTAATGGAATGAATGATGAAATCAATCCTCTTAAGATTATATTCTAAGGCATTATATACTAAGATTATATTCTAGGCATAGAGGCCTTTCCTTGCATGCAGTCCCTCCTTTATATTTCTTAGTATTATGTTACTGAAACCTTGTAGCATGACAGCAATTGAGTTTATGCAGTTATCTATAGTAGCAAGTGCAAATAGTTGCATCGCCATTGGCGTTGACCAGTGTTCGTCAGCTGCCGGACTACAGTCTACATGCAGAACGGTGAATTTCACTGAACCAATTACGTGGAAAAATACTGTGGCAGAGCCAATCGATGTATGGAAACTGCCTGTGGTTTAGCGTCTTATGTTTTCTAAACCAGTGCAGCTTCTGCAGCAGAAACTCTTGGCAGATCACATGGATTTGTGTATATTATTTTGCTGAAGGCTGCTCATCAGGATAGAGACTAACTGCAGGGCTAGATAGGTTTTCTTCAGAAAGGGAAGAATTTCCAGACACATGAATAGATTTTTAATGTTATTTACCCTCTCTTGTCTGATTTGGGAGCTGGCATCATGACTTGGGATTGTCTGATTTGGGAATGGAAAAAAACAGTTGATGACAACGTTTATAGACAATTATACAGAGACGTGTGCATTTATTCTCCATGTCCAAAGCATTAACTAGATGTATCTCATCTGCTCAGAGTCTACGGCACTAGTCAAAAGTGGTACCGTGAGAAACAACCAGTAAGAAACGAAATATACCCACTTTGAATTGTCTTATTTTACGGCCATGAACTAGTCATTAATGGTGAGGTATTAGGGGTATTAGTATTTAAAGGATTAAAAGCTAACTGTTGCTATTCAGTCATGTTAGTTGATTATTCAGACCTTTGTAGCAAGGAATTTCATGTAACTGAAACTGAAATTCAACAAATTTTTGTTGAATAGCCATGCTCTCTCTCTCTCTCTCTCTCTCTCTCTCTCTCTCTCTCTCTATATATATATATATATATATATATATATATATATATATATAATTTTTTTTTAATGGGCTTCTTTAAGCTGTCTAATGACTTCATCACATTCAGCACATTGTAAGATCAAACAGACTCAAACTCATGAGCTGTTCTCTGTGAGCAGTCATATTAAGAACTAAAAAATTAGCATCAGATAAACATCTATCACAAGCCGTTGCACTGAAAAGTGTATAGGATGTGTACACCGTCACCTACCATCATTCAGAATTGAAACAACCACACAGAGACAGCCAGAGTGGAAAGTAGATGAAAACACTACCAGACTGATGTAAGGTAAGGTAGCGTCACTCTTAATATCTTAACACACAATGTCCTGTTGGCTTTGCTATTTTGTTGTAGGGGAATGCAAACTTTAGCCTTCTATACTAATGAGAAAGGCTGGAAAAATATTGGGTAGTACATGGAGTTTTTCGAGAAGCAGGGTATTTCGAATGTCTTACTTCACTTGCACAAGCGATGGCGAACTTTTGTCCGAAACATCCTGTTGTTCTGGGAACTTTGTGTACTATTTCAGTGTCCCTGTACATTTATTACTGAAGTGCACTGCAGCTACCTCCTGAATACATACGCACAACCCTACAACAAAGATTCCAAATACAGGAGTCCTACAGCACCACCATAAAAATACATACCACACACCTGTAGATTTAAAACATGCTGTCACAAGTATCTAAATTATACTCCTGCAAAACAAATGATGCTTGCGTGTGTGTGTGTGCGTGCGTGTATAATTTAGATACACAACGTTTTATTGAATCTACAGATGAGTTACTATTATATACTACTTATTTATTTTACTACTATTTTGTCATTATCCATAATTGGATTTATAACAAATTTTCATTCTGTCTCTTACGTCTAAGACATTTCTTTTTGTAGTGTTTTTATGCTTGTACTAATCTGTATTCTTCTTCAGGCTGTAGTAATTGCCTATTTATGAGCATCCTCAGCTCATAGATCTTAATTGTGTATCACTTAAGTAGGAGGCTATGTCTGAGTGCAGCATTTTTATTCCGTTTATCCCTCATAGTGATGCAGCACCAGTGTTACTGAGCAGTTTGTACTGTTTTACAGTTGGGGGCGCTGTTACAGAGCTGCAGAAATCCTGCTCCTGAGTCTTGGGGTCGTGGAATCTTTTTGGTTATATGTAGGGTTTTTTTTTTTTTTTTTAAACATTGTTATTATGCCCTTCAAAATTATGTAAATCATACAAAACTGTCAATCAACAATGTGTGTGTTCATATGTGTGTGTCTGTCCTCTTAGCCACTATTCATCATTTGGTAAATCTCACAGAGGTCGTGTGTGTGTGTGTGTGTGTGTGTGTGTGTGCGTGTGCGTGTGTGTGAATACACCAAACCTTGTCTCTCTGTGTGAACATCCGTGTGTAGCCATGACTCTGCCTTTCCCTGTGTGAATATTAAACACACCTTTGGCCATCTGCTCCCTCCACACACACACACACACACACACACACACATACACATACACACACACATACATACACACACTCCCTCTGAAGTTGCTGGAGCAGGGCAGAGTGCAGCAATGCAGCCATCTGTCTCACACACACTCATCTCATCACACTTCCACTGTTCAGGCTTCAGATGTAATTAAGCCGTTATTGAGAGAAAGAAGGGACGACTGCGATTAAGACTGAGCCGTCTCTCTCTGATCTTATTGTCCGTGTGTATTAAAATGCCTGAAGTCTTTATGCAACATTGGCTTTGAAGATTCTTTGAGTGTACAGTCATCTCCAAAAAATTTTGCCGAATTTTCATGAAAATGTTCCAAAATGAATAATGCATGCATTTTATGCTAAACCATATGGAGCCACAACACTGGTTTAAAAATGTTCTGCGACCCTACGGTTTCATAAATCCTCCTCTAGAGAGAATAAACGCACTGAGTCTCTTCCTGTAATGTCTAACAAGGTTGGAGACACTTGTAGAGGGATCTTGGTCCACTCCTTCATGCAGAATATTTTGATCTCACTTATATTCTTAGATTCACACATATGGACTATTCTTTTCAGTGCAGGGCTCAGATCTGGGGTGTTCACTGCAGACCACTGAATCTGTGACCCCGCAACCATTTCAGTGTTGATTTAGATGTATAATTGGGGTTATTATCTTGCTGAAATAGCTGTTCATCCAGCATTAACCTCCTGGCAGAGGAACTCGGGTTTTGGGCTAAAAGATTTTAATACATAGGGGACTGCATGATGCAATCTTCTCAAGAGTTTGTGAAGCACATCACTGATCCACCACCAGATTTTGTATGTAGGCCTTTCCCTGAATGCAGTCTCCCCTTTTACCAAACGTACCATGTGTCATTCAAATGGTCTGATTTTGGCCTTATCTGACCACAAATCCTGATAAGAGCAAAGCATCAACTGTTAAGCAGTAGTAGCTGAGTGTTTAAGGTTCTGATCAGAATGTAATTATAAGGATCACAAAGCCCTTAACCCTCAACTGATCAATTGTATCCTGTCTTACATGAAAAGAAACAAGGCCGAACAAATAGCAAGAGCAAAATTTAACATTAAAATACACTAAGAACAGACACAGGTGCCTACTTTACCTAATATATTGTATTGCATGCATTCTTAAAGTCATTTTTCACCCACAGTTGCAAACAAACAAACAAATAGCTGGCTAACACTAGTTGAACTAGTTACACTTTTTTCACTATACCATATATAGTGGTATATTAATAGTATACTATGTGGTCAAATGTTTGTGGACACCTGACCATCGCTTATAAAGGTGGGCCTTCCCAACTGTTGCCACAAAGTTGGAAGCCCTAGCCCAAACATGTTCCAGCATGACAATGCCCCTGTGCAAAAAGCAAGGTCCATGAAGAAATGGTTTGCCAAGGTTGGAGTGCTAGAACCTGAGTGTATTGCGCAGAGCCCTGACCTCAACCCCACTGAACACCTTTGGGATGAAATGGAACACTGACTGCACCCCAGGCCTCCTCACCCAACGTCAGTGCCTGATCTCACTAATGCTCTTGTGGCTGAATGAGCAAATTCCCCCAGTCACACTCCAAAATCTAGTGGAAAGCCTTCCCAGAAGAGTGGAGGACTAAATCTATCAGTGGATGTTACAAAAGCACATATGAGTGTGATGGCCAAGTGTCCACATACTTTTGGCCGTACAGTCTAATCTCCTCTGTTTAGCAGAGACTCAACTTTTCAGTTCTGCCAGTTATTGGACAAAAATTCCAGATATGATTACAAAGGAAATGATGACTTATTAAGTGGCTGGAAGTGGCTGTTGCCTATTTAACCTACAGTATCTCCCCAATTTCACCACTTATGTGTAAAAATGTAAATCATGAAAGCTATAGCAGGTTACCAAAGGCAGTGCCCTGATTGGATGGTATATTTAATACTCTGATTGGCTGACATATTGTGGAGAATACAAGTCAGTCAGCTGCCAGTCGTCGATGTTGAGTAAACTGGGACTGGGATTTTACAGGAAAGTATGGCAAGACACACCTATCCTTAAGAACCTCTCTACCTCACGCAATGTTACAGTTGTAACATTATACATGTATAAAGTAGACATCTTGTGAACGTGTTGGCACCAGTTCGCTCACTTTTAAAGGGTTAAAAAGTAGCACAGAACTTTTACAATGCCATAGAACTATGGCCACTCTGGCCTGCCTCAGTGTGGTGAATAATTATGCGCAGAAAATTCTCTGAGATACAACCGAGGGTGTTTAGCATTTCATTTTGAATAGTTCTTCTGAATGAAAGCAGTTTATTTTGTGCCGTTGGAAAGAAACTACAGAGCGTGGTAAATAGGCTGCCGGTTATGAATTATTATCCATGCCGCTGGATTGTTTGTGGAAAATCATGAGGAGGAAACAATAACTGGATTAGAAAGGCTGTAAGTTATTTTTCGTTTTTTTTTTTCATCTTTCTTTCTTCTACTCTACCACATCTTTCATACATTCGTATTTATTCGTTCGGCACTTGAGCCAAGCAAGAGAGACTCCAAGAGAGAACCCAGTCCAAGCAAAGAAATGAGCAGTTGAGCGTTAACAGAAAACAGTTGCACTCTAGTAGTCACAACCTTGTGGTCGGTGGAATAGAACCTAAAATACCAACAGAAATACTGTATTAATTCCACCCAGTACTGATTGCTAGTTTATTAAGTCCCCCCACCTTGTAGCTATATTTATTGGCCCTTTCAATTACTTTCTTTAATATGCAGTTACATAGAGTTGCCCATCTATTTCTCTGCACCATTATTTGGGTGGCAGATCATTCTTAACACAGCCGTGACACTATGTAGTGTATGTGGTGCTGTTACGAGTGTATCAGGCACAGCAGCATTGCTAGGATTTTAAAAACCATGACTGACTGCCCACTTTTGGCCCACCATATAGGTGCACAGTTATACAGGGCTTCCCAAAAGGCCAACATAAGGGACTATGTATGCTAGCACCACGTCGGTTGTGCTTTTGCCAGTGGATGCTCAGGGACATCCACTTCTCAGTTGGTCTGCAACACTTCCAGGCTTTTTGAACTTGTTAATAAGTCTGGCAGCAGTGTCGTGCGTGATGTGCTTGGCATGTTTCCTGTTAAAGTCCAGCTCAACCTTGCGACAGCTTCCCGATCCAGCCATGAGAATGATTTCAATACATTCTTCTTTTGCCAAAGGCATTCTTAAAGGCTATCTGAAATAAAAAATATATAATATAAGCTAAGTATGAAAAATGTTGGTGTGCTAATTTCCCCCATGTATGGAGACTTTGTAGATTATGGATCTTTTTTCTACACAGTGGTCCTCAGATATGTTTGTGTCCAACATTGCTTCTTTAGATTTGCACTGAATCTACAAATCTAATGCAGCTAACAATGATGGAAGTCTACCTCACTGAAAATAAATTTGTGCCAAAAACCTTCATATACTTGTAGCAAACAACATTATTAGGCTACCTAATCAAATTTTTAATTTGGGCCTAAATTGGGTTGAACCTTTTCCATTGCATACAGTACATGGTAAAATTACAGACCCCAGACAGCACTGCATTAATAATAAGAACCGGTTACGTAAAGGCTAGAAAACAATAGGAGGATCTTATCTAAGTGGATTTTGCTTGCTGAGGTATTTGGGTTAACTAACACGCCTCCACACTGGTCCGAGTAGTTAAAAGTGTTTAGGCAGCCAACATAAGTGCAAATACTATCCTAAAGGTAGTGTGCATCACACTCTCACACTCACACACACACACACACACACTCCCCAACTCCCTGTGGAACATAGATGACAAAGCCATCAGGTGTGTACACCAACTGCCTCTCTAGAAAATGAGTACCAGGTAATGGGAGGAATAATTAATGCATTCTGGGAAGACTAACCTGAAACGTCTCACTTAAATAACACCTGCTCATGATGAGCACAGTTCAAGGCCTCATTTTACAAACAATCAGCACAGTCAGAAAAGATGACGGACAAGAGTTACTGCAATCAACTTTTTAGCATGTATGATTATATAAATATATACTTATATACTCATACCTATAACATACTTTGGCACCTTTACTTTAAGAATTTTTTATTAACTATCTAAACGTTCCCAGGCTTTCTGCACAGATCACATGAAGTAAATAAGGTCAGCCCGGTTAAAGGTGTTTTATACCACTGTGCTGTTGAATTCTTGAATCTGAAGGTGTTGATTAATTGTCTATAACAGCAGCTCTGACAGTAGCTCCAGCTGTAATTTAAATGATTTATATTAATTTGCTCATTTGAATACATTATTGTTTCTATAGTAACAGCTCACACACAGGGACTTGTATGCTGGACGTTCCACATAATCTAAGGCTAATAATAAACGGATATTAAAAATCCTACCTGTTGGCCTTGTTGTTATTTAGCAGAAAGGTATAATTGTTGATATGGTGAAGATTTCTGCTACGAGATGTTTATTGAACATTTATGGAATGAGCGCCGGGGGTCAGAGCTTTGTAACAGTTACCACACAAAAATCTTCGAGACAGAGAGAAGTTTGCGCTTCCCGGTTTCTCCGTAACACGAGTTTTTTTTTTGTCTTATCAACTTTAAGAGAGAGTTAAAAAGAGAGGCTGGTGAGGGAGTGCTGAGACATAAGAGGAATTAAACATTTCGGGAATTGCTTTAAGCTTTATGTTTGTTCCGTTATGGTATGCGACCAACATCTTGACATTTACTGTGTGAGAAAAGCACACTTAGCTAGCAAGATAACAAATATGTAAGGAATAAAAATACGCCAGAGTGTGCTGTTATTTGAAACTAATCAGCTTTGCAGTGGTAACAGCAACTCTGCTTTGCCCCAGGCCATAACTCACCACCTTAGAACAACACACCCCCCAAAGTGAGTTTATTCCTTACTTAATTGCTAGCTTGCTAGCTAAGTGTGGTGCTTTTCTCACACAGTGAATGTCATGTAATGAACAAGATGTTGGTTACATGCCAAAGTGAAATGAACATAATGCCTAATCGATTCAGTGTGTAAACAGTATAAGTAGCAGCTGTCAAATTTTCCATGAGGAAATAAGAAATTTAACCTGTAGAACAAAACTCAAAGAATGAATCAGTGATTATTATTAATCAGATGAGTCAAGAGCGACGATGAGGCCCGCGTTCGTTAAATACAGTGATAAGACTACAGAGACTGAGGTGGAGGATGCTGATGATCAGCGTGATTACTCGTTTTCCATTGTAAATGTATAGCCTTTGATAACATATCAGTAAAGTTATCTTTCCATTACTAGAATATAGAGGTCGGCAGCGTGTTTGTTTGTTTGTTTGCAATAGTGTGTCAACTCAAGATAATTATCCCGAATGAGATAAAATAGAGAGCTATTGAGGACTCCAATTCTAGTTTATAATATAAATATAATAAATTAAAATGATCTCTAAACATTAATTGTCTTTAAAATAGACGATATTATTATTAAACATGGAATGACTGCTGGATAGGTGGGACAGTAGGCTATGAATAAAGGCTGGTATTAAAATAGATATAGTTATCATGATCATATCTATTATTTTTTACATTTTATGTATTACAGGTTGGAAAGGCATAGGCACATGTAAAAATAATTCTGTAAAGCAAAGTTACCTTTTAAAATAATCAAATGAAATATTTCTATATCAAGTATAAAGAGCAATAAACAGTAAGAAACTAAACCAACTCACTATTTGGTGTTAATATTGTTTGGCTTTAAAACTGTTTCAAACTGTAGGGTACATTATGGTGTAGTTTTATAAAGAAATTGGCCGGTAGTTTTTCCACGTACGTATCTGCCATTGTTCCTCTAGTGATTTTAGCACATGCTTCTCCATGCTATTTTTTTTTAATCTTAAATGTGCTTGATTATTGAATAGGTTACTTTATTGGATGATGTACAGTATGTACATTTCTCTGTAACATTACATTTTTTTTTGTAAAATGAACGTATGGAAATCTAAAATGTGCTCTTTCCTGCTATCACAGTAACGCAGAGGAAATCAAATAAGCATCTAAGCCAAAAGTTATGGAAAACCTTGTTATGTAGTGTGCCTAAGACTTGCACAGTACAGTATATCTGAAGAATAATCTACAGAGTAAGTGCAATGTACTGCAGCGATGATTGCAGAGGATGTACAAGTTCAGTGCCTCAGAGAAAGGCCATTTACAGCAAAAGTCTTTTATCAGCTGCACAAAGTGCTTATAAAGCTGTAGGACATGGACAGCATTTAAAAACCTCATCACACATCTTCACTTTTAGCACACAGTAGATAAAAAAATAAAGCAGGACAGCGTGTGCTGTTATAGGAAAGCTGATTATTTTCAAATAACATGACACCCTGAAGTGTTTTATTCCTCTTATACCACAGCAATTTACCAAAACTTTGCCATATCAACAATTAAAGTCTTTTTAGTCTGTTTATGTGAAGCATCTGCCATACAAGTCCCCATGTAAGCTGTTAATATAGAAATAGTAACGTATTAGAACAAGCGCATTAATATAAACTATCAGAGCTACTGTTATAGAAAATTAATCAACGCCTCATGACCAATCAGATTCAAGAATTCAACAATGTTACTGTATTAATTACATGTCGAGATCTATAAAATGTTTGCCACTGTAATAAACACCCCTATCATGTTGGTCACCTTGTAGATGGACAGTTCTAATATAGATGGGTATAGCTTACTCTAGCATTTT
This sequence comes from Pangasius djambal, assembly GCA_022985145.1. Taxonomy (NCBI): domain Eukaryota; kingdom Metazoa; phylum Chordata; class Actinopteri; order Siluriformes; family Pangasiidae; genus Pangasius; species Pangasius djambal. Next base: position 12,275,233 of record CM040994.1, read on the forward strand.
ATGCCATTTGTCAGTGTAATAATATAATCATATAATATTCAGTGTAATAATATAATCACAGGGCTGCTGATGGTTAGATATTTTTGGTGGGTGGGCTTTGGTTTGGTTAAAACCAAAAACTGTTGGGACTCGATCATGTCAGAACTGAACATTCTGGATATTTGGGGAAAAAATTTATCTGTACAAGTTATTTCTAAAGAAATAAAAAAATTTTGTGACAGTATTCAATATTTGCCCACATCACTGTGACACTTAACCCTGATACGCTTCGGCTTGTTGCCATGTTGGCCTTATTCCCCAACACTGCATTTTCCTGAAGCCTTAATGACCTGTGCACTGGAGTACAGCCTCCTTGGCTTTATTATTGTTTTCTTATGATTAAACTTCTCTAGCTTGCGGCGATAGCTGAGTGCTCATTAGGGAGTGTGATGCTCAGAAAAGGCCTCAGGTGCTCAGGGAGCTCATGAAGGACATGTTGTTTGAACTCAGCATGCAGAACATCCAGGTAACGGCTGCGTCTTCACCCAAAGCAACGTGGAAAGTTCAGTAATGATTCAACATACAATTAACGTATGATTCCTCCATGTTCCACTGCGTAAATAACATATCTACAGACAGTTAAAGCAGCTCCACAGGGTCTATGTCCTTGCGCAGGTGATGCAGGGGTGTAACACGGCGCAACACCCAAGAAAGTGACAGGTAATAAAGCAGTAGATAAGCTGTGATCTTTTCCGATGCATTTTTCCCAAAGGAACATGGTGCAACATGGCGTAACATTTTTTACTCCCACATTCAACAATTTCAGTAATCAATGGTTTGAAATCCTTAATCAATATGCTTTTTACTCATTTTTATTCACACTACCAGTTTTTAAACTTTCTCAAATAATCAATATCACTTTTTTGATTCAGCCTGGCATTTGTATACATTTCTTTGAAAGAATAAACACATGACTGACCCACATCACTGCTCTTAATCGAAATATGTGCATTGTGAATCCTATTATATTTTGTTGACATGAAATTATTTATTGATGCAGTGCATTTTTAATAAAGAAACTTATGCCCAACACAGTGCACTATAATAATGTACACCAATCAGCCATGACATTAAAGCCACCTGCCTAATATTGTGTAGGTCCCCCTTGTGTTGCCAAAACAGCTCTGTTCCATCGAAGCATGGACTCCACAAGACCTCTGAAGGTGTTCTCTGGTATCTTGCACCAAGACGTTAGCAGCAGATCCTTTAAGTCCTGTAAGTTGCGAGGTGGCGCCTCCATGGATTGGACTTTTGGATTGGGATGGATTGGGATGTTTGTCCAGCACATCCCACAGATGCTCAATTGGATTGAGATCTGGGGAATTTGGAGGCCAAGTCAACACCTTGAACAGTTTGTCATGTTCCTCAAACCATTCCTGAACAATTTTTGCAGTGTGGCAGGGTGCATTATCCTGCTGAAAGAGGCCACTGCCATTAGGGAATACGGCTGCCATGAACAGGTGTACTGCAACAATGTTTAGGTAGGTAGTACGTATCAAATTAACATCCACATTAATGCCAGGACCCAAGATTTCCCAGCAGAACATTCCCCAGAGCATCACACTGACTCCACCGGGCTTCCCTTCATCCCATAATGCATCCTAGTGCCATCTCTTCCCCAGGTAAATGACGCACACACACCTGGCCATCCACGTGATGTAAAAGAAAATGTGATTCATCAGACCAGGCAACCTTCTTTCCTTGTTCCACGGTCCAGTTCTGATGCTCTCGTGCACATTGTAGGTGCTTTCAGCGCTGGACAGGGGTCAGCATGGGCACTCTGACCGGTCTGCGGTCATTTCGTTTTCATTACTATAAAGCCTCATACGCAGCAAGCTGTGATGAACTGTGTGTTCTGACACCTTTCTATCATAGCTAGCATTAGCTTTTTCAGTGCTACAGTAGCCCTTCTGTGGGATCGGACCAGTCGTGTTAGCCTTCGCCCCCACCCTCCCACATCGATGAGCCTTGGGCGCCCATGACCCTGTGGCTGGTTCACTGGTTGTCCTTCTTTGGACCACTTTTGGTAGGTACTATCCACTGCATACTGGGGACAACCCACCAGACCTGCCATTTTGGAGATGCTCTGACCCAGTCGTCTAGACATCACAATTTGGCCCTTATCAAAGTCACCCAGATCCTTACGTTTGCCCATTTTTCCTGCATCCAACACATCAACTTTGAGAACTGTCTGTTGACTTGTTGCCTAATATATCCCATATATTGTTGAATGCAAATACTTACTGTTAGTTAGAGCATGCTTATAGTTACAATTACAACTGTGTGTGCATTATTAGTGAGAACTCCCTAATTTCTAACATAAAGCACTGCGGTTCTATGCAGTAATTGTTTATCTAGTTTATAAACATCCTTAGGTAATCAGTATGGCTTTATTTGTCATGGCTGCATTGCACTGTTATACATTTCTAGAAAGCTGTGCATTCATCATTGTCCTTTTCAGCAGCGTATATGCTTCCTCAAATAATCAACAGGCAACGTGTTTTTGCTCCTCATGTGTATGGTTTCATGCAGAACTGAGTGTATAGCTGGTGACAACTCTCGTATAATCCAGTGATTGATCCAGTGAGATCTGGTATACAGACTTGCACGAGTAATCAATATGCTCATGCATATGAAACCCCAAATTCATATGATCATGGATCATGCACACACTGTATTTTCATAAACCATCCTGTTTTTTGATAGTGCACTGCATGCATGCTTGTTATATGTGTGCATGCAGACCTGTGTGTTGTTGGGGAGTGCTCCCTGCTCGGTGTCCCCCCCTCCCCCCCTCGAGGCTTTGCACAATAAGGTACGTAATGGAAAATCTCAGTCCCTTAAATCTACTCCTCTGTTGCTCTCTTTCCTTCTGTCTCTCTCTCTCTCTCAGGATCTCTAACAGGGTGGACCACAGAAAGCACGCGGAACAGAAAAAATAACTAAAGGAAAAAAAAAAAAAAATAGGTAAGCAAAAGAGTTTGGAAAAACTTTCCAGAGCATCAGGCTGCTTTTGCTTTCCTCAGGCGTCTGAAGTGACGCATTGTAAAACACGCACATGAGCTCGCGGACGTGAACAAAGTTGAACAAACAGCGCGCGAGGTCGAACTTTGCATTATTGCAAACCTAAAATGAGCAATAAAGAAGACATAACGACAGCGTTTAGGGAAACATAAAAGGCTGAATTGAATGCAGCCTTTTTCAATCAGCAAGCTGCAAACTGCAGAAGGAAAAAAAAAAAAAAAAAAAAAAAAAACGCCATGGACTCGCGCGCTTTTTTTCACCTTAATTTCTGCCACAAATGCATCGTGATTTCGAAACTAGCAGATTTTCATTCCTCTTGCAGGTTGCTGTTCCAGTAAAGAAAAAAAAAAAAAAAAAGATCTGGGTCAGGTGCGTTGTAGGAAGGAGGCGCAAGGAGGAGGCGATGTGAAGCTGAGCATCAGATCTCAGACAGCGGATGCACACACACTCTGCACGCGCCTTCGGACACAGGTAAGGCAATGCAATGCAACGCGGACACACTGCGGCACGCGCGAGCTGGACATGCGTTCATGTGAGCACGTGCAGCACAGCGCCTGAGCTGAGATTGGTTTGATCAGATGAGAGACTAATCAGTAGAAGATGCATGCTTTGGTTTTGAATGGATGAGATGCATGTCCATAGGTAGCCTTTATATATTCAAAAACATATAATTTTTTTTTTATTATTATTATTTTTTTGCTGCATGAACACTGAGCTGAGGCTATTACTGTATGATGTTGGGATTTTCACATGCATGAGAGAGGCTGCTGTGAGAAAGTCACGGTTATGATAAAACTGAGTGCAGTCTATAGTAAAAGTAAGCTATTTTTTTTTAGTACATGGATGTTTGGAAAATCCGGTGTGACCAGATGACCAGAAGGTTTTGAGTTTGAATCTCAGGACTTCCACAGAGCTTCTCAGCTCCATGTATGGACTGGGTTCTGGCTCTTGTAATGCCAGTGAAAATGTGTGCTCAGTCTTGCTACAAGGTTGTTAGTCTTATGGACTGAAATGCACCTTGTGATGTGAAGCGTCTCCTTTTTGTTGTGGTTCGTTTCACAAGCATCATAGTGCTGCTCATTATTTCTTATTGCACTGTCAGGGGACGTTGCTCGGTGCCATAGGGGTAAATGGAACAAAGTCTTCTGGAGCATTGGTGCAAGAGTACGCTCAGGTGAAGGATGTAGAGGATCAAGGCAAAAACATAGATTAACCCGTAAACTTAGCAATCATAGTTCTGTGTGTGAGTTTGGCTATAGATGAACACTGAACTTATTAATCAGCATTATGCATTAAAACTCCAGTTTTTGTTTACTGTGTTTATGGGTTGTTTGAATTTAATCACCTTTATTAACTGTAAAGTGTTGTGACCACTAGCTGTGAAAATCACTATACACTCAATTACAATATGAAATGGATGCACTTTTGCTCCAAAATCCATTTCTTTTTGATAAAATAAGAATTCCTGGCAGGTATTTTGGTGCCATGACTTAAACAACAACTTATTATATTATACTTGTATAACAGAATGTACGGAGTATTGTACTGAAAATACAGTAGGCAATCATATACACAACAAATTGTTGTTGGTGATTTATGCCCAGAAATGTAATTTTGATAAGAAACATTTTCAAATAAATGACAATTGAATTGTGGTCTCATAAGCCATGACGTGAGAGCTAAAGAAAAGTAATTGCAGATAGACTTATCTGTTGTTTGCCAGAATGTTGGTGGTTATGTGGTGTGGCTTATACAGTAATGTTTACAGTCAAAATTAGCACCATATGTTAGGGTGTGTCACTTTTGTAAAAGTGCGCATATACAATACGAGGGTGCTAAAAACATGTATTATGACATGAGAAACTCAAACTCACTTTAAGTTTTAAAATTCCATTATGTCATGCTCGGTAAATCATTACTTGAAAATAATAAACATTTTCAAATTTTAGCCCAGTATTTTATAGACGTTAGATTTGTTTTCAAAGGAATATCTTTAATGAAATTAAATCTTATGCTCTATTCTTTGCCTTTTAAGGGAATTTTGAAGAACATTTTATTATATTGGATATTTTTATTCATTAATTTATTGATGTCAAGCAAGACTTGATGAAACTTGTAGTTTAAGCTCACTAATCTGGTAGTTTCTAAATTGACACTTCCTAATGCTATTGTTCTAACATTGCGTGTTTTGGGGAATAAATGTTAAATTATTGAACATTTGTATTTTTATGGTTTTCACCCGTCATAAAGTGCACAAAATGTTCAAATTTACCAAGCTAAAGGCAGTCCAATTTCAAAATCGAAAGTTGTTCACATATTTGTATACCAAATAACATGTTTTTACTACCCCCTCATCAGAGATAATAGTAAAAATTAATTTTCACTCCAAATGCCCTTGACATGCCACATCTAACTCCACGGGCGATTGTAGTAAAATGAGTTTTAATAACTGGTAGAGTTTAGCCTAATAGATAAAAAGTCGCTTTGAATAGCTATGTGAAATCCTTTATATCTTGTATTCATGCTTGGTTGCGGACAAGGGGCAAAGTTTTCCAAATTTTTCTCAGACAGATTATTTAAATCCATTTTGTTGATAGTTTGACAATCATTTTCAGCAGTTTGTAGAAAAGTTTTGGGGCGATCGTGTACACAGAATGAAGTCAATAGCTAGAGCAGCCATGTTTGACGCGACCTTAAGGTGCAGGCTTAAAGTTCATGATAATCATGGGCTTAGGTGATGGGTTCTGCATAGCTCTATGAGTAGGACTTGCTTGATTTACAGTCAACACTACATAATTAATCAGTTTCAATAATAAATGTGCTTTACACAATTGTCAGGATTTGTTTTCAGGGTACGCTACAGATATGAACTGCCTTATTGTTTGGAAAAACATAAGCCGCCCCTGCATGCATCATTACCTCAGCATGAGAAGGTCAGACTCCAGTCATATATATGTACATGTAGTTTTTATGAACTTGGATCTACTTGGATGCAGTCCTAATATGTGAGATTATTCCTTTGATCAGCTTTTTAGAGCGAAGAGGAAGCATATGGATTTACCCTTAAGAAATTTTAATGTTGATTCTAAGAGAACGTGATGTTAGATCATGATCTTACAATCATAGGTTTGCATAATACCTCATTTCACTCAAGGTCCAAGTATGGTGAATGTATTTGGTTAAGAAGTCATGTTGATACTGATACCTTGTTGGTGTTGGAGGTTATTTGGAGATTGATCAGTGTTCGTATTTATTTGTCTGAAATCCATCACCCAGGATTTGAATTGAAACCATGGCTGTGTTCTCATTACAGGGTTAGAATTGGACAAGTTCCAACTTTTCACCCCGAAATGGGACACATCAAAAGCAGTTTGAACAAAAATCAGATCTGACCCACTATCTCGTGTAGTCCTAGACTGGGTACTTATCTGAAATGTGGGCATGAAACTGTAATGAGATTGCTCAGATTGGAATTCAGCTGTGTCCTTGTTACGTAACACTGTCATGATCATCCATCGTGGTGGAGCATCAGCAGTATAACTGGGGGGAAAAAATTGATCCAGTAATCTCTGATATTATGACCTTTGCTGCATTTGGCTGTTCAGTGTGCTGTATACTTTCTCTATCAGATATCAGTCCTCACTGTATAAACTGTTCCATATACACTGCCCTCCAAAAGTTTGGAAACGCCTGAACAAAATAGGGTTTTTGGGCAATATCAGCATAAATCCTCTTTAGTTAGTGACCATTTTGCATTGATAATAAGGGACAACACTAGGCATCCGAGCAGTCAGTTTATTCAAACATTGACTTGATATATTACTCCAAGCCTCCTGGAG
>CM040994.1:12282234-12310451 GCA_022985145.1 Pangasius djambal
AAAATTTGAGTATTTTTCTATGTTATGTTCATGTTTATGTTCATAAACTTTTTATTTAATAAAATATGTTTTCATAGTTTGTGTTGTCCCTTATTATCAATGCAAAATGGTCACTAACTAAAGAGGATTTATGCTGATATTGCCCAAAAACCCTATTTTGTTCAGGCGTTTCCAAACTTTTGGAGGGCAGTGTAGTTCTTTACTAATAATCAAAATTCCTCTGCAATAGCCTTCTAAATAGGGATAGGAATGAACATGTAAATTTACATGAATGTAAATCCTATAGATTTTTGGTTCTGAATATAGAAAAAAAAAAACCCTAATTTTGAGAAAAATGGTTTTAAAGATGCAATGTGACGTAATGCGTTATGACAAATGTATATCATAATGGTATATAAACTGACATATATCAGGAGACAATCTTTTCAGGGTGCCAAGAGGGCAGAATTTCAGATAATGTGGTGATCGCAGGTATATAGAAAAACAGTGAAATTTTCCTGCTGAGTTTTGATATTTTTATTGCTACAGGTTAAGAGAAGACATGTTTTACATGTAGTTTATCCAAAAAATAAACGAAAAAAATGATTGATGTGTCCAGAATGTCTGCCTGTAGTTTCTTCCCATGAATACACCACTAACACGTACCTGTTGGCTTTATTGGTCGTTAAACAAAAACAAATTTTGATTTATATTTGTATATAAAGTTGGTGGTTCTGGTATCCATCTTGACATCTTGAAAGAAATCTTTATGCCATGTGGTACTTAGTGTAGTAGCATTGTGCGTGGTGTATATGCCTAATTTACAGTGCACTGTGCGTAATAATATAGTGCACTATCCAGGGAATGCAGCATGTCCACTGAGAATCCGGACACTACAAAGCACTGACGTCATGTGTGTATAGGTGTATATGTAGTCAGCTGGGACACGATATTTGCCTCTTCCTGCATCCACACTCCTGCCTGTGCCCTTGCTTTGTCTAGCCTGGCTTGCCTGTGATATTTGTACAGCTCTTTGACTAATGCCTGTGTATGACATTCTGCCTGTTTTCCACATGCTTTACTTTTCAGATTTGCTTTTCTTTGGTGTAAAGTCTAGATATGTCTGTAAAAGCTGCACTGAAAAGCAAAGTGGTGGGAAAGTAGACTCTATTTCTGTTTAGTTTTTACCCATGATTATTAGTCAGATAGGGATTTACGGAGTATATTGTATTTTCTTTCTCTTTGTGATTGTGTGGGTCGGGAAGATCACTTGTTTTCTAGTTATTTTACAACTGTATTCATTCTCCTACTAAACACAGAGGCACCAACATCTATTGTATAGTGTGTATGATTTGACCCCATTCTAAAGCGATACAGGAATATGCCGTAAAAATACGCTCTTCTGTTTTCTCAGATAAAGCAGTGGTCAAACCAGATGTGATTAATAATTGCCTGGTGTAAAAGCCAGTTTGGTCAAGTAGTGGTCACACCTTGCTGTTTTCTTACTGTTGCTTAGGGTACATCTGAATACACCAACATATATTTTTTCCAACACATCGGGGAGAGCACATTGGTGTGAGAGAAATTTCTGGCCGAGAGTTGCTGAGACACTTTGCTTTCAATAAAATAAAAAAAAAAGATCAGTTTCTCTTCATGATGTCCTTGGTGTCCATAATCACCTAAGTACAGTTTCCTTCCTCCTTTTTCATGGCAAAACATTTTCTTTTCACCTCACTTTATTTACTTCTGATTCACCTTTTCTGTAATTCGGCTCCAGATTGTGGCCTTTTTAAAGAAGTTGTTATGCTGTTAAATAATAGGCCTATATATTTTTATTGGCATAGACATGAGTCAAAATAATTTTAAATTCTACCTCTGAAAAAGATAGCCGTTTAGGCATCATTTCAGCTGCGTGAGCTTTGCCATTTATGGAGTTTTGTGGGCGTCACCCAATGCCAATCAGCTGTGCCGTGCATGTGCCTGGTAAATTATGGGTGATTGCCATTCATCAACATACACATGAGAGTATGCATTTGACATCTTCTGAGCTTTTCACGCTAAACAGCTGACAATGCTTAAATCATTGCTCATGTTAGCTACTGCAGTGATATGATCCCTTGCAAATATTGACTTTTTGCTGTTTCTGACGCAGGCAGCGCATGTCGTGTTATTGATTTGGAAAACGTGTACTAGCGCAGTAAAGTTAGGGTGCAGAATGTCCAATATAGTTTGATGGTTTCCACTTCTGTAAAGGCTAAACCATACAGCCCATTTTCTGCATCGTAATGTTTTAACTCTAATGTTTTAATCGATTTATTGATTTATCATGGCATGCTTTACTGGCATTCACACTTCCAAAACCCTCAAATCGTGAGACTGAAGATGCAAAAGCCATATTTGTAATCAACCCTAAACCTTAGAGCTCCATGTACATTAAAAGGATGCAAGGACAAATCACTGAACAAGAACCATCTGGGCCAAATGACCTATCACCATTGATCCTTAGGAAAGGAGGGTCTGTTTATAATAAGGGCTGTAGGTCCTGTGTGGTTGAGAGAATATAGAGGTCACTACCCTCAAATTAAAGCTGACATTCTGCACTTTTTCATTATAAATCCAATGTTCTGGACTACAGATCCAAACGACAAAAAATGTGTCTGTGTTTAATTTGCTTACAGGCTGCACTGTATGTGTGTGTGCTGTGTTGTATTGCTCAGCAGGCGCAGTCACTAGGACCACATAATCTGCATAAGAATTTCACACACACACAGGCGTAGAGTAAAAAACTGTTAATAAGCATGCCTGTTATATTAAGCTTGGATGACATTTGACTGCTGTCAGGTTGTTAACATGCTGTCGGTGTGTGCTTTTGTTTTAATGCCTTTAGCCGACTTCGAGTGTACATGTAGAGAATGCTCTTCAAAAATGTGTCAGGCTTATGTCATGTACAGTAATTAGAAATGATCACAAGCAGAAAGTTGTGTTCGTGCCAATAGAAGATTGTATGTTGTTGAAAACCACTGGACTGAAAGTTAATCTAACAATACTAAATTCATTAAGCGAGGTATTTTGAGCTCCAGTCCTGCTGACCCACTGACCTGAACACTTTCGGGTATTCCTAACTGCCAGCATACCTGATTCGTGGTTCGTGAAGGGTTTGTTAATTAGCTAATGAAGTGGATCAGGTGTTCTATAGCGGGGAAAACTGTACAGGGCAGTTTGTCACCACGACTACATCCAAAACCTGCGTCCAACATGCCCTCATGGACTTTCCCTCATGACCCGGAATCACAAAACCGATTTTGAAAATATCAGTATGTATGTTAATACATAGAACTTTAGTAAAAAAAAAAAAAAAAAGGCTGGTAAGAGAATGGCCGTTAATATCTGCCATAATGTAAGTGAACGAGAACTGACGTGTTTCATGGACGTCTCACAATAATAAATATGACTTTAAATGGTTAACAAGTGCAATGCACCGTTGTTTAATAAATACAAATGATTACAGACAAATCAGAGTGTGTGTTTATTGGAAACTAATCAACTTTGGAGTAGTAACAGCAACTCCCCTTCATGTTGGGCCACGATACACCGCCATGTCTTTGATTTTCTTATAACATCATGCCCTGTTGTGTTTTATTCCTTACTTTGTAGATATTTAGTAGTAATATGAGGCTGCTTTATGTAGCCCATGTTCTAGATAGTCAAAATTGGCTTAACCTTTAAAATCTACTAGTGTATCAGAAATTGCGTTGTGTAGCACATCTTTAAAAGCACTTTTTCAAAATGAGTTCGACACATTAAACATAACATAATTACTAAATGTAGACAGAAAATAGCAATGTAATCTGTAGAATAGTATACTTTGTTTAGGCTAGGTGCAAGAAAAATGGCCACATACATAAACTTGGGCTAAACACGTGTGACTGGGTGTTAGTACATACTTTATTAGCTAGCTAACTACATTTATCTAAAATATTTATTAGCTAGCTATGTAAAAATTGTAGGCTTTACATTATGGGTGTGTATGGATCTATTTTCAGGACCTGTGCATGTGTTGTGTGCTCCAGTGGTGTATTGTTGTACGCTGCTGTAATTGAATCTCTTTCACTGACCTTCAGTCTATAGTGCTGAAGATTCAGTGTCATCTGCCTTCTGACATCTTGACCTCAATTATTCAACTCAGTGTTGAATGTGATTGCGAAGCTCTTTACCTCCTTCCTGTGTGCCCTTGAATACCATGATCTATGAGATGATCTAATGCGTAGTCTTAATTCGTATCCTCCGTTACAATGGATTTATTTTTGTCCCCTATAGGTTTACTATAGGTTTTGAGAAACCTATAGCGAAGTGTAAACATTTGCTGAGGACAATTAGATTGTTTAGGTATGGGTTCGTCATTCATCATGGCACTTATTTCATTTTTTTTATGTGAAAATATGCCGTAAGATCCCATAAAAATTTGCAGCGGCACTAGTTTTCAACAGGTCACGTATTTCTGACTGAAACAACATATTTGGCGGATGAGAATTGGCTTTTAAAAGTTGGGCGTCAAAAACACACATCTACTCAGATTTACATTATACAGTTATTCTGCAATTAAAGAGGACTACTCACCTCCCACAATGTCATTTGCACGTGGGGAGGCAGAGACAGACAAAATCCTGCTAATATAGAAGGAGAGGATTGAGAAAAATGCTGGAAAATTCATCCCAGGAGTAAAGCCGTAGTAATTTGAGGCAGAGACGTAGGTGGTGACTCAAATGCTGTGCCCTACGTTTGTGCTCATGGACGCCAACTTGGGTCAAGCATTGTACACGCATTAGAAGACTGTCCAATGCTGAAGCGTCTTGTTGAAGCTGTTGCGAGGCCAATCCTCAATCTCCTGGCAGGATTTCGGATACAGGGCTTTGTGAGGCTTGTGTCTCGTACGTTTGCCTTAAAACCTATATGGGACACGATTATGTCTGGATCTGCTGAGCTTATGGGACGAGTGTCGTGTGATTTTGTTTCCATCAGGTATGCTCTATTGTGATCGATCAACTGATCAATCAACTTGTCCATATTTGTTTTGAAATGAACTAACATGAGATTATGGAATAGCTAGCAGCTGAAACTGTAAATTGATTTTTATTAATCCAATGAAAAGTGTTTAAATTGAGGGGATGTATGACTGGGAATTAAGGGTGAATGTATTAACATTTTTTGGGTTGTTTTTCCATACATTTTAGTTATGATATTGAATTTATTTTAAGGATCTAACGTAATAAAAACCAAAATCAGGGGGAAATGTTGCTGCACTGTAGTGGGATTGTACTACAGGACTCATGGACTCATGGACTGTAGAGAACTTGCACAATCTGACCAAGGACATGAGCAGGTTCATTTAGATTTCAGGTTGTCTTTAAAGAGTACTGAATCTTACTCTGCATTCCCACTGGCAGCGGAACAACGCAACAAACTGCCAATTTACAGTGACCTGAGGCAGAAAGACTCTTGCTGACGTAAAAAGGGCAGAGCCAGGAATGGTGATAATGTTGCACATTTATGACTTTATGCAAAGACAAAAATGAAGCAATGTGGCAGCTTCCAAAAGAATTAGAGTCATTGAGAGGACTGCCTTTTTTTAGGTACTATCAGATATTTGTTCCTAATCATAAAAGAACACGGATGATGATGGCTATTATAGCAGCTTGGAAAACCACCAAGGAAACCATGGTGGCCAGCAACTCGAATCAGGCACACCTATCAGAAACCAACAAGTAGCGATTTGGGAAAAAGAAACGACTGCCAGTATGAACACAGATTTAGCCTTCAATAAAAATCCTAATACAAATAGGCAAGCCCGCTGTGCAAAATAAACAAATAACAAATAAAACCTGCGAAATGTAAAGAACTGTTACGCATAATCAAACTATATCTATAACTATATCTATTCTAATGAGTTATTTAATATTGCTTTAAGAACTTTGCCACGCAGTACCTTAAGCTAATCACTCGTACTCTTTTTTCTTTTTTTTTTTGTGTGCATGACTGACATATTAGGAAACTTGCATGAATGAAGGCATCTAATACCCAGAGATCCCCTACATAAGAGAAAATGTCTGTAATTAGCCACAGTGTGTGTGTGGAAGCTCAAGATTCTGCAGAAACATTTTGCAAAATAGGGGAAATATTAACTTATCTAAATATAAGAGTTGCAAACAATGCATTTAACGTATTCCAGATGGTTTTATTTTGCATGGTAATGGAGAACTAAACCCCCCTGGGCCCCTCACCTAGCCTGGGCTCGGGACAGCTTCACTGGTTGTTGCCCCTGTGATGGTTGGGCTACAAACAGGAATACCATTTTCTCTGATGTTCACTTTATATAGTAGGCGACCTTGTTTTAAAACTCTCAAAGGATACACAACACAACCCTTACCTCAATTACCTCATTGCTTTGTAACAGTGTTTATTCAAAGTGCTATATGAGTAAAATTTTAATTGAACTGATACACCATTCATTAATCACAATAAACCCCAGTCTGATTAGAATCGACTTTAATAGTAGGTGCTGAGAGGGAAGCAACGATGAGAGAAATGCACAGTCAGCATAAGAAGTAAGCAGTATTTTCCAAAAACAGTGAACAGTAAGTGAACTATGCTCTTATTAATTCCATTCAGCGCACTCTTTATTTACAGATCCTCACATGGCGTCATTACGGTGAACGGTAGCTGAAACACTATCTAACACTGATGCAGTGGGGCGATTGTGTTCAGGTATACTTCTAGTCTGACCTGCTTCTATGAGTCCTCATCAATTATCAATCACTTGGTCTAAATTATTCACCCGTGACACTTCAGGGAACTGACTGCTGTGGTAGTGGTATTCACCCTTGATCACTCGGCCGTCTGTGTTATGCCAACATGATACAAATGTGCCACCTTGTTTGGCATTCTTCAGAGGAATAGTTTTACATTTGGCTTGTTCTTTGTGTCTGCTTGCATCGAGTCCGAATCGCTTGGTGATGTCATCAGCTGTTTTTTTGGAAGTAGCTTGCCGATGGTAGCAAATACGGGACATGGGAAATAGGGCAGTGGTTAATGTTCTGCTCTTTTTTTCCAGAACATTGTGAGTACGGCTGAGTAATATGATGATATGATATAATATGATATTATGATATCATATGTCACATGTTCAGTGAGCTTTTTTGAGAACATCACTAATCTTGTCCGTACGTCATGGTCGCCAGTACGTCATGGACGTCGTGTCGTCATGGTCTTGCTGTATCGCCAATCCGATTTGTGAGTCAGTGTTGGGCCTCTAAGCAAGACACCTATACCTCAGCTCTGTGCGTGGATTTTAATGGTCACTTAGATAAAAGCCAAATCTCTAAAAATTCAGCCTCACATGCACCTTCTAGTGGGTTTGGCGGCTTGTTGAATAATAGACATTGAGAGTTGTGGGCTCACACAATTGATTTTACATCACGACTTTGACACTTTGTCTTCTTATTTTTGTAAAACTCATTATTTATCCGGCCTATTTATCCATTGCTCATCAGGTGCCAGGTTTAGTGTTAACTCCCTTTGAATTTGGGAACACAATTTTACAGAGATTTTTCTCTCTCTTCAGTCACAGTTAGTCATCTTTTTCGTCGTTACAGAAGCGCCCAGCACCATGGCAAATATGACACGACGTAAGTTGACAGTAAAGTTATTAAACATCACATCAGATTTAGTGCTATGTTTGCTGTATGATGAGACTGGAGCCGGTAATGATATGTCACAACTTGGAAAACTATTAGAACTGTTTCCTTCTTCCTGGTCTGTTATAGACTCTGCATACTGGACTTCTCAAAAATGTACTGTAAAGGTAATGTAAAATGTGTACTGAAAATATTTTGCTTATTTTTTATTAGAAAACATATGGAAAGTTGTTGCATTTTTATATAGGTTGAACAACCGGATGTACAAATTATGCAGGTGGTAGGACATAATAAACGCTTTAAAAGGACAAATGAGTGGATCTGTCCAATTTCATAAAATACCATCAAAAACTATTACACTAGGACCAATAAACATGGGTTAAAGTTATGAATTAATGACTAGAAGGTTTTGAGCACAAATCCCAGAACTTCCATGGAGATGGGTCCATAAGCTCTGTGCTAGGCTTGGGCTATGCCTTGCTTGTAAGCCACTTTGGATAAAATGAATCCGTGAAAATGTAGTCAAATTAAAGTAAACCGTTCTATTTTAAAATAGCACAAAGACAGAACATAATCTTAGTGAATCTTTTTGTACACAGTGACTGGGGTTTAATGGCTTCAGTTCTTTATCCAAAAAGCTTTTGACAACACGTACTTACACACCTTTCATCACGTCAGTCTTTCAGACAGCTGCAGTGGTTTATTGGGTTCTTCTGAGATCTTTCATTGTCACGCAGACATTTTTCTATATGCGCTTTGTACTATTTCTAATCTTCTGTTCATTACCTAGGAACGTCGTGTCGCATTAGCCGCTTTAGAATTGAAAGAAATACAGTTGTAACATTAATTTGAAAATATCTGATACGTCCTTTTTTCCAAATTCCTGGTGCAAGTGCAGTGTAAATACAAGACAGGGGACATATAGTAACATTGCCTTTTGGGTTTTACCGACAATTTTATTTCACCTTAGTACTTGGGAATAATATAAATATAAGTTAAAGATGATTTTTTTTTTAAATGTTTGTTAGAGAATTTAAGCAAAGCACATAAAATAAGGAAAATCTTTTTAGCATTGGCAAAATGTAATATGGATCATTTTAACCCAAACAGAGCATAAGGGTTAAGTAATGTACACATAAACAAGTCATTAATGCATATCTATAGTATCGCATTGTTGTAGTTAATCAAGTGCAAACAAAATGCCAAAGCACTTTGCTGCCCAGATGCAAAAAAAATCTCAAATTACACCATAATTCATTATATTTCATATTTCATACCTTTTCCAAGCACGTTCATTTTCCTAAATTTGATGCCTGCAGACAACCATAATGAAAATGCTTAATGAGCATTATCAGATGAGGTTTATCTGGATTACATCTATTTTTGACAAAGAAATGACAAAGACCCATCTAACTGCAATTATATACCAGTATACATCTCCTGATGTATGAGTTAACAATATCATCACAATTTGTTTAAAAATTAGGAGCAAAAACATGCTTATATTCTCTAATATGACGAATGGTCCCAGTTTTATCACGTGAATTCTGATATTTGAGAGTAGATTTATTAATCATAATATTGCTGAAACATTTTTTTTTTTAAAACACTAAAAATAGACAACGTGAACATTTAACGGTGTGAAAATTCCTTTAAAACTGCATTCAAATTGCATTTGAATCACTTAGTATGCTCAAATTCAATATTTGGCTTATTAGGATATTTGGCCTTTTAGAATCCAGCTGTGTCCACTAGAACACCATTTTAGATTCGGCCTCAGAAAAATGTAATGATCGCAATGAGTGCCTGTTGGAAATTACTACTGGAACTAGTTACATATAATATCAGTTTCAGGACATTTTTTAAAAAGATTTTTTAAAATTCCCCTAGAAGACGGAGACATAATTTAAAACCTGTGTCAAAATAAGATGTGCTGTAAATGACATGGATTTATTCAGATCCCATCTTTCTTCATCAAGTATCATTTATCTGAAAACTGTAAGAAAACATGTTGTGATAGACTGTGTGTAAAGCCTGGGATATTAAACATTCGAATGTTTTTTTTTTAACCATTGAATACATAAATATTCTGAAATTTTGAATAGTATTCAAAAGTATTCGATCTCTTCTGACAGGTAAATAAAAAGAACATTAAAAAGAAAAATAGTCCCAATAGAAAGACTGAGATACCAGATAGCTGTAAATACATGGGAGTCATGATATGTCGAAGAGTCCACAATAACAATATCGCTAAATATATAACTGATTATTGGCACATGCCATCTAACCACTAGCAAATCTACTCAAGTGTCAGTAAGATTGAGTATTGAGTAAGACTTCTTTTTAGTGTTTTTCTTTTGAATGAGGGGTTTCAGTTTTCAGATGGCACTTATTTTTCTGGAACAGCCTGGGTGTTAATTAGGCAACACTATCACACACTGCAGTGGGACTAAAGCAACGGTAAGGAGACATTTTACTCTAAATAGAGGCCGACATATGGAAACACATCTCACAACTTTGGTAAAGCTGTTAATTTGGATTTCTGGCATTCATGGGTATGAGCTGGAACTAAGACTGTGGCTTCCGTTAGTGACTGAAAATGTTCCTAAACATTCAGGTTGGTTCGAAGTGTCAGGAGTCAGTCAATCAGTCAATTCTTACCATCCTGGAGATGTTTCCCAGCCTATCATTAGGGTTTACAATAACACCCTTCGCAGCACTTCATCCTTCAGTGTATGCAGAATTCATTGTGAGTACACTCAGTCCTGTTGTTTGGAAGACAGGATAAGAACTGTCTTCTTTATTTTAGACGAATTTGAAGCAGCATCACGTGAAACATTCATGGTCTCATCAGGAGACACTGCCACTGAAAATAAAATGCCGCCCAATGAAAATTTGGTGCAGGTATATGTTCCAGCTAGCAGTTTTAAGGTACGCAGTGGGTAGCGTTTCTGATCCTCGGCACGGGTTACTGTGTGGAGTTTCACATGTTCTCCCATTGTCTGCGTGGGCTTCCTCCAGATTCTCCAGTTTCCTCCCACTTCCCAAGAACATACTGGTAGGTGGATTGGTGACTATAAATTGCCCCTAGGTGTGAATACCTAGGTATGTGTGCATGCTGTCCCATGGTGTATTCTTACCTTGTGTCCAGTGTTACCAGCATAGGCTCCAGATCCACCCGAACCTGACCAGGATACAATGCTTACTGAAGATGAATTAATTTTAAGTCGCAGATTGCTTTCTGGACACTATAGTGCCGTGATGACGTGTCCTTAGGGGCAGGTTGGGTAGAGCGCCACCATTTATATCAGCCAATTCAACAAATGATAAAGTCCTCATTCACATCTCCACACATTTTAAATTACACTGAAACATTAATTACCTCTGTTGAGTGACAAAAAAAAACCTATTTGCCTGATATAAACTGATGTTCCTTTGATTTGCTGACCTTTCTAGATGTGCAAATGTGGGGCAAGGTGCTCACCGTCCCAGTTAGCTTCCATGGTTATTATTGTACCTAGTGGTCAAAAATGGGAACTGCAGCAAGCTCCAATAGAGGTCCACTGGGGCAGGAATCACTCTGCCCCATGCTTGCTCTATGAACATTTTCAGTGGTGGAGGACCAGCGTTCAGGACAGTCAATAGGGTTGCCAGATTGGGTTTAAAATTACTCTGGCAGCCAAGATGGTATTTCTTTTTATAGCAAATAATCAGAATTAAATATAATACAATTCCACAAACAAAGTTTAAGTGCATACAGTGTGTCTGAATGTGTCTCACTTTTCCACTGGTTGAATTTTTTGTGCTAGTTTCAGGTCTTTTATTTGGTTTTTGAGATGTAGTTGGGCAGGAATCCCTGGTTAATGACATTAGTTCTTCTGCGTGCGTCTTACTGCTAGTGGAAAACTAGTGCCTTTAACACAGTTGTACAAAGATACATGTAAAAAAAAAACATTCGAAAATTGCTAGACTTTATGCTGGATGACTGTATGTTGTCAGCTCTCAACTACCTAGTATGAGGTTACTCAAAAAATCGACAAGGTAGTAGACTATAGCATATGTCAAGCATGATAGCCACTCGACTTAATTTTGTTTGAGGCTATGTTGTTATTGATGTCGTCCTGCTCCACCAAAGTCTATGGTCACGAGCTGCTGCTGCCACAGTGTTCTGACATGTTCATGTAACATGTCTATATGTTCACACAATGTTGCTGCGACATTTGAATACACTCAGATTATTAACGCAAACATTTCCGCAATGTTAATTAATTGCAGGATTTGGTATGTTTCCAATGTTGCAGGCTGACCTTTTTAGAACCTTTTCAGAATTTGTTCCAGAACATTCTGGCAACATTCTCTGTTAGTTCACATGTAGTCATTTGCATAGCACTGTAAATGGTGATATGGGAACTTTATATAAGCACACGCCTAATGATAATTCAGAAATAAACCTATTCTAGAGCCTTCCTAGCAGTGGCGTTTCCTAGATTCTCATTTAATCTGTAGGCTTGCTCTCATGTGCTTCTGTATGTCCATCACAATTTGGTGATTTTCCTGATTTCCTGACCATTCATGACCTGGTTTAGCTGATGTCTTAAAGCTCTAAAGTTGCTCTGCAATGTTGACTGAATGGATCCAGCATTTTTGTGTTTGTAAAATCTAATGCCACACGTGTATCTATTTATAACTAGTGTACTATTATTTAGAATTATTACCTGCCTCGACCCTCTGCCTATCAGTTGCAGTGAAGAAAGCATGGCCTCCCACTTATCATTTTTTCACACTGAATCGTATCCTTGATGCATTGAATCGCTGATCACGTGTCAACCTCACATCAAATCATCTCAGAAGGACAGATGCACATTCCTAATGCATCTTCACTGAACAACCTGGAATTGCTGCTTATTTCGTGCTTTACCTTGTCTGAGTCTTCAATTGAAACTGTTTTTGTCCTGCATGCAGAGATACTTTTCCAGCTGCAGCAATTTTTTTTTTTGCCTCACAGTTTTTTCATATTGCTCCAAACCCTGTCATTACACTCCTCTCTGGATCTCTACTGATGGATAGAATATCCAAACCAATCGCTTAATTAAATACCCACACACACTCTTGCGTAATTGCTGTAATGGCCGTTCTCTCACTGTGAGAGTCTATTCTTAGACACCGAATGTCAAATGAATGGCAAGGTACAAATCAGTTTGACAGGAACCTCGTCGGGACCATCAGCAGGTGTGCCATACAACAACGGCCAACAAACTGGAAGCAGTTATTTCATGCACGACTGAGGTGTTAAATTTAAGGAGATTATGCCAATCAAGCAAGGGCCACACTGCTACGGTTCAGTTACTTTTTTTCTTTTAGGGAAGACACTCCTGGTTTTTTTATGTAAGTGGAGAATATTTTAGTTAGCAGTGAGTAGATCTCTGAGTACCCTAGTGCGGAATGATGTGATTTTTTTTTCTCTTGCACAGTCTGGCCTACTTACAGCATAACACTGCATGCTGCATAGAGAAAATCCTGATTTTATTTCAGTCAGAATGGCAGGACTTTTATGGATCTCTCTAGTGAACAGGATTGTCAGAGAAGAACATTTCTTTAAATTTGTCCAAAACAAAGTCAATTGTCCATATGCTGCTGTCCAATTGGGACAGTCTTTATCTCCGGAGCACAGACGCTGCCCTAAAATGCCATCTCCCTAAAGAGGCTCCTTCTGAATAGAACACAATATTGAATGATGTGTCCTATACTGTATGTTAAATATCACAATATCACAGTCATCACTTGAATAAAGCAATGCACTGAAGCTAACACTGACCCCAGCATGGAAATAATACACTTTCTATACTTTTCTGAGTCCCCCATGATTTACACTAGTGTGTGTCTGTGTGTGCGCATGCGTGGTTGTGTGTTTGTGCATGTGTATATCTGCTGCCTAGCACTCGGTCTGCGCTTGACTAAGTGACTCTCATGGGGATCGTTTGATTTGGCCTAATTAAATGGAACATCTGAGGAGCGATATTGATGTAGCAGGTGGTTTGACTCCGTTGTAATGACTTGTTCCGGAGGCAGCTGGTACCGAGCACCATAACACCTGATGAATAGTTAAAGTGAGAGACGAGTGTGTGTCATCAAGGAGACGCCACCCGCCATCAGTCTTGTGAAAGATTAACTCCTTCTTTTATGTCCGGGTCAATGTGAGACATAACTCAGACATTTACCGAAAGTGAAACAAATGACTGAATTTTGTTAGCTTTTTGAAAAAAATAAACTTCGGAGGTAATGTTCACCGTATTTTGGAATTCAACGTATCAAAAGACTATAAGGGTTTCCTCTAAAGGTCCAAAAACAACACTCTTAAATGTTTTATATGGAATCCTGCAACAGAAGGTTTCGCTTTTCAGAGCGGGTTGCATGAAAAAACACACTTTAGAAAGCTGAGAACCAATAAGTATCCAAAGGAACCCCAAAGGAACCCATTTTTAAGGGTGTAACAAATCACCTGTCCTATTCCTCCTTCTCTGATTTCCATTTCCACCTGCCATCCAGAGGATGAGCATGAGACGAGCTATGGGACTCCATTTCCATCAGTAAAGCTGATAACCCTAATAGCATGTAAATAAATAAATCGCTTTCCTGTAAGCTCTAAAGTGAAAACCAGGATATTACCAAGTAATGGACAAAACACAAAAACACACAGATATGTCCTGAGAGCGCCATCAGCACCTCTGTTTTGGAAGATTATCCTACTTCGACCTTTGGGCCTTCACTTTAAGACTTTGTGTTTTTTTCCGTCTCGGTAACCAATAGCTTTTAATTTGAGCTGTAATCACTCCAGCGGCCTGCAGAGACTTCATTTCAAAGGCACCAGGAGTCCTCCAGCTATGTAGTTAGCTAATGGTGTGTTACAGTGGAGGGCAGTGGGCGTGAGAGGGTTGTGTTTCACAGTAAATTGTGTTTGGGGCTCTCAGAAGGGGGCAGCATGAGCGCACAACTGAACACAGCTTATTGTGGAAGGGGTTTTGGTTTCTCTCAGTATTTGCCATCTGATTTGTGGGTCCTGTTTCTTTCTGATTTGCTCTCAGAAGGCTAATAGGTAAGAAATGTACTTCCGTGCTTCTATTCTGCTTCAGATTGTCTTAGGCAAATGATATTTATTAAATCTTTCATTATTAAAACCATGGGCTTTGCTTGGTACTAGACTGTACCCAATTCTAGTATGCACATACTGCACTTTCTGATATAATAAGTAGCTGCACATGCATTCATTTGGCTGGGTCTTTCTCTTTAGGGTCTTGCTCAAGGGCTCTACAGTGATGGCCCTGGGGTTTAAACTTACAACCTTCTGGTCACTAGTAGTATGTGGTACAGCTGCGCAGATTCAGCATAGTGTGTATCAAGCAGAGGTTTGGAAATGGATGGAAAAATGTAATATTAGTGTTCTGTTACCAGGAAAGCTTATCACGTTAGTGTCCTGTGGAGCTGTGAATTTTGAATTAATAGGTGAAAACAGTTCAGCTGAAATGACTCTAATTTCTGAAAGGGTATCCAAAGGTGCAGCATTAGAGCATTGCTAGTAATACTGGAAACGGCAAGGCCAATTGTTTTGATTTTACTATACACCGAAGACATCTGGGTTTGAGATCAAAAAACGAATGTCAGATGACAGATTAGAATTTCTGCTTTCATTTCCTGATATTTACATCTAGATGAGTTAAAAAAACTTAGAACATGGCACCTTTGGTGGCAGACCACCCAGTTTTTTTATTCTGAGCAAAACAGAATAACATAAATTAAATTACACTGAATATTTAGTTGCATATCCAGAGCTTGCATACAATAACGGCATCAATCTGGCGAACCACTGACATCATCAAACTGTTGCATTCTTCTTTTGTGATTATTTTCCAGAATTGAACCACAGCTTCTTTCAGTTTTTTTTTTTTTTTTGGGGTGGGGGTTTTCTCCCTTCAGTCTCCTCTTCAGGAGGTGAAATGCCTGGTCAGTTGGGTTAAGGCCTGGTGATTGACTTGGCCAGTTTTTGGGTCATTGTCTTGCTGCATGACGAAGTTCCTCCCAACTGTCTTGGATGCGTTTCTCTGTAAATTGGCAGACAGGATGTTTCTGTTGACTTCTGAATTCATTCTGCTGCCACCATCATGAGTTACATCATCAATAAAGATTAGTGAGCCCATTCCAGAAGCAGTCATGCAAGCCCAAGCCATGACACTACCTCCACCGTGACTGACCGATGAGCTCGTATGTTTTGGATCATGAGCAGATCTTTTCTTTCTCCACACTTTGACCTTTCCATCACTTTGGTAGAGATCGATCTTGGTTCCAGAACATTTGTGGATCACCTCTTTGGTTGTTAGTGGTTTCTTTCTTTATCAGGACATTCCAAATTGTTGTATTGGTTATGCTAGATGCTTGCGCAATGGCTCCAGTTTTTCCTCTTTTCTCAGCTTCGAAATGGCTTGCTTTTCACCCATAGACAGCTCTCTGGTCTTCATGTTGGTTTATCTGTTTTAACAACAACAAATGCAGACTTCACATAGGGAAACCCAGGGCTCAAAATCTTTGTGGGTTCAAACAACAGGTACCATGTTCTAAGTTGTTTAACACATCTAGATGTAAATATCAGGAAATGAAAGGTGAAATTCTGATTTATCATCTCATATTCATCTTTTGATCTTGAACCCAATTGTCTTCAGTGTATATCAAAAGCAAAAGAATTGGCCTTGTAGTTACAATACTTCCTACATAAAATCTACATAAAATCACAAATTATCAGCACATTTATTATAAACATTCCACAATAGTACATTTTCACATAAATATATTTGGTTAGTCAAACAGAGCTATATTGACAATACTATAATGATTCATCAGTGTATTTGAATTGCAACACATCATATTTTAATCTTTAAACTTAGCTCTATGAGCTATTTAATTTCTTTTGGCATTTAACACAATAATAGTGAACCTTTTAATTAATTTATTATGTACCAGAGTTACCATAATACCTAAAGTCTAAAAGAGTGCTCTTTATCAAGTGCTTGTGCATATATTGAATTAATTATTAGACTTCGATTATGCTTGTGTTTTTGAAAATGGCATAAAATCAATTAAACTGTTACCGTTTTTTTTTGTGTGTGTGACAGTCTTTCGTCACCCAAAATGTAATAACTGTAACAGTAACAGGCCTAATATTTTAATCTATTTCTTCACCTTTAGTTACATAATTAGTGCTGTTTGTATGAAAAGGATAAATTAAGCAAGTGCACATTTTGCTAAAATTGGAAACTTAGAAGAAAGAGATCTTTTTTTTTATTTTTTTTTATGAACCATAATTCAAATTTCTTGGTGAACAAGGAGACAAAAATCGTGATTCTCTTTTGGACGTGGGCAATCCAGAGTTCTCTTTTTCTGCTGTGAAACAAAAGCTCTCAGACGTAATTGTTTTTACTATAAGAGCTGTGAGAACACACACGCACGTATTGAATCAATTTGCGGGCTAAAAATAGTGAGCTGCTCGCATGCTGCATGGCTTTCATTATGAGATGCAAGGTCATTTTACAAATATGACGTATGACCATTCATTTGCGCCCCACACGTTAAATCAATGGTATTGGGTTTCCATCGGCTGGTTTTACATCACAATGTGTGTGTTTGTGGTTTTAGGTTGGTCTTTCAGTATCGAGTACGCTTGACTTTCCTGAATTGTATGCTTTATTTATACATATGTATATATGTATAAACATATATTGTACCAAAAAAACAATATTCATGCTTATACTGTGCATGAACCGCTTCTAAAAAACAGTATACATGCTTTTTTTTTTTTAGTATGCATATTATCTAGTATGCATGTTTTATTCTGTGAACAAAAAATTATGCATGCTTTATATTGCAAACAAACTAACATGCATACTGTATACCTTACTGCCTACTGTACTCCAAATTAGTATTCATACATTGCCTCAAATTAGTATGCATGCTTTACAATTTATGTAAATGCTTTATACTGGGAGGTTTTTAGTGTACTGAGAACTAATATGCATGATGTGAGGGTTCAATTCCAATTGTGAAGGGCTAAGGGTTTGTTCAAAGACACATCTGGTTCTCATCTGACACATCTGTACTAACTCACCAGTTAGTTATCAGAGTGTTAGAACTGCTAGATATCTGCTCTCCAAGACTAGAATTGTAACCTGTGTATCCTTTATGGGGCAGTCGTGGCCTAATGGTTAGAGAGTCGAACTTGTAACCTGAAGGTCGTGGGTGCGAGTCTCAGGTCCGGCAGGGATTGTAGGTGGGGGGAGTGAAAGACCAGCGCTCTCTTCCGCCCTCAATACCACGACTGAGGTGAGACCCTCGAGCAAGGCACCGAACCCCCAACTGCTCCCCGGGCGCCGCTGCAGAAAAGGCTGCCCACTGCTCCGTGTGTGTGTTCACGGTGTGTGTGTGTGTGTTCACTACTGTGTGTGTCTACTTGGATGGGTTAAATGCAGAGCACAAATTCCGAGTATGGGTCACCATACTTGGCCACACTTCACTATTCATTCACATTCATTCTTTATAACAGAGCTTCACGGATTTCTTGCAGCCACGAACCTCTTTAACTGTAAAATAAATGCCGTGGACACCTTTAGCTCAGATTTATTCTACGATCGTAATCCAACTATTCAAATTTTAGGCTCATTGTTTAAATGTGTGCAATAATATTTTGGTTATTCACTGCAGCCATAGAGCTTCTTATTGTGGAAGGTTGACAGAATATGAGATTTGGATTACACCCGTGTAATTCACATGACGTGTCGAACTGGCTAATAACTACAAGAACTCAATAATGAATGTAATAATTTTGGTTATAGTGGATTGTGATAGAAAAAATAGAAAAAAATCACAGACCTGGTCCTTGGACCCCAGGCTGAGAACCACTGCTTTATAGTGTGCAGAAACATATGTGTACCTTATACGCAAAAATATACATGCTTTCTACTTTGTACTACATATGCTATACCTGAAGTAACATGTATGCCTCATAGTGTACTTCAGAATTAGTATGTATGCTTTGTATTGTATTCTGAATCATTATGCATTTTTTTATACTGTACCTAGGACCAATTTAGGGTTCTGAGAGTTCAAGAATGGGAAAAAAAAAGAGCCAGGATTAACTTTAAATATACCAGCCTTAAGGTTCTTAGTGTTAATATGGAACACATGTTAACAAGTGTCTTTTTCTGCATGGACATTCAGCAGCAAGAGTTTTTATTTAAACCGTGGAGGAATGTAGAGGAATGTATTTGCTCTACTTAAATATATTTGCTCACTTAATTTTTAATCTGTTTCTGTCTTGTACAGTACATGTAGCTGAACCCACAGCCATAAGTTCATAACTGTTAAAGATGCATGTGTTTTTACTACAATTTCATGTTAGTTTGATGTTTAGAATTACAAAATTTCTATAATAGTTTATTCTTCTTTTGACCTCACCTTCCTCTCTACGGTACATTTTTATCATGCATTGGGAATAATACTGAAATTTAAATAGGTATACACTATACATTATACATTATACATTATATATGACGTGTAATGTATATTACAATATACATTATAACATTTTGCTATGCTGGTATAGAAAATGACGTTAGCAGTTGCTGTGAATGTTTTGATATGCTGCAAAATCAGGTAGACTGCTACTTAAGAGGAAATATCCAGAATGTAGTGTTTCTACGTTGTTCTGATATACTACGAAAAGCTAAAAGCTGTGATTTTAGCAAGTGGGCTTTAAAGAATTATCTCTATTTGAATAACCGAGTGCTCACACAGCCTCTGCAGTGTTGTATGGGACTTTTGACTATATATGTAAGGACTTTTATCATATTTGGTTGATTCGCATACTGTGAAATAATCAGTTCCACTCTTAAACCCATTCATTCCTGTGAGAGAGATAAACAGCAGTGTGTCCTGCTCAGCGTAGGGGTTTGGCGTTTTTATGCTGGCTGAAGTGACAGCTGATCTGTTTGTCATGGGGTTCACATCGTGTTATTCTGAATCACTGTCTGCGTTTCTGCGAAAGCTTGAAGCTGCAACTACATCCCTGTAGACACGTCTCTGCAGCTCTGAGTTTGGTCAGTCTGCTGTGTGTGTGTTTATGCTCTGAATTGCTCGGGATTAAGATAATGTATTTAATATGGGTTCTGTTCATATGTCACTGCCATAACAGTTTTAAGCGATATTTTTTCCGGAAATATATCGTTGACAAACTAAACTAAAATATAAGTATCAGTTTGAAGTAAATACCAAAATGTCTCTGTTTTAGTCATGTGCTAACAAAATGTAGGTAAAATGGATATTCATAAGGCTAAAAAATAACTCACGTAAAAACCTACAGTACAGACACCTTTCTAAAGGCTTATTTCAATATGTCCAGCTGCCATAAAGACAGCTTTTGTCAGTTTTTACATAACACCCGAATCAAAAGAAAAATCTTGCTGATATAAGGTTGTTACCACACTGTCCAGGCTAGAACGTCATGACTATGTAGCTCTAAGGGTACCTCTGGTGATGTACTGGTAAAAATATCAATCATTATAATATCGAATAATATCAAAACCAAACCTGCTTTATATTAGTGGCTGAGATTTTTACTCCCTGAAGACCTAAGATCGTATTTTGCTCAGTCTGGCGGCGGAACCACTGAGGCCTGTCCAGACTTTAAATCCTCAGTTATTATTCTTTTAGAAACCAGAACATTGCAGGTGAGGGATCTGACTATAGGTGTCAATATCAGGCTAAATTACGTTGGTAGTATCATGGACACTGTTATATCTCTGACCAACTCCACTGGTAATCACAGTGACAAGAAACTATTATTATTAGTATTAAATTTTTTTTGATGTTCTTTGTGGATGCTGAATAAAAATATGAAACAGTCACGTGTGGCAAAACTTGCTTTATGTTAGTGGCTAAGAAAATACTCTTATGTTAGTGATTATGATGTTACCGTAAAAGCTTAAAGCGAAATTTAAGTTACTTTACTTAAGAAAAGATATATAATATATAGTCATAAGTATTCATAAAAATCT
Source organism: Pangasius djambal (assembly GCA_022985145.1). NCBI lineage: Eukaryota > Metazoa > Chordata > Actinopteri > Siluriformes > Pangasiidae > Pangasius > Pangasius djambal. The sequence continues at coordinate 12,302,999 of CM040994.1, forward strand.
TATAAGCAAAATTATGAATGTTTTAGGAACAGAGGAAATATACATAACTCTGTTGTTAAAGTGTAATAACTGTCATTATTAACTCACTGTGTAGCAGTGTTATAAAGCATCATGACAGAACCTTATATACGGAGGTCTGTGTAACATGTATGTCGTTGTTATGTCACCTTAACATGAAAACTGATGATAGAAGATTTTAAGATAGCTGACGCCTGTTGGAACAGACCTTAATAATTGTTTATGTAGGTTTGTCATTTATAGGGCTTGTAGGGCTTGTGTAGGTGTCACGTAGCCTTATGGACACTGGCCTTAAGTGCTACCAAAATGTTCATATCATGATAATTGATTGAACGTTTTTATTGATTATGATACTGATATGTATAACATGTTATTGTTATTATCTTGATATTGCAGTGACCGCTCAGACGAACCGTTATTATGAGACGCATGTGATACTGCCTTCAGATTTGTACAGAATAAGGAGACGCTGCCCTAGGTGCTTTCAGAATGGTGCAATCTTATCTCGGGAATTTCTGCCCTTAACCGAAAGCATTTTTTCCGTAGGGGCTACAAGGCTCATGAAACAAACAATTAATGCATAGCTATGACCATTATTTAGCATATATCCCTGAAATGGCCGTGATCAGCAGTACAGTAAGAAATACCTCTGAGAAAGTCTTAAGTCTCCTATTTGCTGGTTTTAGACTGTAAAGCACAGTTTGCTAATAATACACACAGTGGGTGGGCAGACTATTTAAAGGTGGCTTGGCCTGTGGAAGATGGCCAGCTCCAAACCAAAGGCCATGGGAAGTACACTTTTCCAGCTGCCTTCACATGTTTACTCCCTGAAGACCTAAGATTGTAGGCTGCTCAGTGTGGAGGTAGAACCACTGAGGTCTGTCCAGCCTTTAAATCTGTGGTTATTATCCTTTTAGAGGCGAGAACAGTAGGTGATGTGGATCTCCTCGGTAGAGCTGAACGATATGGCTGTATGGTGTCAGTATTGTGATACATTACGTTGGTAGAATTGTCTTGACTTTTCACCATTGGCAAACACAGTAGCACGAAGCTGCTTGGTATTACAAATTCTATATTTGTACAAAATGTTCTCCACAGATGCTGAATGAAAATATGCCTTATCCCTGTGAGAGGGATAAACAGTACTGTGTCCTACTTAGTGCTGGGGTTTGGGTTTTGTGCTGGCTGGAGTGACAGCCAATCAGTTTGTTCACATCATGTTATTTTGAATCACCGTATGCATTTCTGCAAAAGCTTGATTCCATTACTGTAGACACAACATCTCTGCAGCTCTGAGTTTGCTCCAACTACTGTGTGTGTTTATGCTCTGCATTGCTTCTGCGTTCTCCATAGATACTGAATGAAAATATACGTTAAGCCATATTTCTGCTATTTTATTAGCAGAAATAAATATAATGATGCATATGATGCATTCTGATGTAACTAGTGAGCCACGTTGGGAAGTGAATGCATAATACGCTTGTCATTCAAATGGTTGACGTTGTGAGAACACTGTTGCTAAGCAACTGGAAAATATGGACACCAGGCATAAACTAGCTAATTATTAAGGATAACAATTTAGCTACCACATAGCTGTTATGTTGTTTGTAATGGAGAATGCGAAGACGTAGAGATTGGACCTCATAGAAAATATTAACATTTCCTTGAGAAGTGTTAGCAAATTAATAAGAAAAGACTCTGTATGACTAAATTTACACAAAATTACATTTGACATTGGCTACAAACTGAACCTCCATGGGTTCCTCTATATCGAGAAATGTCATTGAAAAACAGCAATTAATATAGAATATCACAAGAGTGCGCAAGAGATACAGTGGATATAGAAAGTCTACATACTCCTGTTAAAATGGCAGGTTTTTGTTAAGTAAAAAAATGAAACTAAGATAAATCATGTCAAAACTTTTTCCACCCTCAGTGTGAAATTACAACATATAAAAATTAGCCAATCAGAAACATTTTAGGGAAAAATAGGAAAAAATTAAAAAGTTACAGTATCCTGGTTGCATAAGTGTGCGCACCCTTTTGTAATTGGGGATGTGGCTGTGTTCAGAATGAACCGATCACATTCAATCTCCTGTTCAAAAGTAATTATCATACGGTAATTATTCTGATTAACCCCAAATAGAGACCAGCTGTTTCTGTAGGATTTTCTTCACATCTTCTTGGTTTTATCTGACTGCTGAAGCCATTGTTCGCAAAGAGCTTACAAAGCCTGTATCGTATCTCACTTGTCGAAAGACCAGAAGAGGGGTATAATAATAGAATTTCCAATAAATTAGATATACTGTGGATCCCTGTGAAGGCCGTCATCAACAAGTGGAGAAAATGGAGCACTACAGTGACAATAACAAGAACAGGACATTGCTCTAAAATTTACAAAAGGACAAGACAAAAACTTACCAGGGAGGCTGCCAAGAGACCAACAGCATCATTAAAGGAGCTGCAGGAATATCTGACAAGTACTGATTACTCTCTGCATGTGACAACAATCTCTCGTATTCTTCACATGTGTAGGCTATGGGGAAGGGTGGCTAGACATAAGCCCTTTCTCAGAAAAAACATCCAAGTCCAGCTAAATCACCCTAAACCATGTGGCAAAATGTGGTCTGATGAGAACAATTCCAAAATGTATAATAATTCCATAATTCCAAAAGATATGTTTGGCACATAAAAAGCACATCACAAAAAGAACGCCGTACCCAAGGGGAAGCATGGTGGTGGCAGCATCATGCTTTAGGGCAGCTTCTTTTCAGCCAGAACTGCGGCTTTTATCAAGGTGGAGGGAATCATCTAGAATGTTTTTGCAAGAAAAAGAGGGAAAATATTGCCTTGTCATGATTTGACATGCTGATAGACTTATACCCAAAAAGACTGCGGGGTGTAATAAAATCAAAAGGTGCTTCAACAAAGTATTAGTTTAGGGGTGTGCACACTTATGCAACTAGGTTATTGTAAGTTTTTTCTTTTTCTTTTTTCCCTTTTCTTTTTTCACTTTATTTGTATACTTTGCAATTTCACATTAAAGGTGGGAAAAGTTCTGGCATGATTTATCTCAGTTAGATTTTTTTTTTTTCTTCACAAAAACCTGCCATTTCAACAGGGGTGCGTAGACTTTTTATATCCATTGTATATGCAAACGTATTGCTAAGTGAAATTATTGCTGGCTTACGTTCACTGACCTGGCAACATCCACAATATCGTCAACTGTCATTAAAAAGCCTTGTGGAACAGGAGGTTCAGCAGTTCTTTGGCAATAAAATTCTGCTTGTCCCAAAATCCCAAGGAAAAGGTCATTCATAAATACTCAAAACCCTTCCATATGACAGGCATCCATCCTGTAGTGTTTCTCCAAAACGGATATACGGGATTAGTTTCTGACTAGCGCCGCGCCTCCGCAAATCCACTCGATAGTTTACGGCATAATGACTTTCGAGACGCAGATTATGCGGGATTTTCTGAGGATAATACAAAGAGCTGTGTTGGCTGGTGCGGGAAACAGAAACCTCAGATGAGACAAAGGCTAAGACTGAGAGAGAGAGAGAGAGAGAGGGAGAAGAGATACCGTGACCATGCAGTCACCTGCTGATGGACCTCATGCAGCTGTTCTCTCTCTCCCTGACCTTACACGATCTGAGCTTTTAGATCTGCACTGCCATTTTTACCCAGAATGCCGTGGCCAGCCTCGGGCCTCCCCAGCACGCTTTTCTCATCACAGATGCACTGTGTGCATGGAAAAGCGCCGAGCTCCACTGTTGCTACGCTATTTTTAGTCTCCTACAACCACAGGATGTTCATGTAATCGGTGCCATGGGCCTGAGATGCTGCAGAGTAAGTGCTTTACTTTCTTTATTCTCACTGGGTTAATTTGGTTTTGTAGGATTTGAACTGTTGGAAGCGAGATTTTCTGTCAAGCAGTTGCTTGTTTATGGTGCCGGGTGCTGCATATTAGTATACAGATGCAGATAGCTTTAAATTGGAGCTGAATGAAACGCTAAATTTATGATCAAAACGCTAGATATGATCAAAAAGGTTTTTTATTTTCTCAGAGAACGACTAGTTTGCTTATCCTAGAACGTTTTATCCAGTATTGTGATAAATGTCAGGTGAAGATTGGGGTACAAAAACGCAGTATTGACACAATATATTACAATCTGTTAGGGGTGCAAAATGTATCGTGTTTTAATTACATCTCCATCTACTGAACAGCTTCCTCAAATAAATAAACGTAGGACTGCCTACTGTTAAAGAACGAGCCATTGTAGTTTATATCCGTTTAATGTTGTGGAACGTCTACGAAATCTGTTTGTTCGTGTTATCACTTACATTATAACAGCTGGAAACAGTCGTTCCTTCGCCAGCCTCTCTTTTTTTCCCCTCTCGTTTGAAGTTGAGAAGACAAACAATGCAGCAGAATTAGATTTGCATTTCTTGTGTCTCAATAGATGTTATCAAAACTCTTTTTTTTTTACTTTTTTTTTACTTTTTTCTTTTCAGAACAAGCAAGCTTTTTTTTAAAAAAAAAAAAAAAAGCGATCGTAAGCAATGATAAATGTCACGTATAGATCGTGGAACGAAAATATAATATCAGCACACTATATTACAATGTGCTAGTGCTGCAGAATTAATCATATTTTAATTACATCACATCCTTGTCTTCCTCAATTAAACGAATGTAGGATTGCGTGTATGATGTGAAAGAAAAGGCTGTTAATTTCAAATCTAATTATTTTTCCCCCTACACTGTTGTGATAAATAATCATGTTTTTAATATTGAGTAAAATGAAATGGATTATTAAAATACCACTATCCTGCAGCCCTGTACTGTGGGGAAGAAAATTTAATTGCGTACACTGTGCATCTTCGGGATATTATAATTTTTAAATGAATTCTGCCGCAGTGTTAGTTTATGCGGTTTTTCTATATTCATCTTCATAACAAATCTTTTGTCCCTTGCCTTTGACACGATGGAATGATGTATACAGGAATAGGGATGGTGCAGTGCTTTTTTTTTTTCGCTTAAAAAAAATCAATAAAGCGTCTGGATGCATATACAGTCTGTGTGGTTTCGTAATGCCAGATATAACTAGCACTTTGTGTGTGTGTTTGTGTTTGTGTATGTGTAAGAGAGAGAAATGACCCAGATTTGAACGTTAGGTAGAAGCTTAACCCACAGCTATAATGCTGCACGTCTGCGAGATTTGTCTGGACGTTCTCTCGGGACCTGAGCTTCCGCAGCCTGCAGAGAAATGAAATATGTGTAAAGGCAGTATTCTGATGCTTTTCTGTTTTTACTCTTAGCCGTGGAAGTGCATGGGAGCTTCTTATGCCCTAAAATGGAAACTTAAGCATTTACATAAGGCCTGCAATGCACAAAAAAAATTGAAGACACGACTGCAAACACTTAGGAAAACTTGGCTTCAGTGTCATAAATATGTATTAGGAGCATTTACGTAACATTCCACATAAATGATTTAGTTGATTTGTGAGGACAAGGCGCTAGTGATTAAGTGAGAGGCAGGTTTTGGGTTCTTAAAGGCAGCAAAACATTTTTCTTTATCGATTTATAAAAGACACGTCAAGGCAGTTTCCCGAAAAATGCCACGTGACCGAAAAAATGAAATGAAATGAAATGAATGCTGCCCCCATTCCTACACGCTTCACCCCCTTCCCATGGTAAATCTCTGGTGCATGGCCTACATTTGCATATTGGAACATAATTAGCTCTTGTATTTTATGACGCAATAAGACTTATTACTGATCACGGTTCAGTGTTAAATCATTTCCCAGGGTCAGGTTCGATTTCCTGATGACATTTTCAGCTGCCAGTTTCTTAAAACTGCAGAAAAAAAAGCTGCAGTGACAGTTTTTTTTTTTTCTAAATTATTTATTTATTTATTTATTTATTTATTTTGTGATTTTTAACAAGTCAGTCTGTTTAAAATAATTCCTTGGGGAAAAAAGTGTTTTGAAGTTTAAGATGACTTTAATTACCTTATGACTTAATTGCAAATTAAGTCATAAGCAAATTAATGATTTTTAAAATATGGTGGTTTACTTAATAAAGAGGTTAAAATGAGGGGGAAAAAACAACATTTCCCACTGATTAACTGCAGCAGGGCCGGCTAAGACCAACCTTTAAAAATTTTTAAAAAAAATATGAATAAGTTTTTATAATTTCCTAGGAATTTCTCTAATCAGAAAAACGTAATAATAAATGTTGTCCTGTTTGAAAACGTTTGAAGCTGTGTTTCAGATGTACTGAAAACTGTTGTATTAGGTGGAATGATTTTTATCTTATTTTCATTGCTTAGTGTGGGGGATAAATATATATGAACTTCTTAATATAATTGAGTAAAAGGGGTGTTTGTCTCATTGGATGTGTCTTTTTAATAGCAGCTGCTGGCCGAGGCCTCTGGGTAATCTCCCATGTCTCTATGGTGATGATCAAACTAGCATGTAAGGTCACCAGAGGTGCAATCAATATTTCCTCTTGAGGGCTTGAGGGGAGGGTGCTGATGTAGTTATATAACAGTGTCTGTAACACCACCATAATGTTCGAAGGTGACACAGGGCCTCCTATGGCTCATATGTCCTTGAGGTGACCTTGATTCCATGGCAAATAATTTTAGCATCCTGTGCTGTCTGTAATGTAAACTGACTTCGTAACAGAATCTAATTTAGCAGAACATAGTCACTAATTTTAACAGTATGAGTGAATCAGTATCGTCTATGTGTATATAAATGCTGTGGGCAATAGGGTTTTAAAGTCCATTTTTAAATACTGTTTTTTGCATAATAAAAAACATAATGAAACAAAAATATATATTAATTAAAAGATAAAAGATTGCTAAGTAGATTCTCATTATACAAGGCTTCATTTAAGACATCCATTTTCTTTTGGTTGGGAAATTTTTCTGTAAAAATGTATCTGAATATCTTGCATGCTTAATGTTTTTTTTTTTTTTTTCTTCTTCTTTTTTTTCCTCGGGTAACTGCCTCTTGTAGTAAGTCAAAGTTGAGAGTTCAGCTCTATGCTTGGACCGGATTGCCCAGTATATACATCTTCCAAATAGATAAATGTAATGTTGTGACACCTTATGTAAGGAGTAAAGCACAATCAGATGTGCTTCTATAGAAAAATAATCAGTGACGGGGTAGTGTGTGCATTACCACCCCAAAATTGATTATTTTCCAATAAAAGCACGTCCTGAAGAGGATTCCTCGTGTACCATAGCAATTTGCCAACAGTTACATTATGTTCTTTTTTTTTTATCAATTAGAGAACAACACATTGTACTTTTTAATCAAGTTAAGTTATTTATATACATTTAAATCCATTATAGTTATAGTTATATGTACATTTGTTATATGTACATATATATGCATGTATATATATATATATATATATATATAT
>CM040994.1:12310551-12345554 GCA_022985145.1 Pangasius djambal
TACCCAGTTGAACAATACCCTCACCAATGATCACAAAGCAGAGTTTTGTTATGTTAATTCCTTTCATTTGGCATTTCAACAGTGAAGCATAAATGTTGGCCTAGCCTGAGCTGTTGTTTATGGTTGTTGGAATACTTTTAATCCAGCAAGGTTATGTAGAATCAGGAAGATGTAAAAGCAATAAGCCATGAGAGGGTGTGTGTTACACTGATGTTAGCACAGGTAAGACACGATGCGAAGCAGAAAAATGGCGACAAAGAACAATGTGAAAAAATGTAGTTTTCAGTAAATAATTACATTCTTCTACTATGCAGTGTAGGTTTTTAAATGTAAGCTTTGGTTGCTAAGCAACATAATGGGCGAGGATCAGTCTATTTATGGACAGAAAACCTGATGCACTAATACAGAATTCAATTACTGAGATACAGTCACAGGTGTGTGTCAGGGATTTTACAGTGGCTTTAAACACGGCTCAGCCAATCAGATTTAGAACGTAAACTACCCATTAGAATAATTCTGATAATCAACACACAGAATATTATTATCTAGAACAATTCAGAATATTCTTACTATGCCTATATTTCATTCAGAAGTAAGTTGCCTAGGTTGCCAGCATGTCTGGGCAGTATTTCTGCTCCGGAGATAAAATCTTTCCTGTTCTAAAGGCAACTACTTGCCTCTATTTGAATGAGCTTTGCATAAGTTTCTCTCACCAAAGGCAATCCCATAATTCTGTTCACCAATGCGAGTTCTGAGAAAGCACGTTTTTAGGTGCCTAATGAAAACAGGTGCATGAATAAAAGTGCAGCTATTTCTTTTTAATACATCAGGTTAATATTTTAAACTACTCCAAAAGAAAGAACGAATCATGAAAATTTAATATTGGCACATGGCAAGCTAACATTCAGCATGTTATTTACCAAAAGGCAAATCACAAGATCGGTGCTCGTGTTGGTTTCAGTTGTTTCCGTGTGTTTTAGAGCAATGCACACTTCTGAACCTCTCTCTTCGATCCAGTTTTGGGTTTTCAGCAGGAGATAAGAATGAATGCAAAAATGAGCTGATTTAGCAATCATTTTTCTCAGTTGGGAGTTTCTGCTCATTGTGTTTGGACAGTCATGGGTTGCCGCATGCTCAGCTCGCGCTGTGGAGAATAATGGAAAATCACAGCCAGTGGTTTCTGACACTTGGAGCAGTGGAAAATGCAGCCCAGTGGAAAAGAGGCTCGGAAAGTAAATAACTTGATAATGCTAATGCTATTGCGCCGACTCAAAAGAACAGCTTAGAAAGCCATTAAAGTGTGAGATACTATCAGGGCACAGTGAGCAGACAGCAGTGAGGAACTGAATGCAGTGGGCCAAAAGAGGGCTACCTCCTAATAATAGGACCCAGTCAGGGGTTACTCGGTTTAGTGCGGGTGTATAATTAATTGGCTGTTAATAATAATCATCACATAAGCACTGAATAGGCACCCTTGGGAGGCAGAGAGCTACATAAGAGTTGCAAAATGACTTTGTGGATCATTAGGGACCGATGTTTTCTAAGGGTCTTTATTCTGGATAAATTCCAGCATATAATTCTGCTCAGAATACAAAAGCTTTTTTTTTTTTTTTAAAAAAAAACAACTGTTGATACAATATAAGGAAAATATTGTAAATTGTTTTAAGGCAATTGTTGGGAAAAGAAAAGTTTAGATGACACATTATAATACCACACAGTTTGTAATATAATATAGCCATCACAAAAAATGATTGCCCTGCTTCTGTGATAACATTTTATCAGTGTGTTTTTTTACTAATGTTCAGATGAGGCCTATACTGACCAAAAACAAAATCACATTCATGCTACTAATATCTTGTAATATATCCCGACATCCCGAAGGTGCTCAATTGGATTCAGATCTGGTGACTGGGGAGGCCACTGAGGTACACTGAAGTGGTTGTCATGCTCATTGAAGCAGATTGAGATGACTCACGCTTTGTGACATGGCACATTATCATGCTGGATGTAGCCATTATAAGATGGGTAAATTGTCATCCATCTCCATAAAGGGATGGTCGGCAACAATATTCAGATAGGCTATAGCATTCAAACGATGCTTGAGGTACAATGAGTGCCAAGAAAACATTACCCACACCGTAACATCACCACCATCAACCCTGAACTTTGGACACAAGGCAGGTTGGGTCCATGGACTCATGCTGTTGACGCAAAATGCAGATGGAAGCAGAAATCAAGACCACGCGACGTTTTTTTCTCTCCAATCTATAACTGTCCAGTTTGGGTGAATCTGGGCCCATTGTAGCCTCAGATTCCTGTTCTTGGTACCAGATCTTTACTGCGCAGCACGGTTGTAAAGAGTGGTTATTTGAATTATCATAGCCATCCATTCAGCTCAGACCAGTCTGGAAATTCTCCTCTGAACTCTAACAAGCATGTCTGCCCACAGAACTGCAGCTCCCAAATCAGCAGTTTCTGAAATACTCAAACCAGCCGTCTGGCACCAACAAGCATCCCACATCAAAGTCACTTAAAAACCACATGGTTTCCCAATTCTGATGTTTGACGTGAACATTAACCGAAGCTCTTGTCTTGTATCTGAATGATTGAAAGCTTTGCTGCCGCATAATTGGCTGATTGGATAATTGCATGAATGAGCAGGTGTACATGTGTTCCTAAGTGGCCGGTGCGTGTATATTGAAAACGAAAGAGTATGATTTTTCAGATCACAGCAACTGTGATTTCAGTTGTCTTACTTTAACAGGTAATAACTGCAGTTGCTACAGTGATGCGACTAAATTTTCAGACTGATCATTAATAATCACAAGTTAAATAGCAAATGCAAGACTGGCCAGAAAAAATTCAGAGCAAGATTTTCTCACAAGCATTCCGATTTATTAGCTCTGTAATTGGATTGGATTGTCTCAGCTGCTTTGGATAAAAGCACAAGAAGAATGAATAAATGTGAGCCTGCCCCTCGTTATAACCGTAATCATTCATAACTTTTAATAGTAGGCAAATTCTTAGGAAGATAATAATGTAAAACATTTTCATTTCCTTCAATTCCTGATTACGACTGAGTTGTTTTCTTTTGTATGCTATCTGATTTTGGTGGTACTAATAATCCTGTGTGTTACGATACATTGCCTGTGGTGCATGCAGAAAAATTGTACTTGTGGACCTATGTGCTCTTCCTGTTGTTTTCTCTCCACAAATTCACACAGAACCGTTGTTCCATCGTGTCTCTAAAGGTTAACCCTTGTATATAAAACCTGACTGGGCCATTTATTTTAATTAAAAACCATCTAAAAGTAGTGGCCATGAGACAAATGCGGAATTACAATTATTTTGCCTGCAAGCACCCAGGGGGAGCCATTAGGCTGTGAACTCGGGATGTCCCGTTCGGCTGTAATAAGTCTCGGTGGTATGTGTGTGGTAGGAAACAGCCTTCAGGTTTGTGATGACACAGCGATTCAAGTGGCGCTTGAGAATATGAAACCTTCTCCATTACTGTTTAATATGCAACCAGTTTTCCAATAATGCTGCTACAGATGTTACAGTTGGTCTACAGTTATAAACAATCTATTTTAGCGAATAATAAAATTGTCCCAAGTAACTGTTGGTTACTGGAAGGTATAACCTACATACATACATTTATTATGCATACACAGTGTTAAATTATTCCTTTTTCAGTCTTCAGGGCTGGTGGACTCTTTTTTTAATCCAGCAGTGATACTGAGGTGTTTAAAATCCCATCATCGCTGCCACACCAGGACCACACACAACACAGAGGTAGTGTCACTGTTGTTCTGTGAATGGTCCACCATCCATATAATATCTAGTCAGTGGTGGTTTAATGGTGGTTGCTTTCCAGTGATAGACAGGGTAGATGGGGGTTGGCAGATTATGCAACAGATAGGCTATTGTTAGTAATTGTAGACCTACAAAGTGGACTGAATTGTAGGTTTGCCTAATCAAAATGCTTGAAGTGCTTGAAGTGGAAAAATATATGTACTAGTACTTTGCATTTTGGTGTGTTAGTATATGCATTACTGGTTTTAGCAAATGGTTAAGTACATTGACGCTTGGCACTTATTATTACTTATTACCCAGCGATCTCAGAGACCTATAGATCACGGTGCCTCTGTCAGTTTGGTTGGTTTCAGGCCCTATTCTATGAGACAACCGATATGCAATATCCGGGTATCTAATCAGGACAACTTATGAACATCTGTGGATGGCAGAAAAGATCTTTTTTTTTTTTTTTTTTTTCAGTTCAAGATCTGTTCATGATCTGTTTTAGTTGGCATTGGACGTCCATAACTTGCAACATATAAACTTCTGGATCAAGGTTTTTGTACTTTGGATGGACCATTGAAATTGACATCATGGCATTTATTTAATGAAAGCTTCAGTTTCACCAAGACGACCAATCAGGTTACTCATACGAAAAGCATGTGCTGCAAAGAGCACAGGAGCATAGCCGTGTGGAAAAGTTGAGCTTGGAAGAATAGCAGAGAGCAAAGCAATAAATCAGAGAAAAACTCACGAGTAAAGACGAGTTACGACTAGACTAGTTTTAATAAGACTGCATTGTGTACGATGAGCAAATATACTACTTTATGAGTTAGTTTTGTTGGAGTGTAAAAATGACAGCTATAGTATGACTTAGTTGTGCTGAAACCATGGCTACATAGTTTTTTGTGGTGTGAAAAAACACTGGTTTTGAAATCATGGTTTTATTAGGTCTATTATGATATAGCCATTTAAAAAAAAAAAAAAAACACACCACCTGAATGCACCCTGATTGGGATGCCAGTCCATCATTGTCCATTGTTTATGTTATGCACTGTATGGCCAAAAGTTTGTGAAAACCTCACCATGACACCCATATTGTTCCTTCCTTAAACTGTTGCCACAAAGTTGGAAGCACACTATTGTATATTGTCTTTTTTTTGTCTGCCCAACCTCACTAATGTTCATATGGCTGGACAAATTCCCAAACCACGTTCCAAGATCTTGTGGAAAGCCTTCCCAGAAGAGTGGAGGTTATTATACGAGCAGAGGGGGACTAAATCTGGAATGGCATGTTCAAAAAGCACGTATGGGTGTGATTGTCAGGTGTCCATAAACTTTTGCCAATATAGTGTATTTTTATGTATGGTCTATGTTATGTAGCCAAGAACTGTTAACCTTCAGTATAAGAAGCGGCCTGCCTGCAGAATACACAAAATACAAGGGAAATGTTTTCTTACTTGATACTTTCACTATTTTTGCCTAGACATCCTCTGAATTTGCCTTTTATTCGTGCGGTTTAAGATTTCCACAGATCTACCAGCTAACTGTATCAAACTTAATGATCCAACTGTGGATGAATCTTCTTAAGAAACAAATAGTCCTTTGATTTAACCATTTTCGGTGGCTCGAGAGAACACAGTTAGCTCTCTGATTCACACTTTTAACATGTTCCTTCATGCTGTACACTCATGCTGGACAACAAGGTCCTCTCCACTGTCCAGCAGTGCATTCACATTCTTGTGTCTGGCAGACAGGAATATCAGGCTTCAGAGCAGTTTTACCCCCAGCCTGTGCAGACCTACTCCCTTTCCCCCATTACCATCCACCATTAGCTCACCACTCATTTTACTTAAATTCTACCTGCAGTCAGCTGCCAGCACTCAGTTCTCTCCATCTTATTCCACTATAACATCTTTGCAGATGCTCACAACAGAACCTGCTCCAAATTCCCCAGCACTTTCATACTTGCCGTGCTTTATGTGCACAGATTAAAATGTACATATAAATGTCACCACTGCTTAAGCTTTTGTTTCCATTTCTTATTTGGAAAAAAAGGAGCCTTTCCCTGTGCATATCACAGAAAACGGAAAAATATTAAGCTTGAAAATTATTGTACTTCATTCATTCATCTTCAGTAACTGCTTTATCCTGGATCTAGAGACATTCCCAGGAATACACCCTGGATGTGAAAATGAATATAGTAGGCAAATCCATATCATATGTTAACTCCATATATAATTATGTAGTATAAGAGTATGTAGAATATAGTTCACAGAACACCATAATATCATAAAACACCATAGCAAAACCAAAGCAGTATCATGGGTAAATTTATTATATACGTAGTTACCAGGAAGTACCGTCGTACCATGGTTAACCATCATAAATTTTCCTAAGGGATACTCTGGAGGCTGTAATAAAATGTAGCCGGTCTACAAGAGAGAAAGTGAAAATGATGTTTATTGGCTTACCTGCGTTCAGTAATGCTGATTTTAAGTGAAGTATGTGTATGGAATTGTGCTTCTTTTGTTGTAAATAAAACTTTATTGTACATAATTTAAAATGGAAATTGTAGCATTGTCTGAAATAGGTCAGCATTCAACAATGAAAAGACATTTGCAATGACTCATTTTATACCTCGCAAAGAGTTCAGAAGACATCAAAAAGATGTCATTACTTTCAGTCAGGCTACTGAGTGGACATCTTTTGTATGTCAGAAAAAATGTTTGAAGGACGTCTTTTGGACGTGTTTGTTCTCAATGGGAAAAATGCCAATATTTGGAAAATACTGTATATTACGGAATTCAGTCATTCAAAAAATTTAAACCGTCCAAAAATATTAAAATATTCATAATTCCCTTTTTCACAGTATGTGTGAGTATTTGACTCACTCTTGTTCTGAGGCAATATATTGTCATCCTCTGTATTCATTCAGGCTAATTTACAGCACATGGCAGTTATGCTTCCATTTTAACAAGCATTACAATCCACACCAGCTGTGTTAAGGCTGGTGTATTTTTTTCTGCATAGTGTATTGCACGTGTGAGGGCAGAAGGAGTGCCGTCCCCACGTTCAAAGTGCATTTTATATTCGCTTCACCAGCTTGAGCGGCTGGCTCTGTTCCCCTAAAGGCAATGTGTAAAGGTACTGTGTATGAGGGCAGGGTCAAAGTTGCAATGTATTATAAAATGGCTGGGCCTGGTGTTGGTCTGTTGCTTGAAGAATTGAGGCGCAGTCAGTGTTGGTACTTTTACGGGGTAGTTTAGAGAGAGGGAGGTGAGAGAATGGGGAGTATAACTTTCTTATTGTCTTTTGTCTCTAATATATGAGTCATATAGATGTATAATTTCACATTTCTGCCACAAACTTCTTTTCAGAATCATCCATTTTTGCTGTGTTTTCCATGTCCACACTGCTACGTATTTAACAATTGTTAATGTGTACAGCGCCTCGATTGACAGCCCTTCGGCCCTCGCACAGGGGCGTGTGTGTTGGTGTTACACTAATGTTTTCCCCTGAGCTCTATGATAGGCTTTATAGAATGTAGTAAGAAAGTACTGGCATTATCAGCCATCATGGTGATGCCAGGTGGTGGATTATACGTTTTTCAGACCATCAGCTATATTTAGGACAATAGGCCTAAATAATGTTAATAACCTGCTGATTGCAAGGGGAGTCTTTTTGGGGAGAATGAAACACAAACCATGTAGGTGTACTGGATGAAAATTTTATAAAGGTGCATGTAAGGAATATCATGATTTACTGCTAGTAGTGCAGGACAGGCCCACAAACCACACTACTGTAAGCCACACTTAACATAACAAACACACTCAGTGCTATCACATTGGGGACTGTGTAAATGTCATGTAACTCAGGATGTATTTAAGAATTATTTCCATCAATAAATCTTCATCAGCACATGCCTGTATGCCTCAACATGAATGTGCTAAGGTGCTTGTGTGTGTGTGTGTGTGTGTGTGTGTGTGTGTGTGTGTGTGTGTGTAAGAGAGAGAGAGAGAGAGAGAGAGAGAGAGAGAGGTCTAGATTACACGAATGCTGTGGAGGTGTTGTAAATAGGTCAGGGCCATTTGGGTTTTCATATTCCTCTGAAATCATCAGACTATTATTTATATGCAGTGTGGCTACTTGGATCTTTATTACGTCATATAATGATTACTAATAGTGTGTTTTATTATAGGTTTAAGTCCATTAGAATTCTTCGAGGAATCAGTAGCAATTAAACTGCTTTCATTATCACAGGCATTTACACTAGCTGTGTTTATATGAAAAGATTTTCACCAATACAAATGAATTTATTCCAGTAGCGGATTCCCAATGAACTGATTATATATATATATATATATCCTAAACTGGACACACTTCATTTATATGCATGCTAGATGTAATCCAATCCAAAGTTATGCGCATGCATGGAGCAAGGTTTAGTGTCAACGTTACCATAACAACAAGAAGCGTGTAAGTCCGGTCAGTGCGTTCAGCTTTTCAATCACTCTGCAAGTGTTGTTAACGAGTTTTAAATTATTTCTGTCTCAGCAAAACGCCGTCGAAGTGTGATTATTAAACGGTCAGCGTGAACAAGAATTTGTGATCACAGTAAAGTTGTGCAACATTTCATATTTGCCTGACATTCAGGAACAAGGATGCTCTGGTTGTTGGAAATAACATGAATTGTATATTACCTATCAGTATAATGCCTTTACTCATCTTCTAATGCAACAATAAATGTATTTCTTGTGCAGTTATTCTCAAAGTTTCAAAAATATCAAAGTCCCCCCAGATACAGATACAGGCATCCCTGTAAAGAAGGTGTGGCGTCTGTGCCATCAACCTCCCACTCCTCAGGCTAACACTTTTCTCCCAATTATCAAATATCAAACTGCAGAATATTGAATCATGTCATGTCACATTGAAACAGTACTCAACTGTATAATATTAAAGAATTGATCTATTTGCTATGTAGAACTTTTATTAAAAGATTTATAATCAGCATAAGAATTACCGTCAATGTGTTATGTACACTAACTGTCCACTTTAATAATAACACCTGCACACCTGCACATTTGTGCAGTTATCTAATCAGCTAATCATGTGGCAGCAGCACAATGCATAAAATCATGCAGATACAGCTCAAGAGCTTTTTCATCAGAATGGGGAAAAAGTGTCATCTCTGTGACTTTGTCCGTGGCATGGTTGTTGGTACCAGATGGGCTGGTTTGAGTATTTCAGAAACAACTGATCTCCTGGGATTTTCACACACAACAGTCTCTAGACTTTACACAGAATGGTGCAAAAAACAAATCAAACGACAAAAAAAACCAAAAAAAAAAACATCCTGTGTGTGGAGAGTCTGCAGGCTGAAACACCTTGTTGATGAGAGAGATCAGATGAGAATGAACAGACTGGTCTGAGCTGACAGGACGTCTATAGTAACTCAATTGAAGATTAGAAAAAAATCACTTAGTCCTTTTCCCTTCCAGTCTATCCAGTTTCTGTGAGTCTGTGCTCATGATAGCCACAGATTCTCTGTTCTTGACTGACAGGAGTTGAACCTGATGTGGTCTTTTGCCCATCCACCTCAGGTTTGATGTGTTATGTATTCTGAGATGCTTTTCTGCACACCACGGTTGTAAAGAGTGCTTATTCGACTTACTATAGACTCCCTGTCAGCTCAGACCAGTGGGGTCATTCTCCTCTGATCTCTCTCATCAGCAGGGTGTTTCAGCCTGTTTTTTCTTCCACACCATTCTGTGTAAACTCTAGAGACTGTTGTGTGTGAAAATTTCAGGAGATCAGCCGTGACTGAAATACTCAAACCAGCCTTTCTGGTACCAACATCCATGCCATGATCAAAGTCACAGAGATCACACATTTTCCTCATTCTGATGTTTGATGTGAACATAACCTGAAGCTCTTGACCTGTATCTGCATGATTTTATGCATTGTGCTGCTGCCACGTGATTGGCTGATTGGATAATTACATAAATGAGCAGGTGTACAGGTGTTCCTATTAAAGTGGACGCTGAGGGTATAATCAATTTTCTAAATGATGGTTTTTTAGTTTTATTGTCACCTGTTTCATAAGACTTTAAAATAATAATAATAAAAAAAAGACGTGTCATTTTTCAGTGTAGTATAACCTTCATTGTGTCACATCTGCTCTGATTCTGTCCCCGTTTGTCCTGTTTACCAACACTACTTTCCATATATGGTCAGTGATTCCTGATTTCATATCCCTGTTGCCATGGCAGTTAATTAGGCACACCTACTGCTTGCAAGTCCTCATTAGTCTGTGTATTTATAGAAGAGGATTTTCATGATCCACGGTATATGTAATTTTTTACTTGTGCAGAGGTTTTCAGGTAAGTGGAGTATTTATGAATAAGAGCAAAAGAAATCAAGCAACTGGTGAAAACATTATAATTTCTCCAGGCTTCCCCAGTGTTTATCTAATTCCTAGTTATGTCTTACATCATTTCTTGTGTTTAGCTTCCTATTGCTTTGAATCAAGTCTGTCTGGTTTCCTGATTATGGAATACCCCTCTAGGTTGTTACCAACATGTGTTTTTACCAAGAAAAACACACTTTGAGCATCCATTTACCTCCTGCACTGCTAAAACTGCAGTACAACAAAACAACATTTTCTGAACACCGTATGAACACCACTTCTGATGTGAAATTAGGGACAGTGCAGATCATATACAGTCCACTCCTAAAGTATTGGAATGGCATGCCAATTCATTTTTTTCTATACAATGAAGATATTTGGGTTTAAGTTCAAAATATGAATATGAGACAAAAGATCATAATTTCAGCTTTCATTTTCTGATATTTCCAACTTAGAACATGGCACCGTTGTGGCAGAGCACCCAATTTGTAGGTGAGCAAAAACATATTAATTATTAATTATTAAAATAAAGTAAATAACACTTTATATAGCATATCTCCAACCAATCTCCTTGCAATAACTCCATCAAGTCAGCGACCCAGTGACAGCACCAAACTGTTGCACTCTTCTTTTGTGATTATTTTCCAAGCTTGTAACGCAGCTTCTTTAAGTTGTAGTTTCTTTTTGGAAGTTTCTCCATTCAGTCTCCTCTTCAGAAGGTGAAATGCATGCTCAGTTGGGTTAAGGTCTGGTAAATGGCCTGGCCAGTCTAAAACCTTCCACGTTTCCTCCCCCCGATGAAGTACTTTGTTGTGTTGGCAGTGTGTTTTGGGTCACTGTCTTGCTGCATGATGAAGTTCCTCCCAATTAGTTTGGATGCATTTTTCTGTATATTGGCAGACAGAATGTTTCTCTAGACTTCTGAATTAATTCTGCTGCTACCATCATGAGTTACATCATCGATAAAGATTAGTGAGGCCATTCCAGAAGCAGCCATGCAAGCCCAAGCCATGACAGTACCTCCACCATGCTTGACCAATGAGCCTGTATGTTTTGGATCATGAGCAGATCCTTTCTTTCTCCACACTTTGGCCTTTCCATCACTTTGGTAGAGGTTAATCTTGGTTCAAAATGGCTTGCTTTTCTCCCAGAGACAGCTCTCTCGTCTTCACGTTGGTTTATCCTTTTTAACAACAAATGCAGTCTTCACAGGCAAAACCTAGGGCTCAAACAAAGAGTAGACATTCAGAGCTATTAATTGTTTAAACATTCAGTCTAACAGTCTAACACCTGTCAGTCACATGCTCCAATATTTTTGATTACTTGAGAAATAGGTGGGTTCAAACAAAAGTTGCCATGTTCTAAGTTCTTTAACACATCTAGATGTAAAAAATCAGGAAATGAAAGCTGAAATTCTGATGGAATTCTGGTGGAGGCTCAGGCCATGGACGGTCTGAGTGGTCAGTGGTAGCTTAATACATTCGACTACTACTCGGAAGGTCATAGTTCAAACCCCAGCACTGCCAAGCTGCTGCTGCTGGGCCCTTGAGCAAGGCCCTTAACATTCAACTGCTCAGTTGTATAAATGAGGTAAATGTAAGTCGGCCAAATGTAAATTCTATCATCTCATATTCATCTTTTGATCTTAAACCCAAAATTTTTTCAGTGTATAGTAAAACGAAAAGAATTGGCCTTGCCATTCCATTACTTTCAGGGGGGACGATATGTCATATTGCTACAGAAACCCCTTACACACTGCTGGATGTGGATCCCATCCAGACTTCTACCCTTCATTCTTTTGTGTGTTTATGAAGGATGAAGGAGGAAGCTGCGCTTTGCCCTTGACGTGATCCTGATCTAATTTGTCGCTGCAGCAGTTGGAGTAGCTGTTATATCAGCAGCAGCACGACTCTCTTCCTGCAGGATCTCTCAGTTAACCACACTCCACTACCGGTTATGTACTTGGTCCCAGACAGGCTATGGGGCTAAAAGCTATGTGTCAGGTAATAAGGCTTCATATTTCAGTTGGAGGCTCTCTATTAGGCCTATACCACGCTAGCTGTGTGCAGAATTGGCAAGTGCGAATATTACGTATTCACATCACAATATTTACCTGTCCTTTTTCATGGTTTACAATACTTTCACCTAGTGAATGAACTATGCTATTGTTTCTGTCCCAAATAGGAAAGACAGATGTCATTATGCTACATTCAGACTACATACTACAGACTTTATCTTGTAAGCACAAATGCTTCCCAAAATCACTGCCTCTTTTGGAATAACACATAGGTATAGTGACAATATTTTGAATCATCCTGATCATAAAATAGTGAATGTCAGTTTTTTCTTTTTGCCATATATTACGTAATAAATGTGAGCTCATGCCTAGTGGAAAATGGTCACACAAAGCTCATTACCGTGAGTGTGCTCAGCAGTACTATGAGGCTATTTGATGGGGTCTAGTGAATACATCCTGAGTTACATGACATTTACATAATGAAAGTGCACTGGGGCTCATTTATTAATAGATAAATCAGATGTCCAGATGTACTAAATATAACCAGTGTAACAGGCACATAGATTTATCTAAGGTTACATAATTGTACACTTAGTATTACACAACTGTACAGTTATTCTAAATGAACATGGAAAAAAAATGAACATTGACCTTTTATAGATAGATAAGATTTAAAAGTTCAGTCAGGCTGTCAAATATACAAATACACAGATATGAGTTCATACCTGTATTTATTTTTTAATAATAAAGGTAGTGATGTCAGTAAATTTCCCATTTAGTTCAGATTTTCTCAACTGCTGGACAGCAGTGGGGATATTTTCCAAGCAAAATATCAGCCGTTCGAATTGGGTCCTTGAAAAACTTATCCTGACATTTATAAGATAGGAATTTTATGTAATTCGACTGTTGAAATTTTTGTGTCAATTTGTAGGTTTACAATTACTGACTGTAGCACACCTGCCCAATTTGTCATCCCCTCCCTAACCTGTCCATTGATGGCCAAGGACCACCATAGGATAACCACTGGCCAGATATTATTTGGATGATGGCGCACTCTTGACACAGGAAGTGTGTCTGGCTCTGGCTTGACTCAAATTTATCACCCTCAGAATTTTTGATGGAATCTTATGTTACGCTGTGGTTAAGAAACAGTCCGCCACCCAATCCACCACCCAAATAATATCTGGTCAGCAGTAGTGATAGTCCCTGTACATCACTGCACAGGGTAGAGGTGTGACTGACAGCAGTGTGGTTACTGTTCCATATTTTGCTATGCATGCTACATATAAAGTGCACCTATATGGTTGGCATACCTGATAAAATGAGTGCAGGTACAAAAGAGGTGTGCCTAATTACCTGGCAACTGAGTACAGATATGCCCCTGAGACAATCCAGTGCCTAGTAACAGAGTGCATGATGCAGTCATAAAAACTGAGAATAGCAGCAATGGTATACACGAATATCTGAAAATGGAAATTAATGGATACTTCTAGTTTCAACTGGAAACCTCATTAGAGAGTGGCAAAAACACATGCAAAGATCCTGTGGGATGTTTAAATCCACTTTAATTACAGAAATTGTGAAAGAAGTGACAGCACCAACACCAGAAGAGGGACATCCCAAGAACAGCAAAGATTTTGCAGTTAATCTCGGCCAGTGCTTGGTTTTGGTTTGGTTTCCTCGTGAGACAATGGAAAAGAGGGATTCCTAGAGAGTCAGCCTTTATACTGAAGAAAAATGCAAAACCTTTTTCCAAGAGGATACAACAGAATCTTTACCAACATGTTAATTTGGATGACATATATATATATATATATATATATATATATATATATATATATATATATATATATATATTACTTGGTATTATTTCTACTGGTCTCCTTACAATCTACAATCTTTCTAGACATGTGGATGCACGGTCCGTAAAAAATAACTGACATGAATGAGAGATACTCCAGTAATAATTACATTACCCCCAAGTAAAATTAATCCAATCAGAATAGGGCTTAAAGCATGGCTGTTAACAGCACAATGGTTTACAAGTGTTGTGTGATGACATGAAATATATCCTTAACTTTTGAAATTAATAGCATGTATCTAGTAATGGTCGGATTTTCTCTTTTTTTTGTCTTCGTGATGCAGTTACACTGTCCCAAACCACACATTATTTTAACTTTTTTCAACAACCATTACATGATAGAATGAGCTACAATAAGCAGTCCTTTTATCAACTACTAGTGTTTAGGATATAAAGAGGACTGTAGAAAAAGAAGGAGAAATATCTAGATATGACTGAAATTATTTTACTGTTAGTTACGATGATAGTCCTGTTTTGCCTGGTTTTGCCCTTTGATTTCTGAAACCAGTGTTGGCCCTCTGTGTAAGGCAGAATGATAGAAATCAGGGGCTTCAAGCTCATGATCTTTATGTGAATTTGTATTAATTATTAGCTCAGTGTACCATTTCGAGGGCTGGAGTGCCGTTCAAGCTCTTTTTGCGCTCGACCACAAGCATCGTTCATACTGCTCGGGCCACCCTGTTGCTTAGCAACTGGAAGTTTTCCCCCTCCCTCTTTTTTTCCCAGGCGCTAAATCTCCCACCAGTGGAGTGTGTCAAACATGCATATCCTAGAAGTTTAGAATTTACTATTTTACCTTATTTACTTAAGATTTTTGGGTTTTTTTTTCTGAAGCATCATTGGGTTTTGCAAAGGCATGATTCAGAACATCTGTAAAAAACAAATTAGAAAGCATACAACACACACAGTGCTACTGTAAAAGCTTCCAAGTTTAGTGTGAATTTAAATGGAAATGTAGAGGGGGGGGGGGTTTGCGTGGTGACTGCTGCGTGATTTTCTCCCAAGCTGCATAATTTACCTCACCAAAGCAGACACACTGGCGGTAGAATAAAATGCCATTGACCAGTGTAAAACAATGTCAGTCTGTATGATGTGAGAAGAAAATAACGTCACATTGGTGCAGTCAAATACTATACACTTTTAAGAATTCTTAATGGGATTCGAGAACTTGCTTAAATGGCTAGAATAGACTGTATAAGGTTTTTCTTTCCAGTTATAACCAAGGTTTGCCCAGTGGGATGCCTCTTCTCAGCATGGACTAAAGATCAATTCAAGAAATCCTGAGAATAAACTTCGAGCAGGCAGGGGTTCTGAGTGCTGGATGGATTTTCAGGTTAAATGTTTGTGGTGTGGGTTTTAGCTTGTGTTTCAGCCTGTGGATGAGTTTTCCCACCTCATCTAACATTACGCAAATCCACAACACTCTACGTAATGGCAACTGTGTAATAAGAGAAGAACCAATAACAGTCATAACCGCACAACTTTCAATCAAAAACGAACCAAACCTTTCACAGCTCCTTTAAATCTGAGTTTTATCCAATATTGGCTTCAGGGATCCAATTGGGAGAATAGATAATCCAAATTTTCACTAATCTGTCTGTGGGTAATAATAAATTGTGCTTGTTCACCTAATACTGCCTTACTATCAAGAAGAATACATTCATCTCGAGAAGTAACTCTGGCCATCATTTTGGCCTCGACAACCTGTCTTGAGTCCCCTGAAATCAGAAAAGATTACTGAGAGCCTCTGATAGCTAATCAGCTAATTAGCACCCACTTAGGATACAATATTAGCACTCCTTATAAATGAGCATACACAGCTAAAGCCTGACAGATAGCACAAGGACACTAAAGACATATGACCTCTAGCAAGATAGTAAATTTAGATCTAAAGTTAGCTACATTATAATTATACAATTAATTGAATGCTACATTTTTAAACAAAAGTCATGCTAACAGTCATTTTTAGTCTTTATACGTTCATTATATCTGTTGAAATGCGTTTGTATATATTTTTATGTATTACGTTATACCTAGGAACTGCTGAATTGTGAAATCTGATTAGACCGATTTGAGCTTGAGTCCAGTGTCAGCGCTTTGTAAAGATCAGTAAATTTTCTGCCAGGGGACTGGGTCCTTTCCAGTTTATTTGTAACATGTGAAGCTCCGTCTTCTACACTGTTGTGCATGAAAATCACAGGAGATCAGCATTTTCTGAAATACTCAAATCACATTCCCCCCCATTCTGATGTTTGATGTGAACATTAAATGCATCATGCTGCTGCCACATGATTTGGATGATACGATAATTACATGAATACAGAGGTGTCCAGGTGTCCTATTAAAAACATCCGGTGAGAGTATATTCATGTTTTAATGTGTTCTGTGTTTAATATTGAAAGCACAATCTCGCATATAGACCAATGTATCATTTGTTGCTGTGAAGCTGGATGACCACCGTGTTTGAATGAAGGTGCTGTTGGGACCTATGAAATTTATCAGTATGGCACTATGAAATTTATCAGCATGGCACTGATTTTTTACTCTTGGATTGAGCCCTGAGTTTTGCTTGTGAAGACTGCATTTGTTGTCAAAAAGGATAGACCAACATGAAGACCAGAGAGCTGTCTCTTAGAGGGACAGAGTTCCTGAGAAGGCAAACAATGAAAGGTGTCTATGGGAGAAAAGCAAGCCATTTTGAAGCTGAGAACAGAGGGAAAATCGGTAAGAGCCATTGCACAAGCATTGGGCATAGCCAGTACAACAATTTGGAATGTCCTGAAAAAGAAAGAAACCACTGGTGTACTAATATCCAGTGTACAAACATGTCAACCAAGGAAAACAACAGCAGTTGATGACAGAAACGTGGTGAGAGCTATGAAGAAAACCCCCAAAACAACAGACAATGTCACCACCATCAACCTCCACAGGGCAGGGGTGAAGGTATCACAATCTATTGAAAGAAGACTTAGAGAGCAGAAATATAGAGGTCATACCACAAGATGCAAACCACTCATCAGCAGCAAGAATCAGAAGGCCAGATTAGAATTCTCAAAGAAATACAGAGAAGAGCCACAAAAGTTCTGGAACCAAGATTAACCTCTACCAAAGTGATGGAAAGGCCAAAGTGTGGAGAAAGAAAGGATCTGCTCATGATCCAAAACATATGAGCTCATCGGTCAAGCACTGTGGAGGTAGTGTCATGGCTTGGGCTTGCATGGCTGCTTCTGGAATGGGCTCACTAATCTTTATCGATGATGTAAGTCATGATGGTAGCAGCAGAATGAATTCAGAAGTCTACAGAAACATCCTGTCTGCCAATTTACAGAGAAATGCAGTCTAATTGGGAGGAACTTCATCATGCAGTAAGACAATGACCCAAAACACACTGCCAACACAACAAAGTACTTCATCGGGGTGAAAAATTGGAAGTTTTTTGACTGACTAGGTATTTCGCCTCCTGAAGAGGAGACTGAAGAGAGAAGCCCCCCAAAACAAACAAAGACTGAAAGAAGCTGCAGTACAAGCTTGGAAAGAAAAAACAGTTTGGTGATTTCAGTGGGTTGCCAGCTTGATGCAGTTTTTGCAAGCAAAGGATATGCAAGCAATTAGTGTTATTTGCTTCAATTTACTTTAAGACTAACTGTTCATATACTTTTGCTCCCCAAAAAATTGGGCCACCAAAGGTGCCATTTTTAACCCATCTAGATGAAAGCTGAAATTCTGATCCATCGTCTTATATTCATCTTTTGATCTCAAACACAGATGTCTAGTCAAGTGTATAGCAAAAACAAAAGAATTAGCCTTGCTGTTCTTTACTTAAAACTTTAGCTTTAAGGGGACTGTTGTAGATAATGCTCTGTCTGGAACAGTTTGTTATATGCCATCAGCTGTTGTAGTGTGCAAAACAGTGATGCATCAGTGATGCATCATCAGATGAAATACATCAACCAGTGAACAGTCACACGGTTCCTAAAATTCTCGTTTCAGACTGGTTGAAGATGTTGTTCTGGTCAGTCGTCAACTGTGATACGATTAGCGGCACAAATGCGGCCAAATGCAGTGCCTGTATTTTGGCTGCCAAGTTTCACTTGGAAATGCAGCCAGCCACCTGCATTTTGATCATTGCAAATAACAGGCTTTCGTAGGGATAGAATTAGCCCCACTGTCAGGTTTGCACAGGGGACTTTGGGAAATGAGGCGTGCTAAGACACTAATAGGTAGACTCTTTCTGCTGCAGAGACTTGATGCTCTTTCTTTTCCCACACATTGAGCTTTGCACTGTGTTGCTGTGTTCAAAACTGTGGGAATGTTTGCTGGTCATAAAAGCTGTTTAAGTATAAATCACAAAAGACTTTTGTAGTTCTCATTGCCACAGATGACTGGGGAGTCAAAAGGAAAATTTCAGCTGAGGCATTATTGTTGCTAATGTCATTCCGAACCTTGTGAAAAAAGCTTAAAATTTATAGAGCGTAAAAAATGCATGCTGTTGTAACATCAGCATGTGAAGGAAACTACACATTTCTGACACTTTAAGACCCAGGTCTTAGGAAGATACTAATTATTAAATTATTGTAAATATTGTTTTCTAATACTTGAGACTATGTGTGAGACTTAGATCATAATTAGATCATGTTTAGATCATAAACATCATATTCTTTAGGGTGTCCCACAAACATGTGCATTTGGTCCAATTAATTTGGGAGAAAACAATTCAAAAAGAAATGCAGTGTTGCCGTTTGTATTTTCTGCTGCTGCAGAACGAGCAGACTAACATTAATTATACAAATTCAGACCATTATTGAAGGAAAGTTTGCCACATAACGATATAATGAGATCCCAGATTAATTGGGTTAATATGCTTTTAACTGCCAGGTTTGTTTTTCATTCACATTCAACAATGAATTTAGAGATAAATGAGTTGAATTTGAATTTGAATTTGAAGTGAATGTTAGGTTTACCAGTTGGAATAACAGTAGGTCACAGGAGGACATAATGGGGTAGCATATATATAAGTTGCAACAGCATATATAAGTTGCCTAGAAACTAGCTAGCTGTGTTGGCAAAGTTTTCAGGTAAAGCTTTCAATCATCAGCTAGAGGAGAAACTCGTTTGTGTGTGATGGGAACCTGTCTTGGAACTGTCAGCACAGGTTCCTTGTCATTCTCTGGAGATGATTTTCTGATAAAGTGAGTAGCAGTAATGTTGCTCACTTCCTCCCTCTACAGAATGTCTGCCTTCAGCTGCAAGGTCAGAGTGAGGGAAGGGATGGAGGGAGGGGGAAAGAAAAATGAGAGCAACATCCTGATACTGCAGTCTTCACTCCCAACCCCTCCCCAGTTATGATGTTAAACAATCAGATCCTTATGACCTGGCTGTCGTTTATTATCATTATTTTTTAAGAAGGCTACACCACATTTAGGTTTGCGATTTTGTAGGTTAAGACAAACAAGCATTATGTGGTACAAGAATTTGAAATATTTTTGGAAATCTTTAAAAAAGCAGAGTTGGTTTTAGGAGAGCTTTACTTGTAGATGAAGTTCATCACCGTGCGTCGTAACCTTGCTTGATTCAGCCCTAGAATTAAAACCGGTTTTACCGTAGCACACCACATGAAGCCAGAATCTGTATGTTAATTTGAGAAGATTGATATGGCAGATGAGCAATAAGATCACAGTTTATGCTTGTCCTTGTGCTGAAGGTATCATTCATCATCACGTAACGACTCCAGAGACCTTGAAATGCCATCGACCTGAAGAGGGGAATCTTTCCTGCTAAATTACTCAGGCCAGGGGTCAAGTGCCACCAGAGTAGACAATGCTGATGAAGAGATTTTCATGTTTACTACCTCAGACCTTCATGTTGAAATGGCTCGCTTGTGAATGGTTGGGATTTCTGTACTTGAGTTTTCATCCTTGATGTTTTTCAAACACTTTTTGAAAAGCATCTTTTAGAGTTTTATCATTGGACTACATTTATGTGATTCATGTAATATGCCAAAATTTTGATGAGCATATTTTCTCAAATGCTAGGCGGTATGTCATATTTGGACATTTTTAAAATGTAGGTTGTATTTAGCTTTGAAAGCCAGGACATCCAGGCGACTCTCAATCAATCTAATGTGCATCTATAGCTATAAAACTTGATTTGAGGTCGTCTACACTTCAATATCGCATATGTCATAAAGTTTTCTGCGAGAGTCCTTCAGCTGCAAGCGGACTGATAAGATCGATAGCTCTTTATGGAAGTTTGCTTAGCGTCTGTGTGCTCTTTCTGCATCCTGAGTTTTTGGTGCACTGCAGCTCTGAGCTGAGGAGAGGAGCTGCATTGATATGCAGAGACTCCTTCTGATCGCCATCACTGCCTCTCCCAATTCTGCTGTGCAACAGTACAGCCTGACTATTCAAGCACACCTATAAAACTGATCACACGGTCAACCACTTTGGCTCTGTAGTCAGGTTTACTGGAGCATTAGCAGATTAACAGATACAGTCCCATCTAGATGTGTTAACCAACTTAGAACATGGCACATTTGGAGGCAGACCACCCAATTTTTAGGTGAGCAAAAGTATCAGAACAGATAGTCTTAAAGTAAAATAAAGTAAGCAACACTTAATATTTGGTTGCATATCCCTTGCTTGCAAAATTCTTTGCACTGCAGCAACCTGGTGACCCTCTGAGATCACCAAACTGTTGCATTGTTCTTTTTTGATGTACCGCAGCTTCTTTCAGTTTTTGCTGGTTTTGACAGGTTTCTCCCTTCAGTCTTCTCTTCAGGAAGTGAAATGCATGCTCAATTGGGTTAAAGTCTGGTGATTGACTTGGCCAGTCTAAAACCTTACACTTTTTCCCCTTGATGAAGTCTTTTGTTGTGTTGGCAGTGTGTTTTGGGTCATTGTCTTACTGCATAATGAAGTTCCTCCCAATTAGACTGGATGCATTTCTTTGTATATTGGCAGACAGAATGTTTCTGTTGACTTCTGAATTCATTCTGCTGCTGCCATCATGAGTAACATCATCAATAAAGATTAGTGAGGCCATTCCAGAAGCAGCCATGCAAGCCCAAGCCATGACACTACCTCCACAGTGCTTGACCGATGAGCCTGTATGTTTTGGATCATGAGCAGATCCTTTCTTTCTCCACACTTTGGCCTTTCCATCACTTTGGTAGAGGTTAATCTTGGTTCCAGAACTTTTGTGTCTCTTCTCTGTACTTCTTTGAGAATTCTAATCTGGCCTTCTGATTCTTGCTGCTGATGAGTGGTTTGCATCTTGTGGTATGACCTCTATATTTCTGCTCTCTAAGTATCCTTTGAACGGTGGATTGTGATACCTTCACCCTTGCCCTGTGGAGGTTGATGGTGATGACATTGTCTGTTGTTTTTGGGTTTTTCTTCACAGCTCTCACCACGTTTATCAACTGCTGTTGATTTCCTTGGCTGACATGTTTGTACACTGGATGTTAGTACACCAGTGGTTTCTTTCTTTTTCAGGACATTCCAAATTGTTGTATTGGCTATGCCCAATGCTTGTGCATGGCTCTGATCAATTTTTCCTCTGTTCTCAGCTTCAAAATGGCTTGCTTTTCTCCCATAGACATTTCCCTGGCATTGTTTCCCTTCTCACGAACACTGTCCCTGTACCACGGTTATTGAATAAAATGTGTTTTATTAAGGGTAATCCAAGAAGCATCATCAAGTTCATAGTGGGGGTCAGAGCACAGGCAGACAACATTAAACTCGAGTAATCCATAGTTGTAAACGAGGACAATCAAGAGTCAAAACCAGGAAGTACTATGAGAAAGAAAGGACAGTGTATATGGGGAAACGAAACGGAACTAATTAAAGGCTTCACACAGAAAAGACGGACATAATCGCTAACACACTATTGATAGAACAGAGACGATGTTTTTGGGCAAATAAACAAAAGTACAAGACATGACCCCAAAACAACATGAAAGCAGCACTTATTGCACTCTAAAGCATGCTATGCACTGAGAGGGGAAATCATGATGGTCCCATTTGGAAGGGAGCTGTCTTTTAAAAGTCCTCTTCTGAAAGGGTTCATGTGTCCATAGAGAGAACAATCATTTAATATTGTTTGCCAAGTAACAATATAGTATTGTACAACATTGTGTTAGTTACAGTGTTCGTTGCGAGATTAAGCTGGTCTTTAATTAGGCTTTATTTGTCCGTTAGTGTTTACATTTACATTTAAGGCATTTGGCAGATGCCCTTATCCAGAGCGTCTTACATTAATCTCATTTATACAACTGAGCAGTTGAGGGTTAAGGACCTTGCTTAAGGGCCCAGCAGTAGCAGCTTGACAGCACTGGGATTTGAACTCATGACCTTCCAATCAGTAGTCCAACATCTTAACCACTGAGGTACCACTGCCCCAGTGTTGATACCTAACATGGAAAGTAACATGTGCGGCTAACTTGACTAACATGCTTTACATTCTTATCATATTACATTACAGCAGAAGCTATATACCAGTCTATATAGTCCCATTATAGTTTACATTGGCACCTTGAGCACAATTGATAAATGACTGAGTGATTGCTGTTGAATGTCCTAAAGTTGTACAAAAATGAAAGGCAGCATGGTGGTACAGTGGGTAGCATTGCCACTTCACAGCTCCAGGGTCCTTGATCTGATTCTGATCAGGTTCAGGTTACTGTCTGTGTGGAGTTTCTCATGTTCTTCCTGTATCCGTGTAGGGATCCTGCATGTTCTCCAGTTTCCTTCCATCTCCCCAAAACAGGAAGCTGGATTGCTTTTTTTTCTCTGCTCTAAATTGCCTGTAGGTGTACATTGCTGTGTAAATGTGTATGTGTGCTTGGCATCCCATCCAGGGTGTATTACTAATTCATGCTCAGTGTTTCTGGGATAGGCTGAGCTTAACTAGGATAAAGTGGTTTGCATGAGGCTGATGGGTATCAGTTACTCGTTAGCAACATTACCATTATCATAGCTCCATTGCAAAACTAAAGAAGCAAACCTCAGACACTAATCATGTCTTGACTGATATTTGGAATAATGATGCAAATGTAATTTTTGACCTTTAATCTGCTGAATGCTCAAGGTCGTGTGAGTCAGCATTTAAGAGGCCATTGTAGCACAAAAATTTACTAGTTGAGATGCTTTATGAAGGACTCTCAATGTTTTGGCTCAGGTCTGATAGTCACTAATCATCCTGAATGAGTGGGTGTCCTTGAAAGTCCGTCAGTCTCTCTATCCTCCCCCTTCCCGACGTTTAATGTGAAGTGGCATCTTCCTGCTGGTTTTCCTCCTGTGTCTCAGGGGGATGCGGGATGCTTTGTTGGTGGGATGTAGTGTTTTTTTTTTTTTTTTGGGGGGGGGGGGGGGGGTATTGACAATGCTCTCTCCTTTTCATTGCTTGCTGTCTCTGTCTCTTAGTCTCAATCTCATCCTCTGCACGAAAAATAATGAAGTATTCATCCTTCTTAAATATTTGTCCTTAATTAAGGCACATAAAATCCCACCCCCAATCTTTCTCATTCTACAACCTTCCAATCCAGTCCATCTTTCTCATCCCCCCATCTCTGTCTGACATGGTATGGGCTGTGTGTGCAGTGCCTCCTGCAATCGTGCTGGGCTTGTTGGAGTCTGTACTGATGCTGAACAGTGATTACTCCTCTGTGTGATCGATGCCTGTTTGGATTTGACATGAATGTCAAGCTGAGTAAGTCAAACTCTATGGCTCTCTTTCACCATATACAGTGTACTGGAACTCTGTCTTTTCCTTTTTTTAGTTCTGTCTGTGGGAGCAATTGTTTTAGCGGAGTGCTGTTAAGAAAATGCCATGCTCTCTCTCTCTGTGTGTGTGTGTGTGTGACAACTCTGTCTTCGTGCGGTTAGGTTTAGCACCACGGCAGGTGGAAACAACAGTCGAGGAATGTGGCAGCTCTATTCATGCCAACTGGGCTGCGTCCTCTAAAAATAATTCCTCCCTTTGCCTTCTCGTGCTTTAATGGTGTTGTGGAGAGTGTGTGGTGAGGACTGCAAATCTTCATATGAATCTTGGAATCTTGTGTGCAGTCCTAGAGTGAGTGTGACCGGTGTGAAAACTACATGCTCTCCATTTCTCTGTCTTTCTTCCTGGAAGCTCAAATTACACTCCAGTGTGATTTTTGCAGACCCCCATATTTGTTAATGAGGGATGGCAGGGACAGTTGTAGAGACAGGGACGTAGCATTTTGGTGCTAGGCACAGATGGAACTGACCTCCAGATTTGCAGCTTTGATGCGACAAGCCGAGTAGGGACTGTAGGTGTGTGGCTAAGGATGATGAGCTCTTGCAGAACATCCAACCTCTACTGATCATGTGAAACCATGTACCCATATTATTCAAAATTTGAAAGTGTTTGTCTATGAAGTGTGCTAAATATTTAGTGACTAAAATTAAAGCACTAATATCAGTCAATATCAGTATCATGCCAGCAATGGTTTGAAATGCCACAACAATATCAGTTTGGACATTTTCCACTCTGATTTAGTGCCATAATTTTATACATGTCATGAATGTGTGCGATGTCGACTGACACAACGAAACTTACATGTGAACATAAGAAGTGAAAATATTTTACAGCATCCCACCATCACATCTGTGATTATTTATTTAGGAGTAGTCGAAATGCAAGCATTTAGTGACTGAAGTGATCTAGTATCTACTAGAGTTGCTTTTTCTTCAGATTGAGGGCTTATATACTGCAGTGTCATCTGACGCCTGCACTTAGTCATGAAATAAAATAAAGATTTTTTTTTTTTTACCCATACTGTTAGAAACTTTCTTCCATCCTGATTTATTCCCAACTCACTTGCTGATAATTCTCACCCAATTATTTAGGTCTCCCCTATCTCATTACAGCTACCAATCTGAAAAGGTGAGGCCTACTACAATTTTCACAAGAACTGCTATTCAGGTAATGTCACAGGGCTGCTGATCACGCAGGAAGGAGAGCGCTAACTACCATATTCTGGTTATTTTCTTCAGTGATTTGATGGCACCACAATAATTGACAGATGAAAAGACAAGTCAACCATATATATATATATATATATACATTTTTGTACATTGTGGTACTATGAAATAACAATGCCAGCACTTGAAGAAATACATTAAGAAAAAACAAAAACAAAGCATTCAGTTAAATGTAGCCAAGATATAATTGCATATTTAAACAAGAGACGTTGTAAAATAGCAGGTACATTATCATCTACATCACTTCCAGCTTTGCACTACAATTTCATGTTTAAACGTTGGGATGCAGACTATATATTATGTAAATGGGATTCTGTTGCTTTTTTTTACGTCTTTCGGGTGCTCCCGTTAGGGGTCTTCACAGCGGGTCATGGGTCCGCATATTTGATCTGGCACCATTTTTTACGCGGGATGCCCTTCCTGACGCAACCCTCCCCAGTTTTGTCCGGGCTTGGGACCGGCACTGGGAGTGCACTGTCGTGTGCAGCTCCAGTGGCTGGGGTTGGTTCCCTGGCTGGGGAAACAAAAACCCGGGCCGTGGCGGTAAGAGCGCCGAGGCCTAACCACTAGTCCTCCACGGACCATATTATGTAACTGGAATAATACATGTTAAACCTAACTTCTGCTGTTTTACAGTATGGCTTGATATTATGTAGTTGTATGATGCTGTTTGAGCAAATGTATTTAGATTTCATGGAAAAAAATTTTCCTGGAAAGGATTTTTTGGTTGAAATAGACCTCCATTGCATTTGGAGTAAGTGGAAAATGTGTAAATTTGATTTATGGCAGACTTTTTTCTTTGATACATGGAATATGGAATATGTTAATATGTAAGAAATCAAACATGATGGGCTGTGTTGTTATAGGGAAATAATCCAGCTCGAAAATGTATTATTTTCCTATAACAGCACATCCCAAAGTGCTTTATCCCTTTATACCACAGTGATTTGCCAATGTTTACAATTATAATTTATTAATGAATATGTCCTGCTTTTTTTTTTTAACCATTTATAGTTACATTTAATGTTATCCAATTTCTAGCAACAAGTCTTTCAATGCTAACTAACAACATTTTTTAAAATCTGCTTGTTATCAGGGTTATTAGGGTTAGATTATTTAAAACATTCGCCATGTAAGTCCCTGTGATTTTGTTGTTACTATAGAAACAGTGAAGTATTACAATGAGAATTAATATAAACCACTTAGTTACAGACGCAATTATTGTCAGAACTGCTGTTATAGAAAATTAATCAACAGCTTCTGGTTGAAGAATTAAGCAGTACTGTGGTTTAATTCCAAATAAATGGATATCAACTAATTTAAGTAATTAGTGGCTAAATAAACATGTTTTGCACTTTTAATTTGCAGCCTTTTTTTTTTCTTTTTACAAAAATGTTGTTTTGTTCCCATCTCTGGAACACTCGTGGTTTTGCATGCTTGTGTAACTGCAGTGAGTATGGGCCTTATTATAAAGCTTCTTATTATAAAGGAAATATGAATGTATTATGTAATTCCGCAATATGGGCTATTTTACAAGATTGGTTTTGAGTGAGGATGAGATTGCATAGCCTAGCAGTAGCATCTGAAGGCATTATTATAAATATTTGTTAATTACGTAAATGTTATGGCAAATTAGCTACATTTGAGAAAATGTGGGAAATTGTTTATCTTTCAGCAAACCTACGCCTTTAAGCGATGGCATTGTTTCTCATATTATCAATATCTCACAAAAAAATAGGTATGTACTAAAAATAAAAACTATCCAGCATTACTACATCGCTCAGTCACTTAAATACTTTGATTATTGCATTATTACAAACATGATTATTACTCTGGAAATATTTCAACACGTCGGTCAAAGTTTACTTCGCCAATATTTAATGTCACTTTTACAACAGTTAGTTCTGGACAAGTGGCGCTCCAGCAGTGCTGATATGTACAGTAGTATAACAGTACTGTTTGTAGAACTCTGCTTGTGTGTGTTCACTCTATAACGTTCCAATTCAAGCGACGGTTTGTTACACTAAAACCGTTACTACACTTACTACGGGCTGCCAGCATTTGTGGTGAATTGAAAAATCGTTTAATTTGTGATCGAATCTCGTCAGAGAATGACCGATGAGAAACTAAAAATTTGTAAAATGGTTACAAACAATACATTTTAATGTCTTTTAAAAATTCCTGAAATAACAATAAGGCCAGGAACATTTTACTAGGAAAGTCTTTAGCTAATTTCCCAACCAGATTGTTGGCTAAACACCATTACAGACTAACAAACTACATTAGAGCACATGTAGGCAGGAATTAGCTAATTCCTGCCTTCGCATTAGCATGGGTAGTTTTGTCTTAAAAATGATGATTGGACCATTATTAACAGTTCGGTCTCCGATTTCTGTCTTTCACTATTAGCAGAAATAGCATTAGCATTAGTTCACTCAGTCAATCTTTTTAAGAGCTAGCTAAATTAAACTGCAGCTAGTTATTAGCATCCCTGGAACTAGGTTTGCTTACGTTGTAGTTAAACCCAGCATGCTGTGGGGATGTCGTGAGTTTTTCATATCTTTAATCGGGAATGACTAGGAAAGAATAACAGCCATTAAACTAATCAGTTTAGAGGTGATCAAGTATGTGTTTATTTTACAACTTTCAGCTGCGTTGCACCTTTTCTAAACAAGTCGTAATGGCACAACAGGAATACATTTACTAAGACTGCTGTAAAACAAGGATTAAATGGATATGCAAGCAAGTTAAATGGTTAAAGGCTTAAAAGGTTATTTAAACAAGATTTGTAATTTGCTGTAACAGGTTGAATAGATAAACCTTGATTTAATTAAGGTTAAAGTTTTATCTCTGTTGGTGCAAATCAGCAGAGTTATTTCCTCCATAATTAAATGACTATAATAGGTCTAGCATTTATAAAAAGTCATTGCAGTATGAAAAAAGAAAAAAACATCAGCATCCATTCTAATACAGACAACAATAGAGCAGCGAGTCTTCAGAATAGCTTTCACGGCAATATTGAAATGCTTACTGTGTTTGTCTTTATAGTTTTTTTTTTTTTTTTAAACAGCACATTATTGTTTAGCACAAAGAAGACGGCAGACTGGACTTTTTCTTAATTGGTTAAAAAAAAGCTTCTTGTATGTCCACATAATATCAGATACTTTAAAAAATCCATGGCTTTAGTGCCTAATATTTGTGACCTAATAAGACTTCAATGGCACGCTAGACTTATCTTTTACTTTGACGAATAATTTATATTGATTGTTTTATATTTCTGTGTATATTCAGAGTTTGAGCATTGAAGGGTAATATGCAGCTTCAGTGTCAGGTGCCCTGGTGGAGAACCATGATTTTAGCCTGAACCTAAATTTAGCTCTGCTTAAGAACATCGCTTTTGTTAGCGAGCAGATTTCACGTCCAGGCTATCAGGCTATACATCGCTTAGGAACATTGCTTTTGTTAGCTCTTTTGCAAGCCCTCTTTTGCAACATGTCCTTAATGTAACCAAACAGATGCTTAGTTTACTTATCCCATTTACCTGAACTGACACACAGGCCCAAGACGAATGTCCTCGGATTGCTTCTCCATATTATCAGGTGTGGCTTGATGAAGCAGAATGCTATCAGCTGTTGCTATCTTCTGATATCTTCTGATAGTTTTGGACTAACTCTAATAAAAATCTAATATTTTACCGAATAAACACCTCTACCAGGTGTGGCTAGCATCATATCCGCTAGCTTGATAAACATCTTAAGTCACTCTATAAAGCTAAAGTGAAACATTACATGAGGTTAGGAATTTGATATTCAGCATATGATGTAGTCTAATATTCAATATGCAACAAACTCAAGAAGTGCCTTTTAAGCTTTTAATATTATTGACTGGTCACATCCATTAAAGTGCACATTACCTGTATGAGCTAAGTTAGATTACATTAATATTGCACAGTTATTAAAAAATGCAGAGGAATTCTGGGAAGTTTATCTGCTAGCCTGCTGGTATACATAGGATGGACTTCTTATGGAAATATACAGTACACCCCAGTGTTCAGTGCCCAGTCCTTGGCATAAGCACCATCTAGAGAGTTGGTGAGGTTGACACCCAATCACATCACATCACATCATGTCACATCACATCACATCACATCACATCCCATCACAGAGATAACCTGTTGAAGCACTTAGTTTAAAACATAGATGTTTTTAAAACATAACAGAGGCTTGAACTGGGAAAAATGGTTTATTGCTGGAACAGGTTTCAGTTTCGTTTTCAGGCTGTTGATTATATTCTGAAAATTGTATTCAATTTTACTGGCAAACCCTAACCCTTATCTTCTAGCTCATAACCCTAATTTATTGAACAGGAGTGGACGAAACAGCAGTCTGGGCATCCTGGACAAGCAGATATCATATTCGGACTATCAGTTTTGTGTGTTCATATTTGCCTGGCTAACAAGTAGGTTTACAACAACCAGAAAAGGAAAAAAAAATACTTATTGGCTTTCACCAAAAAAAAAAAAAAAGCTTCCATTATTGGAAAAGTTTCCACACTATAAATACTGTATAGTGTGTACCTTTGAATCCCACTACCTACTGCACTACACCCACCCACACACACACTCACACAGGGCATGATTTGACTGTCAGTAGAGCGATTTTTACTAGACGGATTAATTAGTGCGCATGGGTGACAGATGATCTTTTCTGAATAAGGAATGTGCGGGTATGCGGAACACTTAAGAACACTTATGAAGCCGAGCAAAAATAAAAGTTTGAAGCCAAGTCACCATATAACTCTCCTGCTTTCTGCACACCTCGTCACCTCACAGTTAAAGATATAGAGAGCCAGACTCAAATAATAGCTTTTACGTGCAGCTGAAGGACAGAACACCGAATCTCATGGAAACATCAGCCAACTGACTTTTTGTCGAGGGCACAAACATTACGACAATGTGCTACAATGTGCTACATTAAAAACGCTGTTAGAAGAGGATGATGCATCTGTTGCATTCTAATTTGGATACCATTGTTGTTTACTTAGTCAGCTTTCAGAGATGTTTGATAAAAAGAATTAGCAGTACAACTAGACAAAGCATATACAAGTGGAATGCACATGGAATAATCTAGACATAGACTGTATACAGTATGCGTATTATACTGTATTCAAACTAATTAAACTAGAATTTTAAAAAAAACGTGTACTGAAAATGTTGGAAATGTGCTATATAAAGCTTGTTGCTATTAATATTATTATTATTATTATGATGTCTCTCTCTCTCAGTATTATTCTTTAACACAGTAGAAACCTTACAGTGTGTGTGATAGCAGAATTCAGGCCTTTTAGAGCTTATTTTTTGGTTCTGAATGATCTGTGCATATGAACATCTCTGACCTGATCGTCTCCTGGGTATGCATAACACTGCACTGAATTTAAATAGAGCACAAACTCCGCAGTGACCTTGAAAGAGTTCTTTTTAAGGGTTCTTCTGGTGACCTCCAGTTCTTTGCATGACCTTGAAAGCGTTCTTTTCTTCCTCCGTTTTCTTTACTGAGGTTGTGTCCACATAAAATGACAAGTCAAATGCATTTATATATCTGCATATCTGATGTTTCTGTCTGCATAGCTGATACGTATCTGCAAAGCCGGTCACGGACTGCATCTCTTTAGAACTGAGCGACTGTGAATGTCATTCAGTTTGTCAGTCTGCATAAATAGATGCATAGACAATATTGCCTTACTATGCAATATGTTCATCTCAGGAAGTTGGGTATGGTTAGAGAAGCTGCTGTTCTAATCAGAAAACGACATTCTGCCATAATTGGGAAAGCAATGTGGCATATAAAGCCATGCTTCTGCAATAACTGGTAAACATCTGAATTCAGTACTGTAGCTGCATTCAGTAGTTTACATCTACACTCCGGAGTGAACTACATACAGTAGTGTATAGTTACAGTCAGTACCATACAGCTCTGTTCAGTTGTGAACTACGTAGAATAGTGTAGAGTTACAAGCAGTATTGCCCAGTTATGTTCATTAGTGACCTCCATATGGTAGAGTGTAGTTACAGTCCGTAGCATACTGCTCCATTCAGTAGTGAACTACAAACGACAGTGTATAGTTACAGTCAGTACTGTCCAGTTATGTTTAGTAGTGATCTCCATATGGTAGCTGCAGTCAGTACCATACTGCTCTGTTCAGAACCGTCCTGCAATGTTCAGCTGTGTTCAGTAGTGAACTACTTATGGTAGTGGAGAGTTACAGTCAACAATGTACAACGACATTCAGTAGTATACCTCTCCATTCAGTAGTGAACTACATTCTGTATTGTAGCCGCATACTGTAGTGTACAGCTACATTTAGTTGTGTTAAGCTGCTTTCAGTAGTGTGCAGATGTATTCAATAGTGTACAGCTTCATTCAGTACTGTGCAGCTGCATTCAGTAGTGTGCAGATGTCGTGTACAACTGCATTCAGTACAGTGCAGCTGCATTCAGTAGTGTACAGCTGCATTCAGTAGTGTGCAGATGTATTCAGTAGTGAACAGCTTCATTCAGTACTGTGCAGCTGCATTCAGTAGTGTGCAGATGTATTCAGTAGTGTGCAGATGTATTCAGTAGTGAACAGCTGTATTCAGTAGTGTGCAGCTGCATTCAGTAGTGTGCAGATGTATTCAGTAGTGTGCAGCTGCATTCAGTGGTGTGCAGATGTATTCAGTAGTGTACAGCTGCATTCAGTAGTGTGCCGTTTCATTCAGTACTACACAGCTTCATAGAGTAAAACTATATTACGTAGTGTACATATAGTTTTATTACTAAACAATCAGATTTAGTAGTGATCTTTATTCAGTACTGAACAACTACTGTCGTATACCTCAGCATATGTTAGTGTGTATCTGTA
Organism: Pangasius djambal; assembly: GCA_022985145.1. Lineage (NCBI taxonomy): Eukaryota > Metazoa > Chordata > Actinopteri > Siluriformes > Pangasiidae > Pangasius > Pangasius djambal. The sequence continues at coordinate 12,342,539 of CM040994.1, forward strand.
TTTTATAGCAACTACATTCAGTAATGTATGACTACATTCCTTAGTGTAACTCTATTTAGTAGTGGTCGTCAGTATTCAGTAGTGGACTCAGTAGTACACATCTACATGGGATATATTTAAATTATGCTGACCCTGTATCAAAACAGCGGCAAGACGAAGGTATGAGCTGAAGCATAGTTTTTATTGGTTGTTTTGTGACAGAACTTCAGAGGTAAAAGAGACAGATGGATAGTCTTCTTTATATAATAATGTGATGGCTTCTGTTAATTCTCATATTTTAGATTGCCATTGTCTGTGCTCCACGCTGGCACTGCCTTTTGAATATTTGCGTTAAAATGAATTACAGAGGTGTTATTGCAGAGTTGGTATTTTGTAACTGATTTTTGTGCTGTTATGATAATGCTGCAGTCCCTGCAATAAACTCAGAGTTTTGTCCCAAATCACATCAGATTTGAACTGTACTCTTGGATATTATGACGGTAGCGTTATGTTGCATTAAGTTGTCTTTAGCGCATTCCTACAGTGAATGAGATACAGTTTCATTTCTGTAAAACTAGAGACTGCAGCAAGCCCATCTGTCACTTTATGGGCCATTTCTAATTGATGAAAAGGAGCAGTGATGTACATGGTGACAATTTAGATACCTAGATGTGTCATCTTGGCTCGGTTGAGGCATTACGGGAATCCCTAGAGTTTATATGGAAAGGTGCAAAAACCGTAAACCATTTTGTGAGTAGCAGTTCTGCAGACAGGAATGCCTCGTTGAGGAGGGAGGGCAGAAGAGAAAGGCCGGACCGGTTCGAGCTGACAGGACGGATATGGTAAGTCTAATAAGGTGTGTAGGCTGCAGCTGCAGAAAAAAAAAAAAAAAACGGAAAAATATCTTGAATATAGTCAGATTTATCTATTATTTCCTATTACAAGATTACAGTTAACCAAATATAAGATTATTAAATCTATTTCTATTTCTAGTTTTTTTTAAAAACTCATTTCAGGCTTTATATTTTCTTGTTCTATCGAGAGATAATTTTGCTTCTTTCTAGAAATAACTGCTTAAAATTAGTAAAATTATCTGCCAATAGAACAAGACTATTTCAAGCCTGAAATTAGTAAAAAAAAATATCTAGAACTAGGTTTTGGTGAGCTTATATTTGGTTTGCTGTAATCTTGTAATAGGAAATACTAGATAAATATGAGTATATTCAAGATATTTTCACTTGCTAAGATGTCATTTTTTGCAGTGTAGGAAGGAAAAGGAGGAGGCATACAGTCAGGTCCGGAAGTATTTGGACAATGACAGAGTTTTTGTGATTTTGCCTTTATACACCATCACAATGGAGTTGAAATAAAACAATCAAGATGTGATCGAAGTGTAGACTTTCAGCTTTATTTTAAGAGGTTCCACAAAAATATGGCATTCACCATTTAGGAATTACAGCCATTTTAAACAAAGCACCTCCATTTTCAGGGGCTCAAAGGCATTTGGACAATTGACTGACAAGAAGTTAATTGACCAGGTGCGGTCCATTCCATTAATAAATATTAAATAAAAAATAAAATGATATAAACTATACTTGTGGGCTCTGTGTTGAACAGCAGCGGAGATACTTACTGAATTCTAGTATAGTGAAGTCGCCCTTATAAACAACACGCTGTTTCATTTTCGTAATTTAAAAGAATGGTTGTTTTAAAAAAGAGAATAATCAGCTTAATGGGCTGAATGCATTGAAGAAAGAGAAAGAGAGAGAGAGAGATTACAAAAAGGGTTTTGATTTAAAACTCGCTAAGCCCTGTTTTGAGCATAAATAGAAGAAACACACATGCAATTTTGTGTCAATTTGAAAATAAAATCAAAATTAATTTTTGCATCTACCAGGATCAATAAGTACTATTTGAATGTACTGTTAGATAGATGAGAAAAAGCTAACCATGGTTTATGTATTTTAGGCACCATGCAGCTTTCACCACTTATCCTGAAAGCCATCAGTGGCTAAGCCGATCCTCTCGCAGGTCACTGCTGCTTTAATCCAGATGTGCAAAGTAAAGCATGACACTGGATTGATGAGCATCTTTAGCACATGATGGTGCCCCAGAGACTCGCAGACGAAGACACGTTTGATTGCTAAAGAGGATTGTTCACAGCAGTTTGTCTAGTTTTTCTCATCTAGAATGTTTGCATAGATGGGTTGGAATAACAACAATGATAATAATAAAAATAATAATAATAATAATAATAATAATGTTCACAAACATACTTACAATTAGTACATAATTTACACACACACACACACACACATATATATATACACACATACAGTCAGGTCTGGACGTATTTGGACAATCACAGAGATTTTGTGATTTTGCCTTTATACACCACCACAATGGAGTTGAAATAAAACAATCAAGATGAGATCGAACTGTAGACTTTCAGCTTTATTTTAAGAGGTTCCACAAAAATATGGCATTTACCCTTTAAGAATTACAGCCATTTTAAGCAAAGTACAAGTAAAGTACAAGATTCAAGTAATATAACTAAACGAATAAAAAAAGAAAGAAAAGTCTTTTTAAAATGATCTGTAAAATGTAATTTAAAAAAAAAATTCTTGTGAGGAAAAAGTAAGGACTCCCCCACATTTATTTGTACTTAAAATGGCTAAAATTACCTACAGGTGTATCACATCAGGTGCAAATTATTAGAACATCGTTACAGAGCATTTTGAAGGAGGCTTGCCTTATTTAAACCTCAGACATTTAGTTTGCTCTTAATTGTTGAAGAGAGAGGTATCACCATGGTGAGATCCAAAGAGCTCTCTGAGGCCTTCAGAAAGAAGATTGTTGATGCTTATGAGTCTGGTAAGGGATATAAAAAGATCTCAAAAGAATTTGTAACCAGCCATTCCACTGACTGGAAAATCATTTACAAGTGGAGAACATTTAAATCAACTGCCAACATGGCCAGGTCAGGCCGTCCAAGCAAATTCACCCCAAGAGCAGACCGCAAGATGCTTAAAGAAGT
>CM040994.1:12345654-12353154 GCA_022985145.1 Pangasius djambal
TGTAACCAGCCATTCCACTGACTGGAAAATCATTTACAAGTGGAGAACATTTAAATCAACTGCCAACATGGCCAGGTCAGGCCGTCCAAGCAAATTCACCCCAAGAGCAGACCGCAAGATGCTTAAAGAAGTCTCCAAAAACCCTAAAATATCATCACGGGACCTACAGCAAGCTCTTGCTACAGTTGATGTCAAAGTGCATGAATCTACAGTCAGAAAGAGACTGCACAGCTTTAATTATCATGGGAGGTGTGCAAGGAGGAAACCTTTGCTCTCTAAGAAAAACATGAGGGCAAGACTGAAGTTTGCCAAAGAACACATAGACAAAGGCCAAGACTTCTGCAATAATGTAATTTGGACAGATGAGTCTAAAGCTGAATTATTTGGACACCATAACAGAGGGCACGTTTGGCGTAAACCAAATACAGCATTTCAGCAAAAGATCCTCATACCAACTGTGAAACATGGAGGTGGAAGTGTTATGGTTTGGGGATGCTTTGCTGCAGCAGGACCTGGCCAGCTCACCATCACAGAGTCCACTATGAATTCTACACTGTATCAGAAGGTGCTTGAGGAACATGTGACACCATCTGTGAAAAGATTGAAGCTGAAGCAGAACTGGACCTTGCAACATGACAATGACCCAAGGACGGGCTGAAAAGTAAAAAATGGAGAGATCTGGAATGGCCAAGTCAAAGCCCAGATCTAAACCCTAGTGAGATCCTGTGGGGTGATTTGAAACGGACTGTGCGTGCAAGAAACCCCTCAAACATCACACAGCTGAAAGAATTCTGCATTGAGGAGTGGGGGAAACTTTCTTCCAGTCGATGTCAGAAACTGGTACATGGCTACAAGCAACATCTCACTGAGATTATTTCAGCCAGAGGGGGAAACACTAGCTATTGGGGCATAGGGTGTCCTAACTTTTTCTACCCATTTATGTTGATTTTCTTTGTTTAATAAGTGAAAACAAAGTGATTTTTTGTTGTTTACGTGCAATTACATCACTTTCATCTACAGGTACAAATTAAAACAAGATCAGAAATTGACATGTTGACATTTCTTAATAAAGAACTCAATATTTAATGGGGTGTCCTAATGTTTTCACATGACTGTGTGTATATATATGTATATACATATATATACACACACACACACACTCTCTCTTATATAAACATAAGCTAGGTTCCATCAACTTTATTACGCATAATGCTAGCAATAAAATGAAAATGTGATTTCAAAAAGTTTGTGATCTGTTCTGCTGGCAGCTGAAATTGCATAACATAATGATGTCCTTTCCTGCAAAAGCCTGTTGTCGCATAGATTTTGCTTTGTCTGTAAAAACGTTGCAAGCTCAAAAAACGCTGCAACCACATAAGCTACAGATCCACTGTGCATATAATATCGGCCAGTCTCTTATCACTGTTTTGCTCAGCGAACCTCCACAGCGAACAATATCCCTAAGATGACACGATGTGAAATGACAAAACGCTGCCTCTTTAGTTGCTGTTCTGCTGTAGATTCTAACTACAGCAAAATAAAGATGTCAAATAAATAATTAAACTGAATTCTTGTGTCATCTGTAAACCCGCTCCACTGCTCTGCACATGGTCCTTTCTCTGTGGCATAACTCTGCTTTCTAATATGAGCTTATATGTTATATGATTTGAGGCTTACGAACGTCTTACGAACGTCTTGCGAACGTCTTCCATACAATAATTTAAATGAAATGGTCAGGCCATAGATATGCTTAATAATACATTACTGCAAATTCTTCTTAGTCATATATGCTTTTTTGGTTGCCGCATGAGACAAATTCAGTATAATTTGAATGTTTTTCCTGTAAAAACAACGTGTCCACTATAGATTCCTGGAACATCTCACATATTCTCAAACAATTTAGCCAAATTATACCTAACAAAGACGTGTCATGTCAGCATGTAAAATATTACCGTCAAGTGCCGTTTCCATGTACGACATCAGCAAGCGTTTCAAATTGTTCAAATAACTTTTCATGTTATTCCTTGGATGGAAACCTGACTACTGATAGAAAGATAAAACAGTGGGCCAGCACAGTGAACTCTGTTCTCTTGAAAACCGAGCCCACTCACGATCAGCACAAGTGCTCATTTCAAAGTCAGCTTTGTGAGAAACACTTAGTCATGTGTGGGACTGAGATGCTCAAATCCTTTGTGCAGAAAATGGCTACGTTTCATGCTGCCTTTCTGTTTAAGCAACACAATGTTGATTTCGCTGTAAAAGCATCAGAATCTGACAAGCTGAAAATCCTAGATTTCTGTCAGAAACAACCCACTTGAGCAAGAAAATGAACACCTATGTACCTCAGACTAAAAGACGAGGGTGAGTCAAATGAAAACCTTCAAAGTGCAACATAAATTAGAATTTAATAAAAAAAAAAATCTAGAGGAATCTGGACACTAATGGTTTTACTATAGATGGCATGAAACCACTTTTTTCTTTTCTGATACTGACCCTTTTATTGAAACCTTGAGTAGCAGCCAATACTCATCCAATATTTTTTTCTTTAAAAACTGCTAAGCTTTAAAATGTTTTTTTTTTAATCTGAAACAATTAAAAAATACAGAAAAAAAAAATAAAACATCACTTACACAAATCCACAGCATTCACACAAAAATAACTTGTATTCTATAAATAAACAAAGTTTTTCCAGTCATTTCCATTTGTAACAGGATTGGGACAAATTCATTTTTCTCCAATATCTCTGGTTTTTAACTCATCTGTAACAAGTGTGCCAGTAATTCTGGCGCTTACTGTTTAGGAGGCCCTGAGTGTGTGTGAGTGTGAGGAAAGATACCACCCTATCACATGAGTCCACGCACCTTGTATCTCACTAGCCGTTTTCTAGGTATAGAATTACTGACTATAGCCCATCTGTTGCTCTGCACATGTCCGCTCCCGTCTCCTATATCCATGAATGGAACAAAACCGTCACAGCTAAACGACTGACTTGCAACAGCAGCATTTGTCATCGGTGATCCTATCTGACCAACTTATGTGTGTGTATGTGCATATTTTAGCATGTCTGTATAACTATCAAGAACTGTTTATATAGCTTCTAAAATAAAAAAAACATTATCAGTTAATCTTTTTAATGCAAGAATATATTTTTTAAAACTGAAACAAAGACAGTTTTTGGAAAAAAAAAAAAAAAGCCTAAAATGAAAATGGAAAATAATGACACGTAAAAATTCAAGTAAAATATTCAATCAGAAATGTATAATGCATTCAACTGTTCCAAAAATAAGTGAAATTGAATTTGAAAATAATGAAAATAATGAATAATGAATTTTTACATTGTGGATGTTTATTTATTGATATTCTAGTGTGCTCATTTTTACGAAGCCAAAGATGCTTACAGCAAGAATGTAAACACCAGAAGTGGACAAATTCATTAGCGACCCCACTGGGCACGTGGGCTAGCCGATGTCCCTCAGTGTGCCACCCAGTTCCATGTTCTTTTTGGCTAAAAAGTTTCATAGTTAGTCATGGTGTATGAGTGTACGGCTACCTCACTGTTTCAGAATGCAGATTAAAATACCCCATCTAGAAAAAAATTTCCATCTATTTGATCTATTTTCTTACCTGTTCAAGTCACTTACTCCGGTGATTCTCATCCTTTTTGTGTCTGGCTACGGCTCTCCAAAAATTTCACAGCCCTGTCTCTCTGCACTCCAATGCAGGGGATGCGACTCCACTGAGAACACTCTGGCTATGTAATGTGCTACTGCTGTAAACATGCTACGTTACCTACCTTTGCTGCCGCTCCGAGCATGTTCCTAAATTTATCATATACAAAATCTATCAGATGCACAGAAGACATTTTTTTGCTTCCTCGGAGCCACTTTCTCTTTCAGCGTACAGCAACAATTTGCTAAATACTGACAGTGTAAGACAATAAGAGTTTATGGAATAGTTGTTTTCTTTATAAGATAGAAGACCAATTAGGGGGTTTGATCTTTTTTTTCCCTTTCGTTTTTTGTCTTGTATAGAAGGACTTACAAAGAGATTTTATACTAAGAATTTGTAATACATTTTTCCTTTATTTATTTATTTATATATATATTTAACCACAGCTTGTGTGCTTTTTTAAATGGTTGATTAATTCCAAGATACAGTCCTTTTTTGTTGTTAAACCTACTTGTCTGTCCAGCAACTATGGATAAAAAAACTAATAGCCCGGACACAACATCTGCTTATCCCGGGCCACTGGGCTACTAGTTTGTCCACCCCTGGACACACAGAAATGCATATATGCATTAAAAATGCAGTGAAGGAAGAGGCATGAATCATGTTCTTGAGATGCATAAAGTCATGAGGGACTGACACACAAAGCAGAAAATCTCTCTGATGAGTAACATGATCTCTGAAGGTTACGAATAGCATTTGACCTAGCCAAAGATTCATAGATTTTTTTTTTTTTTTTTTTATCAATAGCTATCATTGGGAGCCTGCAAACAAATGTATAGGAATGAATAAACAACTTTCTTGATCTAGACCTAGATGTAGAAAGATCCATTTTTGCCCACTATTATTTTACAGTTGCCTCCCACTCAGTTTACTTTATTTTCAGGAAATCTTAGTATGAATTCAAAATGATAGGGTAGTCCGTTTCCTAAAAGTCTGAAACTGTACAATAGTGAAAGGGAGAAGTCTCACCGTTAAAAGTGTCTGAGTTGTATGATATCGGTCAAATTTTTCCCACATTGCTTGGGGAGAGGTCACTTGAGGTCGCACAGATTGCACTGTTTCAGGTGATTTAAGGGTTTCCCCCCATTCTCTTTAAGAGACAGGCTTTTCACAGACCTTGACATTGAAAGGCAGGATGCATTAAGGTCTTGGTGGCAACAAAAGTGTGAGATAATCTCGAACTAAAGGCCTGCCACTCCTTAAATTCTCCACTCTCACTGCACACAAAAGCAGGGAAGAAAAGGCATCATGGCTGCAATCTCCTTCCCCTTCACACCAACATGACTTCAGGCAGAGGTCTTTTGGTTAGCAGCTCCAAAATAGTTGCTCCTTTGTAGCATCACTCAGTGTGGTTCACTTAGTGTACGTCAGTCGTTTGTTGTCATAGAGTGACCAAGGAATCACATGTATACCCACAAAGCACTGTGAGCCCCGGTTAGTTTTAACACTGAAAAAAGACTGCAGCAACTTGGTTTAGAAATCTGCCATTCAAAATATGATACAGTACATTTAGTTACAACAGACCTTATTTATCAAGCTGGATACGAATGGATTTATTTGTAAATTGTTCGTATGGGCATTTACACGAGATATTTGGTGTTCATGAAAATCCCATAATTTCTGAAAAAATGTTCGTATCCTCCCTGTGCTCCTGAGTAGGTATAAATCTCGACTGATCAGCTTCAAATCGTATAACTTGCAAGAGTTACTGCACTTCTATATTTGGATTAAGCTGTCAAGTTTAAATCGGGTGTGTATTTCAGTTAGAACCACAAATTTAACACACTTTTTGTGAAACCTGTTATTTAATGTTAATGGCATTAACTAATTATTAAATATGCAAAAAAAATTAAAGAAAGCAAACCATTATAAATCTACAAATAATACCACTCATTCAGGTAAAAATGCCATGCTGTATGAAATGAGGATATGCTACAATGACTCAGCATATAAATCAGATCTTTATTCAATGCTGTGCAACACTTCATTAGAGCCAACACTAAGTGACTGATAAGTGACCGATCTGGTATGTCTCAAGCTGCAGTGTGCTGTATACTCCCTAGTGTGCTGTGTGACTTCCTATGACACGATCTGTTTTTCCAACACGGCATCAGGGAGGATGCATTGGTGTGAGAAATTTCTAGCCAAGAGTTGCAGTAGATATATATTTTTCTCCATTGTCATGTCAGACCCTTTCTTCTCACCTTTTCATTTTAGCCTTTTCAAAAGGTTGTTACGCAGTTAAATAATATATATTTTTAAACTTCCATAACTTCCATTTCTTCCTCAGAGAAAGTCTTTTTTGCCATTTTGAGTTTTGTGGGCATCCCCAAATGCAAATCAGCTGTGCCCTCCATGCGCCTGGTAATTTATGGTGCAAACATTTACACACAACTTTACTAAAAGATTGATAGATGAGGCCCATTGTTGGTAACATATAACTAGAGGTCATGTGTGTTAAGTGTCCCTGTGCTGTCTGTCAGGCTTTTACCTTTTTGAATCTGTTGATTTATGTACAGGTGCTATCTGCTCATACACTTCTAATTAGCTAGTGAATAGGCCACAATAATACACAATCATGCTAAGAATCAGAAAGTTGATGAGCCATTATACAAAATATAGAATTAATAGAATTAATAGAATGGCTAACAAAACCAATTCAGTACCACACCTGATTAAATTTATTACCATTATAGGGAAGTATTAGCTGATATAATCAGAATCGGGGCCTGATAGGGACTTTATGTAATGAGGGTTATGTGGAGGCTAGGGCGACTGGAACTAAATCTGTGTTCATGCCATAGCCATGAAACCAAAATCACTAAGCAACAATTCTAATGCTATGGTGGAATGGGGTGTGTGACAGTCTTTGTTGGCTATAAAATGTCATTTAAAAAGCAAGAGAAGAATTTCTTTATGCATTAGAAGCTAATGGGGAAGAGTTTGCACTGTTGTATGAAGAAGTCTGTTAACCTAGATGTACTAATTCCAATTCTGTTTCAACTTTTCAGTGTTTCTGTGTTTAACTGCATGCTTATAAATGTATTATGATATCCAAGTTGACTTGCCATTAATGTGTTGGGTCTCTGGTGTTGTTGGGAGCTGACTCTGACACATCTTCAGAGCAATAGATTAAAATATGGATTATATAACATTATTACACAAATTATATATTCATAATTGGTTTTTAACCAAATTGCTCTGAATTCCTTGAAAGAAGAGTATCATTGTCTACTGTAACACATTAAAAACATGACATTATTTCACCTAAACCTCACATTTAGATGGGTATGACAAACCATGGGTGTTTTTGCCGCAGTAGGACTGCAGACTACGGCGACAGGAAACAGTGAGTCAAGTTATTAGAAATTGCTATATAAGGAGAATTTTTGTGGAAAGGCAACTCAGTTAGACACCCGTGAACACAAAGCACCGTAGACTACACCATAAACTACAGTGGTTCAACTACAGTTAGCTTGCTAACTAGAGTTAGTATTAGCAAGGACTGTCGCGGCATCATTTTCAAGCGCGCTCGGACATTCAGCTGCTTGAAAGCCAAGTTATTACACTATAAACACAAGAAATTCAGCTCATACTGAATTATGAGGATGCTTAAGAATGCAGTCACTGTCCTTTTTTCTTTGTAATAAGATCTTATGAGCTACATGCTCCAGTATTAGCATGTTAGCATCCTAAGCATTACTAGCTAAACGATAGGCCATTCTGTTGTTTGAAAGCCAAGTTATAAGACTATAAACAAGCAAAATTTGG
>CM040994.1:12358154-12365654 GCA_022985145.1 Pangasius djambal
TCTCTCTCTCTCTCTCTCTCTCTCTCTCTGCTCTCTCTTTTGTGCTGCATGCGCCTCTGAGATTCACTCGTGTTCACCTCTCTCTGTCTCTCCCTCCCCCCCTTTTCTCTCTCTCTCTCTCTCTCTCTCTCCCTCCCTCCCTCTCCTCCTCCTCCTCTCTCACTCTCCCTCCTTCTCTCTCTGTCTCTGAAGGAGTAATGGAGAGGATCACCATGTAGACAGGAGCCGAGTGGAGACGGGCTGAAATGGGAAACGCTGTGTGGAGCGACGCCGCTCTGCAGCCGCGCTGATCCTCAGGAACTCAGCCCGCTTTTCCTCTCCTCTGTCACGCACACTGGACTGGATTTTTTTTCCCACCTTTTTTTTTTAAATTTTATTTTCTCCATCTTTCTCACGTTCTCTTAATTTTTTTGGTTGCATTATTTTATTTATTTTTTGTCCAAGTGTGTTCAGATAATCTTCATCCCCAAGAGGCTCGTGCGCCCCGGTGACAGTCTCTCGGTTTCTGAAAACCGATTCAACTCCACTTCAGATCAGTCTATGGAGCAATACTCCACCACCATGGGGGACATGAGGAACAGCGATTTTTACTCCAAGAACCAAAGAAATGAGGCAGGCGGCTTCAGCTGCTCGCTTATGGAGCTGCGCTCACTCATGGAGCTCCGAGGCACCGAGGCAGTCGTCAAAATTCAGGAGGATTATGGAGACATCACGGGACTGTGCCAGAGGCTGAAAACCTCACAGACAGAGGGTGAGTGTGTGCCTCCGTTCTTTTTTTTATTAAATAAATACTGTCCTCTCCTTCCTCCCCTCACTCTTCCCCCACATACGCACAACATCGGTGACTCATTCTAACACTTATTGATTATTTTTTTCATGCCTTGTATTTAGGAGCTGCAAGAGTAGTGGCTCTTTTTTTTCCCCCCACACAATTGTGCTGCTTGGTCATCTTGCAGAGTTATTAACTTGAATGTCTCCAAGGCAACAGCACAGAGGTCAAACTAAATTTGCTACCTTTTAAAATATGAGTGCTGCAGGGTACGGTTTGACCCTCTGATATTTTCTCGAGTCGGAATCCCAATGCGTTTCTTTGCGTCACAAATTCCTCTTGTTAAGTGGAAAATGGCTCGTACTGTGCCTCCCTGGAAGATGATGTGATTGGCATGCCCGGTTCTTCACGGCTCATCTGTCACTTGATAGAACAGCATATGGGTTCCCCAGTTTATGCCCTTCTTCAGGTTTGACTGATGGACTAACTGTGGTATGATCACACACCCTGTGCTAATTATTACCACTCGCTGTGAGGTAGTCCTGATATGCGGACCTCACCTGAAGGCAGCTCTAACGACTCGAAAGTGATTAAAGTCTGACCTGCACTCACTTGACTCCTCAAGGAAAGCAGAAGTGTTGTAGCGAAAGGCTTTGGTGCTCAAACCCTTCAAGGCAAGCGGCATCCGTCCCTCACAGCCAAGTCTTGATCTTTGCAAACATGACCGCCTGTGCATTATCAGAAGGAGGAACTCTGTTCTGCTAGAGTGACTTGGGCTGACACCCCAAGTGCAATGTGATAATGAAGACAAATGGTCACATCTAGCCTTGTTAACGAACACATTTTCTGCATTTTTCCCCACCCAGGGCACAGTCACCTTCATGTACCCAGTAACCCTGGCCTCATTTAGTGCCATTGTCCTAAATAGTCATGACGTACCTGATTTTACCTCTAATTAAGTGCTCCATGGGGCATGAATCACTTTCTCACCTTTGGTTGATCTCTTGCCTCCAACATGAGCCCAGGTAAAATTTGATACGCATGTTACACATGTGCAGATCAGACCTGTGAGATTTTATTAATTAATTGGGAAGAAAAGCTAGTAGAATGATCAGGTCACAGCGAATAAGAGCCAAGATCTTTATCACAGGTATGACAGACCTCTCAGAAACCTCTTAAGTATCTGCATGGTTAAAAGCTGGAGTTAATATAAATATTTAATGCCCCAGCCATTTGCAGAAACTTAAACATAAGATGCCAGAAAGAAAGTTGTTGCAGACCTTCTGGATGCAGCAGAATCCATTTTATCTGTGGCATTAAGCCAATCAAATAGGCTCATTATTTTATACTGGAATTATTTTTAGCACTGATGCACACTGATTAAACTACCCACAAATCTGGCAAGACTGACTTAAATTTTCTTATACGTTTTAGGTGTACGCTGGGGGGAAGATATTGGTGTCTGAAATGCAGTACACTCTTATAACCTGAATCCTGAGCGCAATTTGGTGGTACCACTGAATTCAGAGCTCTTATTTTCCCCAGGACCTTAAAGGTTCATGACTGTTCAGAACTGAAAAAAGAGTCTCCAAGAACATCCATCTCCTTCCAGCTCCTCTCATTTCTGATAATTGTTCTACTGAGTGCATGCATTCAGAAAGGAGATACCGCATGATGTCGTGAAAGACATGCCTCCTTGAGTAGCAGGGCTACAGATTTGTAAGAAACTGTAAAAACAATCCTATTTTTACTTTGCTGAGGGGGCGTCAGTTGCTCGACCCATGCAATCAGGGAAGAGACTAAGGAAGACATCTCTGTCAAGCTCGGTAAACAATTTGATTGAGATGGTCCCCATGGAATCATCTATGGAAGATGGCTATTGTATGCTAATAGTACTAGCGTGCTGTGTCCTGGCACCAGCTGCAAAACCACAGAGAAATGTCTTTTCCCTCACCATTGCTGTCCTCCCCCATGACTCTCTCTGCTCTCATTTCTATTTCTGTCTGATGGCCCACCTCACTTCAGTGCAGCATCATATCCTTTCCCTGTGCATAAAACTAACTAACACCAACATTTCTTTGTCCTCCAAATCCCACTGCTCTCTTTAGCCTTCTCTTCCTGGGTATATTGGTTTTTTAATAATTGAGTCAAGAAAGCTTAAAATGGATACAGTGACTCCTGTGAATCTGAGTCTAAAGCTAAATGGAAATCAGATGGCTTGCTAAATGGCTGAGTGTAGGCAGGAGCGTTAACCTTGCATTCTTTTAGCATCATCATCCTTGCAACACGAAAAGGCAGATGTATGTCCAGTGAAGCGAAGAGGAAAAAGAAAGATACAGTAGGTTTTCTATGAACAAGGAACATAATGAACGTAATCTGATGCCACAGTAAGGCTGACAGAGGGGCTGAAGGTCAATTGAAGGTCAGATTGAACCCCCTGAATACTCGTTTGGGATGAAATCCGGGATCCTAATGTGGTGGAGGACACAACTGTGGCTCAAGAAAAGTGACAGCAACCAGGCTAAGCTGCTTGATGCTCCTAAACATTCTCCATCTCACCGTCCACGCCAGCTCCATATCACATGGCTTGTTAAGCAGCATCCCATCTCAGCAATGCTGCACTATCCCCTCCCACCCCTCCGAAACCCATCCTTGATGAGCATGCTAATCTAGTCTGCCTGCCCATGTGCTCATTCCCCTCTGACACATCCTATTTAATCTCGGGCTCCGCTAGGAATTGCTCTGAAAGAGCACAATCTCCTCTAATAAGGACACTCTTTTTGGCTCACCAGTAATGCTGCCCTTATTCCAGCTACCATTCTTAAAAGTAGAAATTGTTCCCTTGGAGGATAGGTTATAAATTATATGTTACCGTTTTCCCCCTTCAGGGAACAGACTCTTCTGAATGCATGACCTTGGAGTAGAGCTTGAGCCAGTCATGTTTGAGCCAGGTGTTTGCACAGGAATTGCGAACAGAATACAGCAGGTTCGTACAGTCAGTACTGGAAGTATTGGCACCCTTCATTAAAAGGAGACGGGAAAAAAAAAGAAGAACACAGAGGTGTCCAATCTTGACCACAAAGAACCAGTGTCACTGCAGGTTTTTGTTCCAACTAAACAGGAGCCTGTGGAATCACATGGGCTCCTGTATAACACATGCAATGAGTGATACTTTGAGATATAGTTTGCTCAGTATGCTCATGCTCCCAATTTCGTGAGAAACTTTCAGCAGGCCTTTTTGTTAAACACACTTTGTTTTTAGACAAAGGGATTTAGCATGTGTGCAACCTCAAATAATTTAGAAGTGTTTTATTTTACATATTCTTATGTGGTGTCAGTCAATTTGCCACATGTTTTTGAAATGAAATAATATTATTGCCACTTTTGTTACATGAAAGCTAAGTAGTTTCACCAAATATTTAAGCATTTGAGACATTGCATGTAATGTTTCTCATTTGTACCTATTCTTTTGGAAGGTGCCAATAATTCTAGAGTACTCTATATTTTTTCATCAGACAATCAGTAGGAGGTATTAATTTATATTTAATTTAAAGGCAGTCAGAGTGGAGTCCACCCTGAAACACATTCAAAATATTTCTGTTGAACTGTTTGCGATGTGTTTAGTGATTCTGGTGCTAATTTGTTGGTTGTTGCTATATTTTCGTTATTCCTGTGAGAAGTTGGCATCTGTGTGCTGCGCTGATGTCACAGTATGAGATAATATAAGATATAATACAATACAATATAATATAATACAATATCAGAGATAACGAGCAGGCTTCGCTGTTAGCTCCTAAAAACAAAAGCGCAAGAGGTTCTTTTCTCATTCGCCTTTTTACAACGACATTCAACGTCGCGTTATGTCACGAGAAATCCAACGTCGGGGTAGTGGAGACGTAGATGCAAACGCTAGATGAGTTAGAGACTAGTTAGAGATCTACAGGATGACAAGTATGATGGCGTTGATGGTATTAACGTGAACGTTCTTTAGAAGCTGATCTGTTTGGACAGAGTGTACAGGTGAGGAGGTGAGAGAGCTGAAGGACTAAAGCGCTGCTGCATCGCTCTCTTTACGTAGAGATGAGCCGAGGGCTAAATCCCAATGGCACCACTATCAGCAGGTAGTCGAACAGCATTGTGGATAATATAGGAAACAGTGAAAACAGGCTAACATGAAGTTAAAAAAAAACCAACAACCTCAACTCAGAATTTAATTCCAAAATAAATCCTGCACTCCAATAAAGATCACATGTTAATTATAAATATTTATGCAAGCCTTTCAGGGTGGATTTTTCCTTTAACTGAACCAAAAAAACGTAATGTGGCTTTTAAACCTCTAAAATGAGGCCGGCATTGCAGAAGGATTGAGTTTGCTCAGTTTATCCCTGTTGTGATTTGCTGTAAAATGCCATGACTCATCTGTACTTATAACGCTGAATCCTAATCTCCATCTGAGCCTGAATTTGAGATCCGGCCCAGGTGTTTGTCTCAACGCATCCATTGTTGAGTCAGGCTGCGTTCACAGCACGTCGACGTTCGGTGGCTCGGGGTGGATGTTTGTTTAGTGAGGCAGGCATGTAATTCTCATGACGGCGGCTTTGGCAGGTGTACTGCTCCATTTGAAGTGCATTAGTTCACTTCTCACTTTGAGCTGATGAATCACGAATCAAGCTAACTGTTCCTTCAATTTAAGCCTTCTCATCCGTCAGTCTGGTTCTGCGGGGCCGCCATGATGCCCGCTAAGTACTGTGAGCCAGAAAAAAGCCATTTGCTGACTAAGACATGATGCTTTTTAGTGTGCTTATTTGCATTGTCACATAGACTCAGTTTTACAGCGAGGAACAAGGATGATATCTCATCAGCACTGTGCACAAGGTTGTGCGCCATTACGATTCTGTGTGCGCAGCTTCGTGCGCAGCGCTCATGTCATATCATCCTGTTCCTTGTGGTAAAATTGGGTCTGTGTGACAATGCAAACAAGCACACATAAGCACAGAGTACGTTGCCATATTTGAGCAACTGCATAGCCACGTTTCGGAGATCAAGGATGACATTTTTCCAAACTTATTGTATACAGTCAGCCTGGCTGTATTTGAGTAAGATGACCACAAGGTCGTTACATCAGTTGTGTTTATCACTGAAGGTCATGGAACCTAACCGCGAATACTTCCATGTTTATTGAATTATACAGGGCAAGCCACATTGTTATGTAATACTTTTTAACCTAACATTATTTCAATAAAAAGCATCAAGGAATATAAAAAAAACATTAGAGCTATTTACAGCACGCCTACTACTTTTAGGTTCTTTTAGGTTCACTCTGATGGATTTATTAGGAAAATGTTAGCAGGGGAGTAACTCTCCCCAACCCTCGGCTCAGCACTCTCATATTTCTTCTAGTATGACCGAAACCAATTTGTGCCACAAATCCAGTGTTCTCCGTGTCACTTCTGTTTACAGAGGTCAGCATTGACACTATGACCTTTCTGAATGAGATGTTGCCAAATAAAGCTTTGGTGCTACACTGGAGTACAACTCATGTTCTGTTCATACAGAATATCTGTATTTCAGACCAACACTGAAGGTGATCAGATCAGCCTGAATTTGTGCTTGGGGAGCCATAGAACTTGTAAACGACCTTTGCGTTATTTCACTAATCCCTCCGTGCATCCGAGGGTCATCATGTGATCATTTCGGTTAGCCAGCCCATTTGTTCAGCAAGTCATTTACCTAATGGCTGAGATATCTCTTTAGGCCTGTATTGGGGTTGGCTTATTTAATTGTCCAGTTTCTCATCTGTACTGTAGGCTGTTATCGTTTCTCCCATGATTTCATTAGTGTCATGGGCATGTAGCTTCTCTAGAATCTTAATAGTGTATTTTAAGTGTGAGATGTAAATATTTTATTTCATTTTTTCCCTTAATTTATTTATGTGCTTGTTACCAAATAGTTTTCAGTGTATAGCAAAAAACAAAAGAATTGGCCTTGCTGTTCCAATACTTTTGGAGGGGACTGTACATTGTCAAGGCATTGTATAATTGTGGCAATCAGAGATCTAGCTTACCTTGTCTAGTGATCTTTAGTTGTGCCATAGTACCCAAATCAAGGTTGCTGGCTCACTGTGTGGTGGGAAGCAGATCCTGAGAAATGGTCAGAACATGCCGTAATTGGTTAAATTGGCAAAATGTCTAGGAGTATAACAATACAGCGTACAGTATTATGTTGTTAGGAGTATAACGATACAGCATTCTGTATCTTTTCCTTCCACATGGGGCTCGTTATTCAATACGTCTGCATATCGATTAACACATTCGACAGGTTGCATAATAAAGTCATATGATTTATATTACATTAGGTGTAATAAACATTTCAACCAATTTTAATCAAGCCCACACTCCTTCCTCTGAAAAAGTCGATTCATCTTTATCTATATCTGAGAGGCTACAGGTGTTTGAAAAAAAAAAAACACGCTTCTCCTAAGCACACTTCTAGTGTGCTAGTATACTAGCAAACTAGCGAATTAACTCCTACATTCAGCAGCAAGCAGGAGCTGGAAGATTGACCCATAATTTTTAAAGATCTGATGTAATCGAGCAATTCTGCTTTCTAGTAAGATATGATGCTGACGGCCAGTGAGTGGTAGAAGGAAAAGTTAAAGTGTGCCAAATCCACCAAATATGTGTGCAATACAGCAGTGCTAATACTGAAAACATACAGCTAATACAGCGTGC
>CM040994.1:12369653-12426072 GCA_022985145.1 Pangasius djambal
GGGCAATCCTCCAGGAGGCTTGGAGTAATATATCAAGTCAATGTTTGAATAAACTGACTGCTCGGATGCCTAGTGTTGTCCCTTATTATCAATGCAAAATGGTCACTAACTAAAGAGGATTTATGCTGATATTGCCCAAAAACCCTATTTTGTTCAGGCGTTTCCAAACTTTTGGAGGGCAGTGTATATATATATATTTGTGCTGGAAAACTAATGTTTGGTAATCTAAAATGCTTTTGTACTGACTCGATAATGTAATGTAGAAGTCGTAAAATAAAAATCTATATCTATGTATGTATGTATATATGTGTGTGTGTATATATATATATATATATATATATATATATATATATATATATATATATATATATATATATATATATGTATAATATTAGGAATGCCACTGAAAAATTCAGCTGAAATGGACTCAATAAACAGGACTCAATTTTTGGGTGAAAGACAAAAAAGCACAATGATTTTGACCTGCGGTGATTAAACAGGCCTACAATGCTGTGTCAAATCTACCACAAATAGTGTTAATAATAATAATTAGAAAGTGATTAAATATGCTGTTTTTTCCCTCCTGCACTAGTGGACAATAGACATTAGATTTGTAAAAGAATTATACTGAAAATGTACTGTGATTTTTTTTCTCTTTTAATGTTTACTGAACATTACTGTGGAATCATCTAAAAATCCACCATCCAGCTGAGGTTTCATGATTGTTGCTGCCAAATTCCGACTCCCCAGCAGAATCCAGCTCCCCTTTGCGTGCTTGTGTGTAACAGAGTAGGTATACCAGCGCTGAATATTTACTTGAAATTCCTTGTTTCCGTTGAGAATATGACGTTAGGATTAGGCTACTGTGCCGTATACATGTATGTGAAAGGCTGTTGGATTCTGATGGGGAATCGGAATTTGGCACAACAGCAGCAAGCGGTTGCCGACTTCACAGCTGATAATATCATTACACCCTTTCCTACTCTACTTAAAGCTGAAGTGGTGGAAATGCTCATTTCCTGTCTATTGGTTCTGGACGATTAAATAGTTTATCACATTTTTAAAACAAGGAAAAGTCAATATTGCACAAGCCTAACTTCTCCTGTATAATTTCCAAAACCTTTAAG
Source organism: Pangasius djambal (assembly GCA_022985145.1). Lineage (NCBI taxonomy): Eukaryota > Metazoa > Chordata > Actinopteri > Siluriformes > Pangasiidae > Pangasius > Pangasius djambal. The sequence continues at coordinate 12,370,781 of CM040994.1, forward strand.
GAGCTTTGTGTACAGTGTAATACATTATTTAACTTAACATTTAAATAATTTGTTGATTTAGCTTAACTTAACTTTAACTTCGTGGTTAAAGTTCTGTACTGACAAACAGAAGGTTGTCAGATAACATTCCAGATGTGCCAAAGAGACTGCTGGGCTCAAGCCCAAAACCATCGGTTATTCTAGGTGGGTTTAAAATTAAGATTATTTTAACAGAAAATAGGAGTTAATCCTGTTTTCCCACACTGTTTTGCTAGTCACAAGATTTCCAGTGCAAATATTAATTCTGATCATGCTTCCATAGTCCAGTCATCTAAATTCACTTTTACTAGATGACCAGAATGACTAAAAACCACCACAGTGCGGCTTACATTTGTGCTCGTTTCATGTTCAGCTGCTCAGTGATTGATGTGATGTGTCAGAAGGTGTACCGGTGCATACTGAGAAGCTAGTATAGTTTCACCTTGTCCTATATTACAGGCTCAGATGTACAGTACACACAGAGCATTCTGGGATATCAGCTCAGCGGAACATCAATATGGTGTATCCAATGTAGTTGCTATGGAAACTAATTTTGGACACATTGCTGCATAGTGACGGGCGATACTCTCTCGTGATGGAGGGGCTGCCGAGGCTCTAACAGCCAGCACATTTTGGGCATGATGCATGTTGATATAGAACTGAAATGAAATTTTCGTTAGTTATGATTTGCGGTCTTTGTGATTCGGTTTGCATTAATCATTTTATAGAAGTAATATTACATCTTATATTACAATGAAGAAGCAGAAAAGAAAAAGCAATTTGCACACGTGTAATACCAGGCATTAGCATGTTTTTCTTTTTGCCATCCATGGTAATAACAGTGCTAATTAATATACAGTATTCATAGAAAATAAGTACTCTGAGATAGTAGGCTGCAATTAATTTTAAGGAGACCGTAAATAGTTTGAATAATTCAGCTGGACATTTCTAGATGCTGTACAATTACTTAGAGTGCAACATGTACAACTTGTTGTTGTGTGTGCATGTTTTTTTTTTTGTTTGTTTTTTTTTTTACTGTAAGTATTACTCCAGCATTAACAGTATTTAGCTATAAAATATGCTACAGGAAAACTATGGTAACTGACTGTGCATTACATTTAATAGAAATGTTAATAAAGCAGAAATGATTGATGCAGCAGTGATCAAACATACACTATTTAAAGTGAAGGACAAGGTTTTAGCATTAAACATTGCTGGGTAATGGCCGAGTGAACTTCAGATTGATCATGTTCTAGTTTGAATGTAAAAACGCTCCTAAAACACATTGGTTGCTGTCGCAGAAGAATATTGCTGTGACTAATTATTTAACCAGCTGTTAATATTGCTGGGGACATGCATGATGACAAAATAATGAAAATGATAGAATGATGGAGGGGAAAAAAAAAACCCTTGTGGCATTTATTCACCAAAAACGATAACGCTTCCAGTTTTAACTGCTAAAGCCGATATATTCACATTCTCCACAATCTCATGTAAATGCATTCATGATACAGTAACGCTGTATGTTACAAAAATGAAAGCCGATCCTATCTACGTGGTTTATAGACACCACCCTTACTGTGAATATGGCTGAAGTGATATTTTTAAATAGTGTTTGGTTCAGTTTCTATGTGTTATGCTAAATATGTTTAACAGACTACACTTTTAAAAAGTAATATGAAAACCAGGAATATGAAATATTGGTGAGAACATGTCTGCAGTGTTAACAGTTAAAACATACCCCAATATGATTAAAGTTTTGTAGTGAATAGCAATTATTTTTGCTCAGCATTTAGGTTATTGCAGTACAAATGTGGCAGTAAATCTGTAACCTTGAGTGCTAGAAAGGTGCCATATAAATGGAATGCATTATTGTTTTTTTTTTTTTTAATTATTTTTATAAACACCTGCATGGATATGATAGTTACCCTGTTCTGCTACAGTAATGTAAAAAAATAAATATACATAAGTCAACACTACACTATACTAAGGTCACCACCTTAGAATAAACATTTGGATTTTGTTCATTTATCTGTGGTTAAAATATGAATAACTTTCAGATAGACCTCCACACCAAACTCGCTCATCCATGTCTTTATGGACCTTGCTTTGTGCACTGGTGCGCAGTCATGTTGGAACAGGAAGGGGCCCGCTCCAAACTGTTCCCACAAAGTTGGGAGCATGAAATTGTCCAAAATGTTTTGGTATGCTAAAGCATTAAGAGTTCTTTTCACTAGAACTAAGGGGCCAAGAGCAACCCCTGAAAAACAACCCCACACCACAATCCCCCCTCCACCAAACTTTACACTTGGCACAATGCAGTCAGGCAAGTACCATTCTCCTGGCAACCGCCAAACCCAGACTCGTCCATCGGATTGCCAGACAGAGAAGCGTGATTCGTCACTCCAGAGAACACGTCTCCACTGCTCTAGAGTCCAGTGGCTGCGTGCTTTACACCACTGCATCTGCAACTTTTTCTACAGTAAAACCTTTCTACAGCCAGCTACAGTAACTCTCCTGTGGGATCAGACCAGATGGGCTAGCCTTTGCTCCTCACACGCATCAATGAGCCTTGGGTGGCCATGACCCTGTGGCTGGTTTACCAGTTGTCCTTCCTTGTACCATTTTTGGTAGGTACTAACCACTGCGTACTGGGAGCACCCCACAAGACCTGCCATTTTGGAGGTCTGTATGACTGCTCTGACCCAGTCATCTGGCCTTCACAGTTTGGCCCTTGTTAAAGTTGCTCAGGTCCTTATGCTTGCCCATTTTTCCTGCTTACAACACATAAACTTTGAGAACTGACTGCTCACTTGCTGTCTAATATATCCCACACCTTGCCAGATGCCAGATGATGAGATAATCAATGTTATTCACTTCACCTCTCAGTAGTTTTAATGTTATGGCTGATCAGTCTGTGTATGTATGTGTATATACATATATATGTATGTATACACAGAGTTTTTGTGATTTTGCCTTTATACACCACCACAATGGATTTGAAATAAAAATCAAGATGTGATCGAAGTGTAGACTTCGAAGTGTAGGCTTTATTTTAAGAGGTTCAACAAAAATATGGCATTTACCATTTAGGAATTACAGCCATTTTCAACAAAGTACATTCCATATTTTCAGGGGCTCAAAGGTATTTGGACAAAGTGACATAATTGTAAATAAAACCATAATTTTAATACTTGGATGAAAATCCTTTGAAGTCAATGACTGCCTGAAGTCTGGAGCCCATGTTCTCAAATTCTGAGCTTCCTCCCTGGAGATGCTTTGCCAGGCCTTCACTGCAGCCACCTTCAGTTGCTGCTTGTTTGTGGGTCTTTCTGCCTTCAGTCTTGTCTTCAGTAAGTGAAAAGCATGCTCTATATATTCCCTTTCTTTGCCTTCAAAAAGTCTTGAGTTGCTTTTGCAGTATGTTTAGGGTCATTATCCACCTGCACTGTGAAGCGGCGTTCTTTCAGTTTTGTAGCATTTGGCTGAATGTGAGCAGAGAGTATAGCCCTATACACCTCAGAATTCATCCTGCTACTTCTGTCAGCAGTCACATCATCAATAAACACCAGTGAGCCCGCTCCATTGGCAGTCATACATGCCCATGCCATTCCACATAACACTGCCTCCACCATGTTTGACACATGATGTGGTCTACTTTGGATCATGAGCTGTTCCTTTCTTTCGCCATACTTTTCTCTTCCCATGGTAAAAGTTAATCTTGGTTTCATCGGTCCAAAGAATCTTATTCCAGAACATGGGAGACTTTTATAGATGTTTTCTGGCAAAGTCTAATCTGGCTTTCCTGTACTTGAATGTTACCAGTGGTTTGCACCTTGTTGTAAACCCTCTGTATTTACATTCATTAAGGCGTCTCTTGATTGTAGATATTGACAATGATACGCTTACCTTCTCCAGAATATTCTTGACTTCTGTTGATGTTGTGAAGGGTTTTTTCTTCACTAAGGAAAGGATTCTGCGATCATGCACTTTAGTTGTCTTCCGTGGTCTTCCAGGCCTCTCGATGTTGTTGAGCTCACTAGTGCTAACTGAATGTACCTAACTGCTGATTTGGCCACACCTAAGGTTTTTGCTATCTCTCTTATGTTGTTTTTTCAGCCTAATGATGGCCTCCTTCACTTGCGTTGAGATCTCCTTGGACTTCATATTGGTAGCTCCAGTCACACGGCTGCCAAATGCCAACTCAATACCTGATATCAACTCCAGACCTTTTATCTGCTTCATTTGTCATGAAGTAACGAGGGAATGGACCGCACCTGGTCAATTAAGTTCTTGTCAGTCAATTGACCAAATACCTTTGAGCCCTGAAAATGGAAGTACTTTGCTTAAAATGGCTGTAATTCCTAAATGGTAAATGCCATATTTTTGTTGAACCTCTTAAAATAAAGCTGAAAGTCTACACTTCGATCACATCTTGATTGTTTTATTTCAGATCCATTATGGTGGTGTATAAAAGCAAAATCACATTCTGTCATTGTCCAAATACTTACGGACCTGACTATATATATATATATATATATATATATATTTATTCTATTTCACATTTTTCATGAAATTTCACATTTTCCATGAAAGCTCATACTCTTATTAATTAAATTAGCTGTGAAATGAACAGAAAATGTGTCAAGACATAGACAAGGTTAGAATTATTGAGTTTTGCTTGAAATGAGAATTTTATCCATCAGATTTTGCTTTCGTCAAAAAATCGTCCCATTGCAGCAATTACAGCCTTGCAGGCCTTTGGCATTCTAGCTGTCAATTTGTTGAGGTTATCTGAGGAAATTTCACCCCATGCTTCTTGAAGCACCTCCCACAAGTTGGATTGGTTTGATAGTTAGTCTGTTTAAGAACCATGCGGTCAAGCTGCTCCCACAACAGCTTAATAGGGTTGAGATCTGGTGTCCAGTCCATTACAGATAGAATACCAGCTGACTGCTTCTTCTCCAAATAGATCTTGCATAGTTTGGAGCTGTGCTTTGAGTCATTGTCATGTTGTAGGAGGAAATTGGCTCCAGTCAAGTGCCGTCCACAGGGTATGGCATTGCGTTGCAAAGTGGAGGAAAGGTGATGGCCTGGGGGTGCTTTGGTGGTGCTAAAGTGGGAGATTTATACATGATAAAAAGGATCTTGAACAACGAAGGCTCTTCACTCCATTTTGCAATGGAAAAACAGACGTCTCACAGGTCCTCAACTGGCAGCTTTGTTGAATGGTACCTGCAAAACATCCAGTCCCAATGTCAAAAGTCAAGAGGCATCTCACAAATGTTCTTTGTGTTCCAAACACCACAAACTTAGATTTATCTGTCCATAAACTCTTTTCCAATCTTCATCTGTCCAATGCCTGTGTTCTTTGGCCCATCTTAATCTCTTCCTTTTATTGGCCACTCTCAGAAATGGCATTTTCTTTGAAACTCTGCCTAGAACGCCAGCATCCTGGAGTTGCCTCTTGACTGTTGACATTGGGACTAGTGTTTTTCAGGTACCATTCAATGAAGCTGCCAGTTGAGGACCTGTGAGACGTCTGTTTCTCAGAGTAGAGACTCTGATGTATTTGTCCTCTTGCTCAGCTGTGCACCGGGGCCTCCTACTTCTCTTTCTATCCTGGTTAGAACCAGTTTGTAATATACACCGTTGTATGAAATCTTCAGTTTCTTGGCAATTTGTCACATGGAATATCCTTCCTTTCTTAGAACAGGAATAGACTGACCAGTTTCAGAAGAGAGGATTTTTATTTCTTTTTTTGCCATTTCGAGTCTATAATCGAACCCACAAATGCTGATACTCAACTAGCCTAAAGAAGGCCAAATTTATTGCTTCTTTAATCAGCACAACGTCTTTCACTTGTGCTAACATAATTGCAAAAGGGTTTTCTAATGGTTAGTTATCATTTTAACATGATAAAACTGGATTAGCTACTGTATCACAATGTGCTATTAGAATGTTTGCTGAAATAACCCTCTTTACGCAGAATATGTAGATATTCTGTTAGATATTCTATTAACTGCTTCTATTCTATTATCAGTTTCCAGCTATAATAGTTGTTTACAACATTAACAATATTTAGACTATATTTCTGATCAATTGAATGTAATTTTAATTGAAAAATTATGCTTTTCTTTCAAAACCAGTGTATATATCATCCTGTTCTGTTGGCAGATCATTTTAAGTTTTTATTTCTAGGAAGAAGGAAAATGATCTGCCTACAGAATATGAAAATTTAAAGCTTGAAATAAGTAAAACCATCTAAAAACAAGCTGAATGATATTTCTAAATCTGATAAATATCTTATAATCTATAATAATCTCATAATAAGAAATATTAAATAAATTCTCCCATATTCAAAGATATATTCACTTGCTAAGATATAATTTTTTTTGCAGCATACTATTTGCTGCTTATGCCCGTGATGGTGAAACATGTCACAAGTTTTGATCAATCACACAGATGCTATTTTATGTACTAACGTTGCAGTGTGACTGTGGTGCAACTGAAAATTTACACGTTATTGTATTTAAACTAACCACTTTCACCGTATGGGACTTTAGACCCTGACTTAAGGCTGAATTTCTGTATAACTGCAGCAGCTAACTGCAGGAGTGCAGCAAAGGCTTCTGCTCAGGGAGCAATACGCTGAACTTCAGAAACACAAACTCTGAATTCAATAAGACAGTACAAACATTATGTGAAATAAGAAATGCCTGATACATTACTGTGACTTGTACAATAAAGCAACTCTACACTGATTTAGTTCTTTTTTTTTTTAAAGCAGTGTTTAGAAGGTTGTACTCTGTATATCCAATATATTTTTTGATATTCTTTTATAACAGTATTAGCTTCTACGTTTAAAAGGAAGCCTTTTTCTTTAATTCCTTCCGTATCTCTGAAAATACCTGCACTTGCACTCAAGACTGCCGATGTAGCGAAAATGCGGCTGAGAAGATCCCATAGCAACAGGGCTCCTCTGACGTCGGATCTGAGTGTTATACGCATTCACTGTGTTAACATACGGAGGTCGCTTTGCCCGTGTGTATCTGTGTCCCTGTGTGTGTGTGTGTGTGTGTGTCTGTGTGTCTCTGTGTGTGTGGTATGAAATACCTATGTGTGTGAGGTCATTGCGAGAACCTGTGCAATGTGTAGGGTTTCCATGGCAATCTATTTTTATCCTTGGCAAAGAAAAGAAGAGGAAAAAAAAGAGAAAGCAGACTGATAAAATATGCAATCTTGTCGTCTCTGGCTCAACCAGTGGCATTGTGTTCAGCTTTTCCTTTAGCAAGAGGGACAATTTGGTGATGTTGTACTACTTTGGAAAATGATGTGGGTAGAGGACAGCATATGTCACTTAGTTTAGTTTAGTTTAGTTTAGTTCTCACAAAAAAAAAATATATATATCAGCATTTTTTGCTAATATCCAGGGACATTTTGCTGTGCATGTTGAATTTCAGACCCAGTTTTAATTCACGAAATTCAACTTTTGACTCTGTATTTTTAATTTAAGGTTGTAAAGCAGTTGGTTATTAATCTCTCTCACTCTCACTCTCACATTGCTTCCATGTCATCCTACGTTTCCTTTCTTTCTTTTTCTCTTTTCTCCCATCAACCGTTCTGTTCCTTCAGTTGTTGCTGTACTCTTTTTGGCGCTTTGTAACAGTGAATCAGTTTTCCACCATGGGAAAGTCTTCAGGTCAGAGGACATTGTGCATTAAGGTTTCTCACTAACATGACATGCTGCGTTTTTGTTTTTAACTTATAAGATAGAGTGAAAAGTTAAGAGACAATAATAAGAGGAATTAAAGAGGAATTAACTTGTTTCACAGGCATTCCACAACACCAAATATAACTATAAAAGGTTAAAAATATGATGTGACCTTCATTAGTAAATGAAAACGTTTAATCGTTGGCAAACGTCTGTGATATAAGAGCAGTAAAACACTTCTGGACATGCTGTTATTGGAAAAGAATCAAGTTCAGTGTTTACGGTAACTCCGCTTTCACACCAGCACCACTAGTAGGGTTGGCAGTATGACGATTTTAGATTGTGAGCAATTAAAATTAAAATAGGGCATCACAGGTTGTTTTACAAACCAGACTTTGCTTTATTCGCTAGTCCAGCTTGCGTTTTCCCTGCCAGACACCCGAGCCAAGTTTGCAGTTCCTTAGCTTACGTTTCGTCCTCAGTTTGGTTAGCAGCACGGTAGCACGGCTGACAGAACGGAGGAGTTGTTGCCTAAAAAATTCAACATTGGTTATATGGAACTGCTGGATTTTACACTAGGGACACAGCACAAACTATATGCAAAAAAGGCAAGGTTGGCATGTCGAGGAAACACGCCGAATTTGCTTAATCACCATGAAAGCACCCGAAAGAGTGCGCACATGAATGTAACAGCACCACTGGCAGAAACAGCACTAAACAAATGCGTTTATGAGAAAACAAGTAAGTCCTGGAAAGACATCGCTGATGCCATGACATTTTACCAAGGATATAATACTCCTCAAAAACAAAATAAAAACAAAAAAAAAAAAACAGAGGGTTTTAAGCAGCTTCTAAAAATAGTTGATCCTCTTTACGGCTTACTGAGTCTCATATATTTTTAATAATAATATATAATATTAATATAATATTTGTATACTGCCATTCCTCAGCTCCACAGAGAATGCTTATAGAAATGCAATAAAAGCCGAAACAATGAAACGTGAATCACTTGTTTTAAAATGTTAAATAAAATATAAACCTACTCAGCTAATATATACAGTATATAACATTCGTATACATTAGTAGAGGTGACATACATTTTTTTAAACATTTGTTTCAAATATGCAGTCCATACTTGATTGTCTTCATTTAGAATTTTTCATTTCGAAATAATCATTTTAGAATAATTTCCATTTTGTTGGGAAGTGCACTTTCATAAAATTTCTCTGAAAAGGTACTTTGTTCTAAAGTGTCTCTTGGAAAATAGTTTGGTTTGGTTGTTCTGTTCAGTAACTTGAAAAAGGAACATGAATAATAATGCTAATTTTTTTTGCCCGATCACCCACCCCTAAGTGCTAACCTGGTAATTTAAAAAAAAAAAAAAAAGTATTAGGATCGAATATAATAGTTTTAGTCTCCTATTGTAAGTCTATTGAAATGTGTGTTTCATAATTTTTGGCCAAAGAACCATTGTTCCTTGTTAAAGGGGTCTGCCATTATGAGTTCGTACTAATCTGTCAGTAGGTGACTTCCAAAGATCTTGCTATCATTTCAGCCAGAAAGTGATGAGCCTGTCGGTAAAACAGGTGAATTAGATAATGAACGCAGCAGTTATTATGTTTGTGAATTTTTTATGACTACACTCGCTGACGCTGCTCTGCATGCTCAGGTCGGCCGCCCTCACGTTCTCTTGTAAAGACACTGTTTAAACGCTGTAACGTCTTAAACATAAAGCACGAGGGGTTCATAGCTAGCAGCGCACAGCAGCAACCAACATAAACAGAGCTAAGTAAAATGGTGCATGATGTCCCTGTAGGTTACTCATTTCAATGTCAATATCAAAGTCGGTGTCAACACGTACTAAAAAAATGTTTTCGTCTGCTGTGTACCTGTTGATGTCTGAAATGAAATGTTTTTAGAACATTTAGAACATGTCGCAATGCCTGCTGATAAACTATCAGCTCAGTAAAGAACAGCTCTTAAGATGGCAGTGAGAATTTTAACCTAGGCAAGATGGTGAAGGCAAGTTCAAATTCAAAAGTAAAGAAAAATAAATAAAATAGCTCGGTGCAGCTAAGGTTACACGTTCTAGTTCAGTTTTCCGGAAACTCCTCATGGTGCTGTGTCCCAAAACACTGCGGTAGGCTTCCCCCTCCAACAACGAGCTGTAAAGGTTATGTAGGGCTGAAAGCGGAGGGATCCACACATGCTGGAAATGATGCAGCACATGGAGGGATCAATGAGAAGCCACAGCGGGGGAGAGCTTCCACACGGAGGCGCAATTAAAAGGGAATCTTTAATGAGGCTATTTTTAGTCTTCTGTGCTATTTGCAACCTGGGCATTCTTTCCTCGTGGTTGGAATGGTTTGAAACCCACACTCTCACTTTGTCTCCTTCTCTCCTTCTCACTCTCACTCCGCTGAAGCAAACATGTTTTAGTGCACTATTAATTATCCCTCCCTAACCTCAATACACACATCTGTTTCTCCCTCTAATTCACATTGTGTTCCCATGGAAGCGGACAACATTTTGTCTTCTGTCGCATGAACTTTTCGATTTAAATGATCTTCTCAACGTCATCAGATAATGCACACAGATAATGGCGGTCTGACGCAGTGCAGAAGATCCCAAGGTCAAAGACAGATGAAGAGGAAATCACTGATTGTTTTTTGATTGTCAGTGTCATTACATTGTTAAGCGCATTAAAAGTCCCCCCTCAGCAGAGCTGTTTATTACTCTTCTTGCTATTCATTTGGAATGTCGTTGCACACTGCGCTCTGCCAAATTGCGTGCTTTGCTTTCCCCTTATGAGGATAATGCCACAGTGGCTCTACCCAGTATGTGTCCCCAAAAATCACTACCAAAAAAAAAAAAAAAGCCCATTAATTCAAGAGCTCTAATTCCCAAAAGGGCTTAATGTTGTCACAAGTGGACACGAATGGTAATACAGCCAAACATACAGTCCGGCCGAATGAATCCTGTTTACCAAAGGACTTGGAAAACAGGACTGACAGCCTATCAGGTTTACACAGACGCTGCTGAGTGTGTATCACTGCCAGTTAATAAGTCCCTAAGTCCAAAGAGGATTTGCAAAGAATGGTGACAAAAAAGTAATACAAGCCAGAGGTACAGTATTACAGGACACAAACGGACCTTAAGTGAGAAACCACAACACTTTAGGTGTAGAGCTTTAGGCTTTTGAATGCTTTGGCATAATTGTATTGTCGTTTTTGACACTAGTAGCCCCAGATTCAACACCTCAGCAAATGACGTGTTGAATATTGGGTTATGCAATATGAAAATCCTTCTACGCTATAATAGGACTTAAATCATCACTATATACTGTATCTAACTGCATGCGAGATGGTGGATGAAAACAATTTGATATAGAAAGTATAACAACAACCAATGCATCAAGCAGTGGGACAAATTAAGCCATAGTGGGGTGATGGAGAGATTGTCAGTATTGACAAACTTGAGCTTTCTAGTTAACCAAGTATTTCTATTTTCATGGGAAAGAAAATGCATCTTTATAACTCAAATAGCTAAAAAGCATCAGTGCTTTAAAGATAGCGTGGCATTTCATTCTGATAGAATTAAAGGAGTGAGAAGAGCTTTCATGAACAGTCAGAGGATTACCCTTGAATTTTTAAAAATATCTGTTTTTAGATAAGTTTCAAATTTTTTTTTGGCAAATTGAGTTATATTTGCCTCTGTAAGTCTCTGTACCAAAATGTACAGAGTGTTAGGAAAAATCATAAATTACAGCTAGGGGTTCTGATCATTTGGCTAAGCATAGTGAAAATGCATATATATTAATGTGTCATTTTATGACACAGTTGTTGTTACAGTGTAGTAAAGCTTTCATGCTTTTGGCAGTTTGGGTGCATTATGGCTTTACCTCTAGCACTCTTTATACTGTATTTGAATTATAGTCAAAATAATTTATCTTTGAGTCAAAGCCAAGGATCATAGTCACTCTTACAGCTGAGCACCACCTGTATAAAAGCTAGCACACTCCATCTTTCGTTCTTTCATCTTCAGTAATCACTTTATCCTGCTGAGGGTTGCAGTGGATCCGAAGCCAATCCCAGGAACACCGGGCACAAAGTGGAAGAGTTCACCCTGGTCGGATGCCAGTCCATTGCAGGGCACCATGCACACATATTCACACACTCATTCTCACCTAGGGGCAATTTATCTTAGCTAGTCCACCTACCAGCATGTTTTTGGGAGGTGAGAGGAAACTGGAGAACCTGTAGAAAACCCACACAGACACAAGGAGAACATGCACAGGAAAGCCTAACAGGCAGTAACCCAAGCTTAGGATGGAACCAGGGACCTGGTGATATGAGGTGGCAACACTACCCGCTGTGCCACTGTACCTCCTCATTCAAACTTCCTGCCTTCTTTTTTCCAAAATTATAGTTGTAAATTGTTTTCCTGGGTATGTATTGAGTTGCGCAAGGTATCAGAAGTTTGATACTTTTTCAATATTACAATATGATTCAAGTTTTAATTCCATAATATTCAATGCTTTTGATGTATTCAGTGTTTAATGGTACATACAGATTGTCCTGCCTTTCCCCGGTATTACTATTATAGCTTAATAACAGTGCAGTTTGGGGTTACACACTATGGTAGGCTTGTGAGATTGTGTGCAATATGCCATTGTCCTGTCATGCCACCTAACTATCGCTGATTGACAATAGTATCACCTGTGGCTTTGGCGGGGTGGACGGATGGAAGGATGTTTGCACGTTATGTCATTACAGTGTGACGTTATGTGTGTATGCGTTTGTATCATAGACACACACACTCAGCATATACGGTATGTATCGCTTGCACCTCTCAACCCCCTTTGCTTATTCATCAGCAAGAAAAATGCTCTGTAATTGGGCATTGTCACTTAAAATACCTGTTTTTTATTTCTTCCTCCAGTGCCTTCTGTGGGCATTTCATGTTGACACTGGCTTAATGAGGCCCTTTCAGGCAGGATTCGCCTTGGTGACACCATGCTAGCATGACTTCAATGATTTACTTAATTGTAGCTTGCCAATGTTAGCAGAGGTCTGGCTTGGATGAAAAGAGTTACAAAAAAAAAAAAAACCCTGATTTGAAAAGTGTGGTGTGTGGGAAGAACTCTTTTCCTAATGCGCTTGTGTTGTGTGGAACGTGACATGAATAAAACTACACGGCTGAAAATACAGCATCCGTAAAGCGTGGTTGAGGCTTCATTAGTGGGAATTCCTGCGTCTTGGTATGAGTGGTTGTGTTTCTTGCACTGTTCTGTAGGCTGTGGTTTATTCTCATCACAGTTGCTAAGGTCTGCTGGTTTCCTGGTTTACTGTTATACAATCCCAGCACTACAAAGACACAGCTATAGATTTGTATGCTAAGCCTCTATGATGCATCATGGCCATGCATATTGTCGTAGAAGTTGAAATAAGATCGAATCTACCTCAGGTGACTATATAAAATGGTGGCTACAGATGCTGACTTGTTTCTTTTATGTTGATTTTTTTTTTTAGTTTAATTGTAATTTACCCATTTGTTAGTATTTTTACAGTAGGCCTGCTACTCCATGTTATCATATGCTTGAACTGCTACAAGGTTTCGGCATTAAACATACATAATAATGTAATGATATAAGAATGGACTTACAGATATATTTCCCAGGCCTGACGGAAGGATTAAGATCAGGAAATGATACAGCAGTGACGTATGGCAACATTAAAAGGACGAACACTAAACTATACTAGTTAGGGGTGCTGAAGTGTTTTAGAGGCAATACAAATATTAAATACATTTTTTTTTTTAAATGGCTTAATGCTACAATAGGGGAAGACAGTATGACAAAAAAAAATCATATCACGATATTTCAAAAGATGTCTGCAGTACACAATATATATCACAATATCATTATAACATTTTACAATTTGTGATAGAAAATGTTATCAAGTTTGCTTCAAGAGCTTGTAATTGTTATTTAAAAAAAAAAAATAGAAAGAAAGATATCACAATACCCACTTTATAAAAAGACATCATGATACCTACGATATGCCCCGCCCTGTGCTACATTTAAGCAACGTATACGTTGCTGTTTTTTTCTCTAAGCAGACCAAATTTAGTGCATATTTCTCTGTAGAGCAACATATCAATGTATGTAATTAAGCAATATCACATGAGCAAGAGTGCTGTTATACTGAATATCAACATGGCTATGATTTGACTGTAGGTAATCGCAGCCGTGCTGGTATTCAGTACAGCAGCATGATTGCGAGTGTAATATTGCTTTTATACAACGGTTCTGTAAACAAGAAATTATTGAATAATTATGTAACTGACCTTTCAGGCAGAATATGGCCAAATATCTTTTTGCTCCGTCAACCGAAATGGTTCCCACAGACGCCCGTAGTAAATGTAGTTACGATTTTATTGTAACAAACTATTGCTGGAATTTTATGTAGCGCACACAGACAAGTCTCAGTGCTTTTATACTAAATATCAGCATCCGGGGAACACCACTTGTCCAATCAAATTAGTGTACTGGAACTGTTCTATAATATAGTATTTTGATTTAAAAAAAAATTAGAATTAACATATTGTAAAGTATCGAATAAACCTGTCAGATGTAAAAATGATTGTTCTGGTCGAGTCTGACAGGAGGTAAGGACTCGACAGATGCCTGGTAAACACTAAACGTGAGGTGGTGAGCTCTCTCAGAAAGCGCTGCTGCTTGTATAATCTGTCTATGAAGGTTTTCGGTCAGTCAGAGTAAGTAAAGCAGTGTTTGTTCAGCACTTGAAGGAACCAGCACTGTTGAGATTGCAGACTGAAACCACATTAACATCAGTTTTCCCTCCATTTTTCCAGCAGCTTTCTCCCTCTGGGCCACTTTGTTTGCAGGCTGCCATTTGCAGTCTCACATAACCTTTTGATTCTGCTGTTGTGATGATATTGATAAGCCTGTTTATGTCAAGCGAGGGGGGATTTTACTGCTAAATGTCATTCACAGTCGCCTGCAGTTTAGTTTGAACGCTGAGGTACGCTGCAGAAGCAGTCCCGTTTCATTTCTGTATTTAACATTTCTCTTGTGACATCCCTTTTCTTCTTGTTCAAATCTCTGCCATGTTAAGGGCTTTTTTTCATGACGTTATAAGCTCAAGTGAAGTGTCAGGTGTGCAGTAGATGAGGGATGGAATCCGTGTGTGCGGTAGATGAAGGATTGAGTCAGCATATCTGTAGAGATCAGAAGTAGAGTTTACCCAGAAGGCCAACACAAATTCCTGTTCAGAACAGTGACAAATAGCAGACGAATGTTTGAATCAACCCATAATTGCTTAAGCAATGTATTATGGGATTCAACACACAATATTACTGTTCTGGAGACAATATTTTGAAGTGTAATTCCCTGTTCCATGACAGAGGAACCTGCCTAGGTGTTTGTATAGGCAGCATTTTTTTCAGCAGATGTGCTCGCAAGATGTCTGTATTTTCCTATTTGAAAGCAGCGTGTCTTTTAAAGGTCCTTATTTTGGACAGATGCATTGCGAACATGGCTAACAACACTGGCGCTTTGGCTAAGAGATAAGTTAACTGGGCAACATAATAAGTTCCACAAAACTAAATGCAACTATAAATGGTTAAAAAGCACAATATGTCATTCATTAATGAATTATATTCAAATTATAATCAGAATGACACACTTCGCACCAGGTGATTATACTAGAATATTCCACACTGGGGTTTTAATGTATCACACCGCACTGTGTTTATTATTTTTGCATAACAGCACCGTGTATCGTGAGTTATTTCTTACATTTCTGAAAAGAAAATTTTGACACCGGATTGACAACTTTGTGGCATGTTATGGAACATTAGTCACTTCAGCTGATGACTGACTGTGGTGTATTTTGGTTAGGAGGAAGACGGTCACTACAATAGACTAGCATTTGCTTTTCTCACCATCGCTGTTTCTTTACATCAGACATGTTGCGCTCTCTTAGTAGGGTTGCAGTGGAGATCGGGGTTTTTGTCTCCCTTTAGAAAAGCGCTCCTGTACAGCTGTGTGTAAAGTACGATTTTGTTTTCATCGCGTCAGAATCCTTCGTTGTCAACGGCCTGTAGTGGCTGATCAGAAAGAACATTGTACTGGTAGGAACTGTTATTTTCACTCATGTTGTCCTTGGACATTTTTTCTCACCTCGCTGGCATTAGCTGCCGCATTGATTGCTGCTCTGTAGCTAGCAGCGAACTTCTTGTGCTGAGTTATATATTTAAGCTGTTTTATCAGGTTACTTGCGTCGTAGTTCCTCCTCTTGATATTTTCACAGTTTGCAGTCTGCTTTGGCTCCAGATCACTGGCATTTCATTTCGTCCCTTCATTAGCGCAGCAACTTACAATACACTAGGCCTATGTCACATAGTATAATGTGATATCACATATTGATATCGGAACATTATTTACAAGTAAGCAGGCATAGCATCAGACCGATACCTGTATCACTATTGATACAGCCCTAGTTTTAACTGTATTCTTGGCCTTCACTTAATTGTAGCCTATAGAAACAACAAGTTTAGTTTTACATTTTTAGAAATGAGCGAGAAGTGGTCATCTTACTGTACTCTTTCAAACTTCGATGCCGCACCATTATCTGCTTTATTTGTTTGCCACATCCTTAGCACATTAATGGTGTCTCTGTGAGAAAATATAATTGCCATCATAAATGTATTGCACTTACATGCGCCGAGGGCTTTACATAAGTGCAAGTGTGTGAGCTGTGTTCTGAGTCAGTAGGATAATTTGAGACCGCGCATGACACAAAGGCCCAGTGTTAGCAAGAGAGCTAGATTGCTCACTTTTTCATACGTGGGCACAGGATGTTGTGCCATTTTTGGAGCTGCTAAATGAAATGTTAGTGTTTTTTTGACACATGCCTGAGGCCAGATCTCATATCGTGCAGTGGCAGGCTGAAAAGGTTTCAATTTGAGTATGCGCCGGCTTGATGGACTTTTTGAGCCAATGGAAAGTGACATTTGGTATCTGACATTGAAAAACTACTGATTAGTGTACCTGTACATGAGTCAGTGCAGTACTTACAAAAAAATCAGGATCAGATGTACATGGATTCTTTTTTTTCCAGTCTACAGTTAAATACCAATATCAGGTTCAAATATGTTTCCTTCTTTTTTTTTTTTTTTTTTTACCAGGTTTGACAGGAGATCCAGCTGACCTAGAAAAGAGGAGAGAAGTCTTCGGTCGAAACCTTATACCTCCAAAGAAGCCAAAAACTTTCTTACAGTTAGTATGGGAAGCTCTACAAGATGTGACCCTCATCATCCTTGAAATCGCAGCCATGATCAGCTTGGGGCTTTCGTTTTATCACCCGCCTGGAGGGGGCAGTGAATGTAAGTACCAGTGCTTTGGCATCTGACATTTAAGTTTAGAGGTGTGGATAAAGATGTTGCGACACCATTAAAACCTCTTTGAGAGGTATATCTATTTAGCAACACTTTTGGGTTAAATTTTTTGGCTTTCTTAATTAATTAGACACTGCCTGTGCTGTTATCAGGCTTGGGCAAAATAATCTAATTAGATATTATCTAAAAAAAACCCAAAAACTAATATTAGAAACTATTTTGTAATGACTTTGGTGCATTAACAGTCTCTTGGTTTAGTTGTATGTCAGATGGAAAGGAATGAATGAATAAATGAATGAATTATTGGCCAATTGGTCTCCCCACTCCCCTACTAGATAATCTTGAGATATTTTCAGTCCTGCCAAATAAAGTTTTCCAAAAGACTGTTATTTCTGCCTTTAAAAAAAAAATCATCCATTGGTGAGAAATAGAATCACTGATCAATGACATTCATTTCCTCATAAATGCACTTGACATTTCCAAATCTTAAAGGCACCTGTGAGATCACGATAATCCCATGGATGTAAATGTCACATTGTTTTAGTGATATGCACGCCTTAATGCTAGCATAATAACATAATCTGCCATATAGATCTCTCCATCACATGCATAATCCATTCATGGTGTCTCTGTGGAGGATGGATGTGTATCGGAAAGTGCTGTAGCCACTGCACCGAGTTTGATGAGCATTTTCTTTTATGAAACATTTCCGCCGGAGCCCTCGTTAACTAGCATGACTTTGCATCCTGGTCTCTCTCAGATGAGCTGCTGCAGCAAGGGAATCCAGCGAAAGCAATAGTTTCTAAGGAGCCTGAGTTAATGAAGTGTGCACTCGAGAAATAACCTTTAGGCGGAGGCCATACGTCAGGCCCAAAAAATTAAAGCCATTAAAGCTAGTGTGTGAGAGAATGCTGAGTCAGCGATATCCATCTTATGGACCATAATTCAATTACAGCAAGACGGGAAGGCCATCCTGAGTAACAGCAATGCCTGCTGGGAATAACTTTTTTATTATAAGTTTACTTTTGCTGATGAGTAATATCATGGAGCTTATGTAAATGTGACGTATATATGGCCAAAATAAAGGAATTTTTTTTTTTAAAAAAGAAGCCATTAATATGCAAAATACCGTGCCTATTTTCAGTGAAGCGTACATAATCACTTTTTTGTTTTATAGGTGGCAGATGTGCTGCCTTTATTGTCATGGCATAAAAGTCTTGGTGCTTATTTCACTCACTGGTTATTATTCTGCTCTTAAGTCATCTCTGGAAACTTTTGTCATTAATGGAGCACTTTCTCAATACGTCTGACAGCATTAATAAAGATTCAGCATTTTAAGATGAAAATTGAAAATTGAACCATTAAGGGTGTAACGTTACACGTAGTTCAGGTTTAGTGCGACTTTCTATTCTCAGGCCAAGATGTGTTAAAAGTGTACTGATTCTACAGAGCTCAAAATATGCACTACACTAATTGGTTTGGTCAGAAATGATACAAATTTTATTTAAAAACAACCAAAAAATCCTGTTTATTCTTTGTATATAATAGTGAATCATCCAGCTGAGCTATGAATAATAAAAAACCTGAAATGGCTCATACAAGCTCAATTTATTGCACTATTCATTTATACTGAGGTTCAGGATTTGAAAAAAAAACAAAAACATGTTCACCTCATAAACCCTCTGAAAACTATACAGAGGAATGCTGACTTTCTCACTTCTTACAATGTTTTAAACTGTAGCTAGTCTGCTTTCATTTTTAATAATCATTAAAGTGTCAGTGAGAATTACTGCTTCACAACTCCACATAATGTTTTTGGCCACAAGTACAGCGGGGTAAGAAATGACCCTGTAAGTAATTTTGACACGTTCACACAATATAGTATACTGTTTCTCTTTTATAAGTGCCCATGTTGGACATTTTATGCGTTGTCATTTTTTAAGACCACTTGTAACGTTTGCATGGCAAAAACACTTGTAAGTCATTTTTATGTGAGCATTTTCCAGCCTCTTAATATTGTTTAGAATGAAACAGACGTCTTCACTTCACTGGGACTAAAAGGCAGAGAGGCCACGCCTCCTTAACTGGGACTGACAGGCACACAGGCTATGCCTCTTTCATAGGACTAACAGGCACAGAGGCCATGCCTCCTTCACTGAGACTGACAGGCACAGAAGCCACGCCTCCTTCACTGGGACTGGCAGGCATAGAGCTTACGCCTTTTTAACTGGAACTGAAAGGCAGAGGGGCCATACTTCCTTCTCTGCAACTGACAGGCACAGAGGCCCCGCCTCCTACACTGACAGGCACAGAGGCCACACCTCCTACACTGACAGGCACAGAGGCCACACCTCCTACACTGACAGGCACAGAGGTCACACCTCATTCAGTACGATTGACAGGCACAGAAGCCACACCTCTTTCTATGCGACTGACAGACACAGAGGCCACACCTCATTCAGACCACGCCTCTCTCACTAGGACTGACGGGCGCAGAGACCACGCCTCTTTCACTGGGACTGACGGGCGCAGAGACCACGCCTCTTTCACTGGGACTGACGGGCGCAGAGACCACGCCTCTTTCACTGGGACTGACGGGCGCAGAGACCACGCCTCTCTCACTGGGACTGACGGGCGCAGAGACCACGCCTCTTTCACTGGGACTGACGGGCGCAGAGACCACGCCTCTCTCACTGGGACTGACGGGCGCAGAGACCACGCCTCTCTCACTGGGACTGACGGGCGCAGAGGCCTGAGAAATAAAAGCTAACTGCAAGTTTGCGTGTTTGTGTGTCTACTATCGGTTGAATCATGAAGATCAGTTGTAACCGTATGGCTTAAAAGACCCTGTAATCCCTCTGTTTTTCTGGAGGAGGAGAAGAACATACGACATCAGCCTCACCTGAGTGAACGCATTATCCTGCCCATTCCTTTTTTTTGCATGCCATATGCATAAAACACACCACATGCATCTAACTTACTAATTTAGTAAGTTAGTAAGCAGGTTTTATGATGATGAGCCAATAAAAACAAAGCATTCAGAAGACTACCCAGATCTGAGGAAAGACAGAAAACAGAGTGGGGTAAAATTAAATTCCACTGAAGTTGTGTCAGAGATGCTTTTCTCTGAAAATAAAAAGACAGATAGGGACGTGCTCTGTTTTTTTTTTAAAGCTGCTTTTAAAGGTAGAAAACCGAACCATTTCCAGCCTCATCTTCAGGTAGTTGTGTGATTATAGGCAGGTTTTTATTCATTTTAGAGCTTCAATAGTTCCGATTGTACTGAAGTCAGGTTTCATTAAAGCTTAATTTATAAATATAGGTGTGCCAAGTTTCTGTTCTGAGCAAATCAACTAATCCATGTTTCATATAAACAAAATGCTGAAAGAAGTGAAAAATATACAACTAAAGAGTAAAGTCACCTGTGACATGTTTTAGTGTTTAGTCACGTCCATGGTGCGTCTTGTACACAAATGCTCCCGTTATGAAAAGAAAGGACTAACGAGCTGATTGATATTAATTTTGATTATATAACTACATACTTTTTTCAAGCTATTAAAATACAAAGCTCAGATTTACACACACTTCAGTCAGCTGTGTGTTCGATCGTACAGAATTCCCATCGATGAAATAGAAATTGATGGAATTCTCATACGTTCATTTTACAGTCAGATTTGGCCGTATGCAGTTCTCATGAACAAGGGCCGTTGTCTCTATAGAAAGATAACACCTGTGTGTGTGTGTGTGTGTGTGTGTGTGTGTGTCCATGACCAGACCCCTGTAGTGCTCAGGGATGCAGATATGAAATAATATGACAAAGAATACAAAATCTAAATGATTTTGTATACGAAAGTGCAAGAAAACATATTAGTGCCATCCTATTTACTTTGTTCACTGCGCTGCAACTGCATGCATTTTAACAAAGCAAGAGCAGACTGCCTTTTTGCGTATTACTATGTCCATCCTGACACCACCAGCTCCTAAGAAGTGCAGATGCTTTCATCTTTTCTTGCTGAGCCTAATGCAATGTTTTATTTACCGGATTCAAAGCAAATTTTTTTAACTCTTTCAAAAGTCTGCAGCCAAAGACAGCAGCGTTGAACGCTTGTTTTAGGATCGCTACACTAACTGCCTCTTTCTTTTTAAACAGACTTCAAAATCCTTTTACCGGCTTTACAGAGCTCTTAATGGATTTAGCACCCTTGTGCTACAGATGTGACTGTACATGTGAAAAGTGGAGAATCTAGCTGTTTTCATCTAGGACAAGCTTTGAATTAAGAGTTCAAGCACATCTTTTTTTTTTTTTTTTAAATAATTTTTAATAATTATTATAGCACTGCAGTAAATTTGAGTTAGTACTCTCTGCATGGACAAACCAGATATAACAAAACAATTTTATAACTAGCAAGTGATGCGCTTGAATAAGATAAACATTAACCTGTTCTCCAGAGATCACAAGTTCGAATCCCAATGATGCTGCAGCTGTTTGTGGCTGGGAGCCAAGACAGCTAAATTGGTCGTGCTCTCAGGATGGGAGGGATGACATACCCTCTTTCCCCTGTCAATCACAGTGACACTAGTCAATCGTGGGCATATGTGGTAGAGGGCAGATTTCTTTTGATTGTGTTATGCTTCCCTGTGACGCTGCATGAGCAGCATGCACTTAGCTGGCTTCGTGTGTCTCAGAGGAAGCACATGTTAGCCCTCACCTACCTCCCTGATTGGTAGCTGTGATTAGGGAGAGCTGGCTGGTGGGTGAGAAACGGCAGGTGACCAACTTAGGGAGAAAAATGGAGGGAAAAAAATGTCCTGACTTAATGGTTTAACACACAAACACTGATAAGGCTAAAACGAACAAATCTAATTTTTACTCCTGTAGTTCTAATAGTCAAGATTAAATAATGATTCCCAGTCGGAACTGGAAGATGATGAGAACAATAATACTGTTGAGTTAACTAAAATGATCCCACTGATGCTCAAGGTGCCATAACACAGAGGAGATTATTCTGAATTATTAGAAAAAAGAGCACATTGTCCTGCAGCTATTGCCTCTAGCACTGTTAGTATTTCTGCAGTGTGCATTCATAATTAAAGCAGTCACTTTTCATGACTACGCGTTTGCCATTAGTGACAATTCATAATGACAACGTACTTAATGTGACAAACTATTAATTGGCTAGCCAATAAATAGAAGAACTTCACAATATATTGTTTACTAATCATTATCACAGTATTGCCCTATTGGCAGAGGCCTTCACTATACAACCTGACCCTAACCAAGATAAAGCGATTGATAGAAGATAACTGAATGAATTAAATGCTATGTGATACAGCAAATATATCAAAATCTAGAAAATGAGTAGCATCAGTTTGACCAGAAACAGTGGAAAGGCCCATGCTTATTTTATTTCAAGCATACTTGATCCAGCTTATAAGCTAATTATCTAGCCTTTGGTATGTTGGATGTCTGCAGCATGGAAAACCTAAAATTGTTCAGGAGAGCAGGCCTCCAAGACTGGTGTTGAGAAACTCTGACTTAGAGGAAATAGTGGCTTCTTGTGATATTGATCAAAAGAGTTGAAATCCCAGAACTGCCAATTTGCCACTGTAGAGCCCTTGAGCAAAGCCCTTGTGCCTGGTGTTTGTAAATTTGTTGATTTTCGTAGCCCCTACATCTCCCATGTGTGCACACACCTGCCATTAGGAGGATCCCTAAGCATAGGAAGGACTTCTGTGGCTCCATCTCCATCAGGATTGTTATAGTGCTTGAGATATGACGAGTGTTTTAAAATAAATGGTTCAGTTATACATTCAGTACATTTTAAATGGAAACAACAGGATACACACTTTCACAGTGTATTTTTAGATGCTGCCTCTTAGCAGAGAGGCTAATTTAAGCACAGATCGTAGCTGTTTTTTTTTTTTTTCAGTGGTGTGTTATTAAGAGAAAATTTCTTAATATGGGTTTAACTTCTCTTTGTGCTGTGCAACACTTCAGAGAGTCCATTGTCAGGTTCTGCTTGGTGCTGTCCATGGTGCTGAAGTCTGTACAGTGGGTTTAAAAGTGCTATAGCAAGGCAGCAAACACTGACATGCTGAAGGGAAATATAGTCACCTAGCCATCACAATTTGGCCCTTGTCAAAGTCGCTCAGATCCTCACGCCTGCTCATTTTTCCTGCTTCCAACACATCATCTTTGAGAACTGACTGTTCACTTGCTGCCTAATATATCCCACCCCTTGACAGGTGCCACTGTAACAAGATAATCAATGTTATTCACTTCATCAGTCAGTGGTGTTAATGTTATGGCTGATGTGTATATATATATATATATATATATATATATATATATATATATATATATATATATATATATATATATATATATAAAATACACACACACACACACCACACCAATCATGCCAGGCTGTTTTGAATATTTCAAAAATTGAAACGCTAATCTCCTGGAATTTTCACACACCACAGTTTACACAAAATGGTGCAAAAAAACATCCAGTAAACAGCAGTTCTACAGAAAAACCTTGTGGATGAAAAAGGTCAGTGGAGAATGGCCAGGCTGGTTCGAGCTAATGCAAATAACCACTCTTTACAATCGTGATGAGCTGAAAAGCATCACAGAATGCACAACATGTTGTGCCTTGACGTGGATCGGCTACAACAGCAGAAGACCACACCGGGTTCCATTTTTGTCAGTGCTACAGTGAGCATAGGTCCACTGAAACTGGACAGTTGAATATTGGAAAATTTCATTCTTCAACTGTATCCTGTATCCTGTATGGATGGTCTTTTTCTATAAAATGCATTATATTGTTATTAAATATGGAATGACTACTGTATGGGTTAGACTTCTGAATAGACTGTGATTTTGTTGGATGTTGTAAAGATAATTTGTATGTCTTTTTACATATTAAAATTCAATGCCAGTGAATGTTTTCAGAGCTTCATATTATAGAGAATACCTTACATTTATTCTATGCTTGGTATGCTAATCATGTGCTCGTATGATAGAAACTGTCCTCACCTACAGTCTCCACTCTCTGTGCTGACTGTCAGGCTGCTAATTGGGTACATGTGTAGTAATGTGTATGTTGTATATATAGCTGTGATATTCCTGCCTTTTTGTAAGAGGTAAAGAGTGTATAAATACATGTGTGATCCTAAACATTTGTGTGGGTTCAAATTGCGTATTAATGTAAAATAGCTCTGACTGTGACCCTTCCTCTCACATTTCTGTAGCGTGTGGCGCTGCAAATGCTGGAGCAGAAGACGAAGGAGAGGCCGAGGCTGGGTGGATTGAAGGAGCCGCCATTTTGCTCTCAGTGGTGTGTGTGGTGCTCGTCACCGCCTTCAATGACTGGAGTAAAGAGAAGCAGTTTCGTGGTTTGCAGAGCCGCATAGAGCAAGAGCAGAAGTTCCAGGTGGTGCGAGGAAGTCAAGTCATCCAACTTCCTGTGGCGGACCTTGTGGTGGGAGATATCGCACAAATCAAATATGGTATCTATGTATACACATTTAGTCTAGCCTCAGCCTATAGAGCACATAAAGCTATTGATTAAGCTAAAGTAAATGACCTGTAATGTACCCGAAACACTTATTAATCATTTTGTAACATGTGACATGAATGCTCCACTGAGTTTCTACCCATTTTCAAGTTGCAGTAACCCTAGTCTTGTGATAAATTACATACATTATATTTGCCAAGCTATTGTTGAAGCAGAATTCATCAGGCCTACGCTTTATACCACTGGAATTACTGTTTATTAGTCTAGGGCAAAGTTGGTTCACTAATCCTGAACCCTAAACCCATTTTCTAGACATTAGAACCCCATCTTTAATATAAAGTAAATATATATTTGTCAAGATATTAATTGAGTAGAAGTCATTTTGGCTATATTTTATACTTAGCATTAAAGTTACTGCTTATTAATGTGGGATGAGGTTGGTCCATTCATTCTAAAGCCCAAGCCCATTTTTTTAGACACAGTAAACCTAGTTTTAAGATGGATTACGTGTATTTACCAAGCCACTGATTAAGCATAAGTCATCCTGGCTATATTTTATACCACTAGAGTTACTACTTGTTAATATGGGACCGTAAAACTGGTCCACTAAATCTAGTTCAGACCCATTTTCAGGACACAGTAAGTCCAGTCCTGGGATAACATTAAACAGAACCTAACTGTCCTGTATATTATACCATTAGTTACTGCTTATTAACATAGGATGATGTTGGTCCACATGACTGGTCGCAAATGAATTGTGATCGTGTTTGAAGGTCATGGTGATTAGTGTTCACACACCTCTTAACACGTCTTTTCCAAGGTGACCTGCTTCCGGCGGATGGAGTCTTGATACAAGGTAACGATCTGAAAATTGACGAGAGCTCTCTTACGGGAGAATCGGATCACGTGCGGAAATCTGCAGACAAAGATCCCATGCTCCTCTCTGGTGAGAAGAATAAGTGAAATATCCTAAAAACAACATTCTGTAATATTGACCTTGCTCTGCACAATACGCGTCTGCATGACAGCTCTTCCATGCTTTGCACAGATATACTTTACACTCGATTAAGCAGTGTTTAAGTGTGCTGACTAGTTGATGGGTGTTTAATTAGCCTGTATCTAATGTCATGTGCCTGAAGTTACTGCAGTGGTAATGACAAAATAGTTTAAGCTGGATTATATAATATCACATTCCCAAAATTCGGATATGTTTGAAGTAGACGATAATCAGTTGTGCAAAATACTGTAACATTCAAAATGCATTACATTACTATCATAGGCACTCAGAATCAACACTACCCCACTACCCCTGTGCTCGCTTTACCTAAGATCCAAAGCATGTTAGGAGTTATGACTTATGATGAAGTGAAAACAAGAACACGTACAGATAAACATGGAGTATTTTTAAAATATGGTATCATAATAGTATTGTAAATTCTGACAAAAGATTAGCCGATTATAATGTTATAATGAAAATTTAATGCTGATACACTATATAGACAAAAGTTCATGGAAACCTGATGTTTATGCCCATATCTGGGTCTTGCCCAAACTGTTACCACAAAGATGAAGCACACAATTGTCTAGAATGTCTTTGTATGCTCTAGCATTAAGATTTCTTTCACTGGAGCTAAGAGGCCCAAAGACAGTACCCCTGTGCGCAAAGCAAGGTTTATAAAGACATGTGCTTGCTTTCCAATTTGCCTACTTACACCCTGCACCAAAAGTACTCTTTTTGTGAAGAAAAATTACATATTTGTAAGTGTGTAGCAAAAGAGTATGGAAGTACTGGGACATATTAACGCATCATGTAACGGAAGACAACTTTATTGCCTAGTTACGCACCCTGTCAGCGTCAACACACCTCTCACTGTATTTCAGCTTTTCTTTCATTCATTATTCCTTATACAATTTATACATATGATTTAATTGACCATTTCCTTGTTTCATTTTTCCACATTTCATTTACACGGCTCTAAAGTGCGTCCTTGAATTTGGCGAAGCAAACCGTCATAAAAGTGATCTGTGGTCAATATGAGCTGAAAAAGCATCCACGGATCCACACTTCGAAAATCTACCGGGAATAGAGTACCTTTGGGATACTCATTTCAAAATACTATGATATGGGACACACTAACCCTGATCTCGGATACTATTTAGGATGGATAGTAGGCGAATTGGGACGCAGCATATGTTTTTCCAAGGTTGGAGTGGAAGAAAGCTAGTGGCTTGCACAGAGCCCTGACCTCAACCCCAAAGATCACTTTTGGGATGAATTGAAACACTGATTGTGTGTCAGGCCTTCTCGCCCAAGCATCAGTGCCTGATCTCACTAATGCTCTTGTGGCTGAATGGACAAATACCCATGGCCACGTTGCAATATCTAGTGGAAAGCCTTCCCAGAAGAGTGGAGGTTATTATAACAGCAAAGCGGTGACTAAATCTGGAATAGGATTTCCCAGCTGTCCGCATACTTTTGGCCATATCAGGTACATGGACCAAAGAAAAGTCATTTTAAGGTTAACCCTGAATGCTTACATACATTTCCACT
This sequence comes from Pangasius djambal, assembly GCA_022985145.1. Lineage (NCBI taxonomy): Eukaryota > Metazoa > Chordata > Actinopteri > Siluriformes > Pangasiidae > Pangasius > Pangasius djambal. The sequence goes on from CM040994.1 coordinate 12,398,010, forward strand.
TGTTCCGACATGAACTTCTTATTTACTGCCCCAAAACGTGATTCCCTTTTCAGTTTTTGGATCCAGAGTGTACTTGGGTACTTTCACATACGCCAGTGTTTAATCCATTTAAATGGAACCTTTGCGCGTTTTCCCCTGGTCCAGGAGTGAGGTGGTCTCCGTCCACTTTAAAGAGAATACCACAAGAAAGCGATTCGACCCTGAAGCGACCCAACTGCAGAAACAATCCATGTATTTTGTGTTGTGGGCAGCATTTTTATGTAGATACCAGCTGCTGAACTGAGCCGGGAGGCACAAACCGAGCCAAAGCACAGAGCTGTGCACTGCAGAAATGCCATGTGTTCTAGATATTTGGACCGATGAATAAAAAGGAAAAATAAACAGTAGATGCGTACACAAAATGTTTTAAATTAGTTATATAATCATCTAGTACTTTATTGACTGCCAGCTCTGTGTTCTCCGTGCTCAGGTGGTTTCTTTGATTTCCACTCGCACTTAGCGAAGGTTTGTTTGCTTTTTCCATCACCAGATTCCTGACCAATTAATGAAAGATTTTTTTTTAATTAGTTCAGTTAATTATATGCGGTCTGGATCCAAACTAAATCCAAGTGCTAAACACACTGAAAGTATCAAGTTCACTCTGATTCAGGCAAATGGACTAATAGGTGTGAAAGCGGAATGCAAGTCAAGCATATGGCTGAACACGTGATAATTCACCGCCCCACCAAGACCGAACTAATGGCATATTATTGTTGCTTGTTAGTGAGTGTGAAAATACAGCATTGTTTACATACTCACACTATCTCACACTATCATTACTTATGTCTGGTTTCACAGGTACTCACGTGATGGAGGGCTCGGGCCGGATGATAGTCACGGCTGTTGGTGTGAACTCTCAGAGCGGAATCATCTTTACCCTGCTTGGAGCTGGCGGAGAAGAGGAAGAGAAGAAAGAGAAGAAAGGTACAGTATGTTCCTCATATGCATAAAAAGGCTCTGGTTTGTGTTTTGCCTTGAGTTTTCGTGCAGCCGATTTTACACAAGTCTGAAAAAAAACAAACCAAATGTCACTGCTCTCTAAATAATTAAAATGGTCCTTTTTTGTTGCAACAGTGAATGCAAAGTGAAGTTTCTTATTAATACCATGACAAGAAAAGATAATAAGGTCAGTTTTAGCACTGAACCGCAAAAGGCAAAATTCAGCACTGAATTTCATGTCTGTGAAAATACTGTGCTAGCTTTGTACAAAATGTGCAACTTAATGCTTTCTGCTTGATCTTCCAAGCAAAACGCCGTACAACGAAAGTATGTATTGTCGATGCTGGTGTATGTTAAGAGTTGATGCTACAACTGAAAAAAGGGGAACGTTAACCATGTTACATATATTCTAAGTGAGGTTATGGTTTATTTCAGCACAATACTTTAAATGCAACAGCATTTTCCCACTATGGGTGATACACACAGCCTGCCAAGCTGTAACACTCAGTAACATGCAAAGTGAATCAGTAAGCTTTGTTAGAAGAAGTTTGATACGTTCTACTGTTTAGTAGATTTCCTAAAATGGCCGATGCTTTAAGAACACATTAGGTAGATAACGCTGAAATGTTGGTAGTACTTTGTAACAGTGTGTTGGCATAGAGTGTTATAGCACTTGGTTAACCGGTAACTAGCCTATTATCCAGCAGGTTATGTGTAGCTACTAGTAAATTTTTCAAGGCTAACCTTTTGTCTATAATTTTGCAACTGGATTGTTGCAACGGAAGTTATGACTAACCAGCTACAATTTTAGTACAAATTTGAAAACTTACTGCTAAGTTATTTCTGTGTGGTGTACATATAAATGTGAAATTTCTAACCATTGCGCTATTAGTACATATGGATTTATTGTACATTCATTGATTTCTGCTAAGGTTTATGTTTTATTAAAAAAAAGAAACTTTAATAATTCTTCAATTCATACGCTTTCTGTCGATATACATAACTTTTGCACATTTACGTTCTGAATAAAAACCTGCTAAGTAAAAATAAAAAAAAAAATCAACACGCGTTTCAATGCCATTTTGAAACATGGAATAGGAAGCATCATGACGTTAAACCCATTACGTGACTCATTGCCTAGCCCTGGGAGCGGATCGATTTCACTCCTGCTTTCACCGCACCCATGTTCACTTGAAGGGAATCGCATACAGCCAGTTTTTGGTGGAGCAGGGTTTGATTCCTGGGAGTGCACCCAGGTTTGAAAACACGCATGGAAAAACTGTTCCAAACTCTGGGTGCGAACAAACTTAGGTCCAGAAGAAAAAAATAATAATAAAATTTTGGTTGTGAAATTCTCTAAAGTGTTAAACTGTGATTTGTGGCCAGAGCTTTGATTGGAGACCCAATGGGTCTTGAGGTCAATCTTTTTTGTAGTGTGACAAATGCGAAGATAAAAAATAATGTTAAAAATATTGTGAGACAGAATTACTTCTTACCTACTTACAAGATAGACCAGTGTTAATTGCTAATGTCTTCTGCACATGTAAGGACATTTACATCACTAGGTAAAAGGTAAGAATAATAATGTTGTGTGAAAATAATGGTGCAATATTAACACTAGGTAAAAACAATGCAGTAATTTCCTGACTTGACAATTGTAGACCAGTGTGAATGTGAATTATGACATTTTTTATGACATGAAATTATAATGATTTTCTAGTAGTCCAATGTAATTTGCTAACACTGTGCCACTGTGAGGTCTTTTTCATTCTTTGTAAACTACACCTCATGGGGTAATGTATAGAGAAAAATCCTACCGTATGAAGATCGGTAGACCAATGTGATTTGCTAATGCTGTGTACCGGTGCGAGGCCTTATGTTCTTGTCATTCTGTAAACTATAACACAGGTCAGGCAATGGAAGATGGCCGACAGCTAGCAGGTAGAGTATTGCTCTGTTTCCCCTGGACCCCACTTTACCCCCAGGAATAAAGAATTTACCCCTTAATCCTTTTAATACCCTTTCCCCATCCTCAGCCCAGCTTCGATCACAGCAATTCTCTACTTAAAAAGAAAAGCTTGCCCACTGCATCTTTTTAAGTGCACAGATGCATCCCATCCATATGCCTGCGTAGACCTGCTGAGCAATGGGTTGACCAAATCTTAATCAAATCTGTGTAGAGCAAAGATCAACTTAGTGGCTTGATTTATTTTAGGAGTTTGATTTACCTGCGCTTTTGGTGCTTTGAGTAGCACCAGAAGTTTATCCAGATTCCTAGGTGAATCTTGTAGAGCCTTCTGATGCTGCAGCCATGCTGCTGTAGTTGCGTGGCTTATATAAATATGTACCATCAACAACAGAATTATTGGCACCCTCCATAAAAAATCGCTGAACATAAATAGCACATGTATTGATAGATTTGGGGATGCTGTACTGTTTCATTTTAACAAATCCGTTTTCCTAAAGTAGTGCAGTTTTCCTTGCAATTAATCTTTGGTGAATCCAATCCTGGAGAGAATAACAGCACTGAGCCTTTTCCTGTAATGAGCCTTTTCCTGTGAAAAGTGATCGGAGTGATCTTATAAGATGCCCCTCCATGTAGAACATTTTAATCTCCTTTATATTCTGCTGTTTGTGCATGTGGATTGTCCTTCAGGTTTTCATTAGAGTTTAAATCTAGAGGCTGTTCATTGCAAAATATTGATTGGTGAATATTATTTGTGTCCTGCATACATTTCTGGGTTAATATGAATTCATGTTTGAGATCATTATCTTTAAAAAAAAAGAAGAAATCCTTTAATGTCAGAGTCTTAACTTTCTGGTAGAGGCAGTCAGGTTTTGGATATACTTGGCAAAATTTGTGGTGCCATAAGTCTTCTCAAGAGTCCCTGGACTACTGGTTGCAAAACAGACCCAAAATTAGGCCCCTGCGTCACCTCATATTTAAAGTGCAGTGAACCAGGTGGCCATGGATGAAGATTTAAGTGTTTGTAAATACTCATGGGAACTTGAAACAGTAAAATGTAACGGGAGCATGCATGAGTTACATTTGGTTCAAAATAAATTCTAGGGGTGCCAATAATTGTGACACATGGTTTTATTAAAAAGATGAAGGGTTTTTATTTTCTTAGAATGAACCTACTTCAATTAAAGGTTCATTTTTCCCCCTCATTTTTTCAGTGTGAGATTAAGCTACTTAACCACAAAGACATTTTTCATAATCACTGCTACCCATCTATACCAAGGGTGCCAATAATTCTGGAGCTGACTGGAGATATCATAAAAACCACAAAAGCCTCTTGATTAAAGTTTTATGAACTCTCAATAATCAGTGAAATGTGATTGTATAACATGATATATGGCAGATAATAGGTGGTCATTTAATAACATTAATCACTTCATGCGGATCTTCTTGTGTGTGGAATAAGTACTCGATTTTTAATCAACAATAGACAACAAATTGTAGTGTTTATCAAGCTGACACTGGTCTGGTCTCAGAAATCTGGTCAATCCTCACTTTTCTGTGCCATTGATCATGATGTTGTTCTGTGCTTCAGTTTTGTTTCGTGTCTGCCCACGTTATATGTGATGTGTCTTATGTTGTGTTTTGAATGTGTTGCCCATTGACGCCATTCCCTTTGACCAGGAGTCTTCAGTCTTATCCGCAAAGAGCCGGCGTGTCTGCAGGCTTTCACTGCAGCCAAACAGGAGGCACACTTGTTAGCTGATTGGACACTAAGATGAACGGGTTAAACAAGTGAATCAGGTGTGGCTCCTGCTTGGTTGGAAAGAAAGCCTGTAGCTGCCCCAGCTCTTTGCGGATGAGACCGACGACCCCTGCCTTAGACTCTCTATTCATTTGAAAGCTGCATATTAAAACTGTACTAAACCGTGGTTACGACACTCTTAACCATGTTATTTTTGTTCACTGTTATTTATTTATTTATTTTTTGCCCATTTGGTACTCGCTAGACTGCTCCCATCCCTCCTCCCACCCCATCGCAACTATAGCCACCGATGGTGCTGCAGGTGCAAATGCCCCTGGTAATGCCACCCTAGTCAATGGTAGGTTGAGAAGACCTCTGTCGCTCCTTTATGGCTTCATCTCTCTATTTGTCTCCTCCTTTTTCTCTTTTGTTTTTTTTTTCATGACCTACGTCTTTTGCAGATAGCCGTCCTGCTGCATGCCACCCTGAGTTTGTGAACTCTTCCTTTTGTTCCTTCTTTATAATACTTCTTCTTTTTTTTGCGTAGTGATAGATATCTGAATAAAAGCGTCACAGTAGTAGAGGAACTCTAGCAGCAAGCTGAACATGAAACAAATATGAAATATGAATATGAAACGAATTCAGGTGGGTGAGTAGATTCTGCTGCAGACTTGTGGGGCAAGACTTAGGTTAACGGTCCTTTTTAATTTATTCATCTACCGAAAATGCAGCTTTGTGAATTTGCTGGGCGACAAGTATGGGTCAACATGGCCAGAGCTTGACAACATGAAATCAAAACTGTTAAACCTCGATCTTGCCAACATTGCGCATTCACCTGTATCAATCACTTGAACGACAGAATTCTTCTTTGTCAGTAACCGTGCCTTTGCCTCAGTTGTGCCTCTAAATGGCCTCAGATTTTTTACATCAGTGCTCACATACACAAAAGGGTTTAAAAATGACTAATCATATCATTTCATGTTCCCCCTGTCCTTCCCCAACACCTAGCTGTCATTGAACAGAAAATGCTGAGTCAGCTTGGCTGTATTTATCAAAATCTAAAATATATATTGCAAATGCAAGTAATGAGAATCAAATCAAAATAAATTTTTCAAAAACATTACTTCTGTTTCGCACTCATTTTGCTTAGCTTTTGTCTGTTTGCGGATTTTCTGACTTTTTTTTTCCCTTATGGAATCACTCTTCTGCTTCTGGAAACTTTATTTTGCTTCTGCAGTCTTTTTTTTTGCTTCTGACTTTTGGCACATTTTTTATGGGGGGAGGGGGGGGTCTTTGAAGACAGCGTTCACCTTATATAGTATCTCTATTGTTCAACTGATTTTAGAGAGGGAAGTGCTCTGAAAGTTAGCCACGCCCACCCCATTAACGGTGAACGTCCTCTCTGACATGGCAGAACGGACAGGGCCGAGTGCTCAGCAGCAGTGAAACTGTACTGTAGTTAATAATTTGAGTAGCTACGGAATTGTTTTCAGTTCACACATATGCTATCGCACATATTTGTTTATCGTACAAGTGTCTTCATCCGATCCAGTTGAGGATCAGTTTAAAGAGCTAACGTTAGCTAGGTGACAAGGCTGAAGCTGGCTTCTTATTTGGATTGTCCGTTTCACCTTAAAAGGTCCAAGTCTTACGATCTTGTGCCTGTAGATGGCACCATGAAGCGCACTTATATCACATACTGTTTCCTACAACGTTATCTCTTCGTTCTCAAAACGTCCCCGAAATCTGACAATTTCGTATGAAAATATGTGTAATATATTGTAGAAACATTCAGCATAAAGATTCTTTTAGTAGGATTTTTTTTAATAATGATCCTGTGAACATGGCATTTAAGACTATTGGATGCAGGCAGATTGCACTTTCTGCCTAATTCCTACACCATTATCTCATTATTATAATAATACATTACGTTTATTTTTGTACGAAACGGTCTCTAACGAAAGTTCACAGGGCCATTATTTTAAAAAAATCTAATAATAGAAAGATTCTAATAAATTGAAATTCTAATAAATGGAACCAAAGATTCTAATAAATTTCTTCATATGGAGCATTATGAAAGTGCAATATATTATATATAGATATACAGTATATTATATTTAATTTCATGAGGAATTGTCAGATTTTTTAAAACATTTTTCATAATGAGGAGATGATGGTATAGGAATTGGGCAGAAAGTCAAATAAGAATCTGAATAAGAAGCTGGTGAATAAGAAGCCAGCTTCAGTCTCATCACCTAATCATCTTTTTAAGCTGCTACTCAACTGTGGATGGAATGAAGGCACTTGTATGATAAAGAAATACATGCGAATGCATCTACAAACGATTCAGTAGCTGCTCATATTATTATCTGTCATCTTTCCAATGGAGCTACAATACAGTTTCCCTGCTGCCGAGCACTCAGCTGTTCGTTCCGCCATGTCAGAGGACACAACACCTTTAATGGGGTGGGTGTGGTTAACTTTCAGAGCACCTCCCACTCCAAAAATCAGTTGGCCAATAGAGATTTAAGGTGAATGCCATCTTCTAAGACCCTTTGTAAACAGTATGCCAAAAGTCAGAAGCAAAAAAAAGGTTGCAGAAGCGAAAGATTACAGAGGCAGAAGAGTGATTCCAGAAGCAAAAAAAAAAAAAAAAAAAACTGCATCAGAAAAATCCTCAAATACAAAATTAAAGCAAAATGAGAGCATGAATCAGAAGTAATGTTTTTGAAAAATCAATGTTGATTTGATTCTCATTACTTGCATTTGCAATATATATATTTTTTTACATTTCGATAATATTTTGCTTGAGAATGTTGTTATTTTATTTGAAACTTTTGGCACAAAATTAACTCCATACCTCTCACTCTTCAATGACTGACTGCAGTCTAGATCTCACTCTATGTTTCATTTTCTCCAGCCAATCAAATCCCAATGCATAAACCCAAATCCCTCCTTCCCACATTAACCAGGCCTGAATGTTCCACTTACTTCTGGAATGCCTCATATTGTCTGTTTAAAAGCCCAATTCACTTAGCCTTTTAAATTTGATCGTATGATATCACATTCACATGATATGACATTAGCTAAGTTAACTAGCTGGCTGTGTTTAGGTAAGGAGATATTGCTAGACTATTAGCTTGTATAAGTATTGCAGATATTTTATGTTAAGCAGTATGTTGCCAGAAAAGAAGAAGAGGCTAGTGGAAATGTCACATGTTGAGGATTGAGATTGGTTGATGAAGTTTAACTTAAGCTCTGGCCTTGTAAACCCAGGCTGCCCATCACTCTGCAAAATGTGAAAAAGCACAAGTCCTTCTGCTAAACTATAACAGGTATCTGAAGGAGATTAATCTCCTACCACTGTCTGTAATCTACTGTTGTAATATTAGAAATTCATTAGATTTGTCCTTATGAGTGCCTGATACGTTATTCTCCTTGAATTGGATGCTATCATTTCTTACAGTAGCAGTGAATGATATCAAATATCGTGATTGTGTCACAATAACTTTTCTGAACGTGTTGTCAGTATGGTTAATACTGTATTGTGTAAGCATCAAGTGTCATGATATATCTTTGTCATATCTCCCACCCCCATTCTGCAGTGTGTTCAGAGACAGGGAGTTGATCTGATCCAGGTATTAGACTTCCATGTGCATTGAAAAGATTTACGCTTCAGAAAAATGACTTCTTTGCGCAAATTTCGAGGGACAAATAGGTCAGGAGCCAACGGAACTTTGGATTCTAGCTTATTCTTTTGCTAGCTTGAGAGACAACGTCCATAACGACAACAAAAAAGTGCACTGTGACAAGGTTAAAAACATTGTCATTTACATTGTAAATTAGTGAAAAGTCTCTGAAACACTAGAATTATAAGGACAGGAGCAACACACTCCAAACGTCAGTGAAGTTGGCACCTTATATAATCAGAAAACCGAAGTATTTTGTTCATTTTGGCTGTGTTTATGACGTACCATTCATCAAGCTTGCACTGTACAACTGTCAAGGTTACAAAATAAAGCAGAACAGTGCTACTTTTGACAGCACAAACAAACCAACTGTCTGTTTATATGATCTCACATGTTGTGTGTGACACGGTACTCATAATCAATCAATTACAAACAGTGCTAGTTACTCCACCCCATCCAGTTGTGTCAAAAGTTTCTGTGAACTGGAACCTTTGGTACCGAATCAAACCTTCCAGTACTTTGTTTGCAGTGAGCATAGGAATGCCAACGAATATAACCTCTAGCTATATGTTACAGAACGCTAAATTTCTTTACACAATCGTTTGTGCTGCAAATGCTACATTTTTCAACCATGCCATTTCTAAGTAAATGCATTTAACATATGCTCACAGTGCATTATGGGTAGTTGTACTTTTACTGAAACGCCACCATATTAATACTTCCAATGAATATGGGTGTTCTAGCATTGGGACAGTTGATAAAATGGCCGACATTGAAGAAGAATAGGAACTAGGTATGGCTAACATTTGAGACACGTTCACGCAAGATTAGAACAGAACAAACCAGGTGAAATAAACTAGACACAGGGCTGTTAGTGCTTAAGTTTAAATTGTTTGGTTTGTACACTCTTACTTTCCTCTTCCGCTCCTGAACGTCTTTAGTGTTTAGTCTCCCTCCATTCGTGGTGTTGCATGCCCATCCTCTTGTCCGTCTCTCCTGCATGTCCTGTGTGGTCGTGTACTGTTGCTCTGTCCCTCATGGTTGTAATGTTTGCGTGTTTTATATGTCTATGGAATATCTGAATAGCTTTTCCTGTGCAGCTGATGTGTTAAACTCTTGGTCATATTGGAACAGTACGTGTCCATGTGTAACGCTAAATCAGGAATGAGAACTTGGAACAACTTTCATACAAAGTGTCTGCTTTTTAAGACAAAATTCAGATATTCTGTGGTGAAAAGACAAAAAAAGGTACTAAACCTTAAATCCTTAAAACTTGAAGTTACTAAACTTTTTTCTCTGCCACTGAAAATTTGATAACTACACGATATTATTCCCACATTTTTATATGAATGCCTATGAAACTGGTACTAATTATTTCTCCTTTTCACCGACACTGAGCCGGTTGTGGTTCAAGAAACCAATTCCAGAAATTTTTCCTGGTGGAAACTGAGGAGGTTTTTCCTTCTGGCTTTGAAAATGTATTTTTGAAAATATATCTTTGAAGATATATTATAGATCTCTATATTGAATTATCAGTTAATGTTCCCAGATTGGGATACCTGATACCCAATTTTACTAGCTAAGTCTTCACCCAAAAATGACCAATCTGGGAAGGCTAGCCCTTCCAGATTCCCCTTTGTGCCTGAACTGCCGCTCACGGATCAACTGCCCTATTCTGGATATGTGAACTAATAGCTTAGTCTGATGGACTCTGATGGACAGAATGAGAGGAATGGCCTCCTCACCCTGAGTGCTTGGTTAATTGTGCGATCTTTGAGTCCCAACAATGGTTTTGTCTGGATTTAAACTCGCATTCTCTTGAGACAGATCAGCACAGTAGACAGTTACACCACAGGAAAGTTTGAGTTGCCAGACTACTATGTATTTATTGCTCTACAAAATAATAAACAGACAACTCATTATACTACTCAGCTGTTGGTTTTATTCTGAACATGTAGCTGGCCAAAGGATTTTTTGTTAATATTGACAAGGTTGCCAGTAAATTGTTTGTTCCTCAGACTATTGGTTTACAGATTACACAGTTTTTGCGATGATAATTTCTTTTATTTGGTCAACAGTATTCTTTAAACATGTTTATCTATGTGTATTAGTGTATATGACCTCTGTGTGACTCTGCGTGACCTTTGTATAAGCAGTGGAGTTCACCATGTAGGTGATTTCAGCCAGTGGAACAGGGTCCATTCAGGGTGACCAAATGTAGCATTGGATTTATTCATTTATTTATTTATTCATTGTCAGCTGAGATTCATCACACTTGAATTGGTTTTGGATCAGGAAGTGGCTCCATGTCGGTGGAAAAGCACTACAAGACAGCTTTTGCAAATGAGCACCGTGTGCACCAAAGTTTAGCCCTAAAGCAGAATAGTTGTTGCTTATACTTTTGGCACATTGTTTTTTTAATGAATATTTAAAAAAAAACATTTTAATTGAATTTTTAAAAAACATTTTAATTGGATATTTTTAACGTCACGTGGCAGAGCCGTCGTGCAAAAATCCCACACTGTACTTCAATACATCATTATGATACAACTGTGTGTTATGTATGTTACTGTCACTGAGATGTTGACGAAATGTTCATCTTCTGTCTTCCTTTTTTATTTTGATTTCACTGTTGCGTCCCTGTGATGGATGTTTTATTGTCTGCTCTCTGTTATTTTTGTTCCGTGTCTCGTATGTCTCCATCGTAGGTAAAATGCAGGATGGAAATATGGAGAACAACCAGACCAAAGGTAACCTACTTTCACTTTGAGCTCTCACACCTGGTTTATTTCCTCTTTTTTATTCCGACCCACTGCCGCTGTTGGTGCCGCCCATTAATCAGACGTGTGTTTTCAGTGTTGTCGCTACTCATTCTGTCTGCTGCTTCTTCAGCGTGTGTCACTTGATTATCTCGATGATCAGATTTTTGTCTCACTCTGTCTGAAACGGGGTTTATTCTAGAACTTCCCTGTAGTTATAAAGACGTCCAGGACATGTTTCCTGGTTTTGAGACTATGGGTAAATAAATTGTTGTGGAAATACTATCCTTCTGAATGGAAGCTAAATCAATATGTGGTGGTCTGTCTAAGGAAGCCAAGCGTCTGTATAACTAGGTACTCTGAAAGAGAAATATTTGTATATAGGAAAACAAAAGAAGGTTTGAAATATACAGTTGTTTTTAATAGAGTCATGAAAATAATGGTGAATATAAAGTTTATGCATATATAAACTTCTTTATGATTGCCATCTGGGCACTTTGACATATTACATTCACATTTGGTCATTTGGCAGATGCTTGCATCTAAAGTGAAGCATGGAGCCATTTGGCCAAAACTGTAATATATATATTTAAAAAAACAAACAAAAAACAATTCACACATTTACCCTTATGTATGCTGTACGCCAAAATATGTTGGTGTCTGAAGCTTATTTTAGTTCGACACTGGTGATACAAAGGCAGCGTTGCTACCAAGTAAGGGATTCATATAGCTACAATTTAGCATCGCACAAACAGCATTCCTAAATTAGCATTCCTTCACTTATAAAATCTTGTTCCATAATCTCAAACAGACTTTCTTATGACATTATCCATATAATTACCTAGACAGTAGTTCCGATAAGTTTTATATATATATATGTGTGTATATAGACATTTTATAGTAGTAAAATGTCCCATATGGTAGTTTTGTGGTGAGTTGATGTGGAAATGATTTAGACATGCAGTTATTCTAGTACAAAAGTCTGTCACTCTAGTAGGAAACTAAAGAGACAAACTTCAGACACCAAACATGTCTTGGCTGAATGACTACATTTCAAATAAGGAAATGCTATGTGCATTTTTTTAGCTGAATTATTGCTTTATGAAGCAAAATCCTTGCCAAGCATAGAGCCATTAAAGAGATATTGCCATATTATAAGGCCTTATTACAAGTGCAAGACAGCCGTTTTTCGTTTGGGACATTTTGTGCAGATCCTATTGAAAATGAGGTTAGCATAGATAGCTCATACATACTTCTCTTTTGAGTGAAAGACATTTTTCAAGGAATTTCATGTCTTACGTATGTAGTTACTGATGTTTCCGAAACTGCAGCATATTGTCTTTAATATAGTGATGTTTTACAATGGCATACACTGTAAGAGGAAAATGTACTGTACAAGGATATTTGTGTTCACCACAGGTAAAAACAATGTAAATATTAACCTCAAAGAGTTGATTTACACTATATGGCCAAAAGTTTGTGGACACCTGATGATCACAGCCAAATGTGTGCCTTCTGAAAGCTGTTGCCTGAAAAAAAGGAAGCACAGAATTATCTAGAACATCTTTGTATACTGTAGCACTAAGATTTCACTTCACCAGAACGATTAGGCCTTACGATTAAGTGAGGTCCATAAAGACATGGTTTGCCAAGGTTGAAGTGGAAGAACTTGAGTGTCCTGCACACAGCCCTGACCTCAACCCCACTGAACACCTTCGGAATGAACTGGAGCACTGACTATGTGCCAGGCCTTCTCGCTCAACATCAATGCCCAACCTCACCAATGCTCTTGCGGCTGAATGAGCACAAATCCCCACAGCCACGTTACAAAAATCTACTGGAAAGCCTTCCCAGAAGAGTGGAGGTTATTATAACAGCACAGGGGAAGTAAATCTGGAATGGGATGTTCAGCAAGCACATATGGGTGTGATGGTCAGGGAGCCACAAAACTTTGGCCATATATTGTATATTAAGTGAGTTTAAAGGTTACATTCACTTTCTCAGACTTTCAAAGAGTGTATTATTAGGATAGGACCTGGTAACCCATATCTTGCTTTTGGGGACTGACCTTCAGTTTAGTGTTTTTTTTTTGTTTTTTTTTACCTGTGCATTTCTATACTCAACTAAAGTCACCTTGTGAATTTTGCTTCCCAATGAGTCTTGCTTTCAGAGGCCCTTTTCTCAATCTTTCAAGTTGTCTGATCTGAATTTGAGCTGTCAATGTCATATTTTATTAAAAGGTGTTTCTTATATTGCCTGACATGTAGCCCATATGAGCATTATCTATATTACCACAGGTACTGATATATTCTTAAACGAATGGTTTGGCAGCAAAACAAATGAACTCAGTGTTCACCTTGGCTAATTATAGTCAGTCAGCCAAGACATGCTTGGTGCCTGTGTTTTTGCCTTTGGGGTGATGAGACTAATGTAAGCAAGTAATGGAATAGTGTGCCATCCCAAATCTTTTACATAAATAAATGTAGAATAATCTTTTACCTTACGTTACCTAACTGAAAGAGTTTTGAGGCTTATGTGCGTGTATGTACGGAAGATTTTTTTGGGTAAGATAGACTTTCATTAGGTACATTTTCTTCATAGCTACAGCACAAAATTTTAGAAACACAAATCAGACACAAATCGTGCCTTTTGGCTGAATAACTACGGGGAAAACTGGAGGAACATTTTTTCCCCCCTTGAATCGTTATTTTAATTTGCATTTAAATTAAAACTGAAAGCTTGATCATATTATTTTCATTTAAATTAAACTCTTCAGTCTCATAATTAGATTAAATCTTTATTTATTTAGCAAATTAATCAAAATGATTTCAGTTCTGATTGTATTATTTTAATTGAAATGTTTTTTTTTTTTCTTATCCAAAAAATGAAAAATGAGCAAATATCTGAATTATGGTCTGCATTACTTATTTAAGTCTGGTTCATGCTGTCTGTAACTGGCTGCAGTAGGCAACATGCGGTGGATGTAATAATCGAGAAAACTGTGACTCAGCGGTTCTGAGATCAGTCTGACCTTCGCAGTGATGTTTCATCCCCTCTGATTATTACAGTGAAGAAGCAGGATGGAGCAGCAGCGATGGAGATGCAGCCACTGAAAAGTGCCGAGGGCGGAGAAGCCGATGACAAGGAGAAAAAAAAATCCAACGTGTCAAAAAAAGAGAAGTCTGTGCTACAGGGCAAGCTGACAAAGCTGGCTGTGCAGATCGGCAAAGCAGGTGCCTTTTACGTTTTACAGATAGGATGAAATTGGTTGCTTGTTTTTTAGCGACCTGCGTAACCCCATGTTAGGATCTAAAAGTGATTATATTTCACCAGCTTTTATTATCATAACATAACACAGCTATATTTTACCTAATATTCAAGAATACAGTGGAAACCCTTCTGCTGAGGAAACGCGTCTATAAAACAGTCTATCAATATTTCTGAATACCCTACTGACTTTATTTTTTTTTTAATAAATAGTTGCAATATCATGTGCTATCATGTATTCAAATGGTAATACACAAGAACTCGTAACACAGAGTTTTTGTCATCTCCCAACAATTAATGTTGTCCTTACGGCGTTTTTGGACTTATGAACAAGATACGCAATTTGTAAGTTGTATTTTTGATCCATGCTAACTACGAATTAAGTATTAGCTGATTGTTCTCACAAAACACGATGTGCTGATTCCTCAGGTTTGGTGATGTCTGCCATCACGGTCATCATCCTGGTGCTCTACTTTGCCATTGACAACTTTGTGCTCCAGAAGAGGCCCTGGCTCCCCGAGTGCACTCCGATTTATATTCAGTATTTTGTGAAATTCTTCATCATTGGCGTCACAGTGCTGGTGGTGGCTGTTCCTGAAGGCCTGCCACTAGCTGTCACTATCTCTCTGGCCTACTCTGTCAAGGTATAACATGCATTTGTTTACAGATTTCTGCCAGTGCTTTGGTATATGCATAGTTTATGTTGGCATCATATGGTTAGTAATGTTTATAATGTATAATTTTATGTACCACGTGCAAAAAGCACTATTTTGCTTTCGTGCTCTGAATTTGAATTTCTGTGCCATTGCGTATTTGTAGAAAATGATGAAGGACAATAACTTGGTACGCCATCTGGATGCTTGCGAGACCATGGGCAATGCTACTGCTATCTGCTCGGATAAAACAGGCACTTTGACCACTAACAGGATGACAGCGGTGCAGCTGTACGTTGGCGATGTTCATTATAAAACCATCCCGGACCCAAGTTCGATCCCACCAAAAACTCTCGACGTTCTGGCCAATGCCATATCCATCAACAGTGCTTATACTACGAAAATTCTGGTAAGATACAAGTCTGTCCTTCTACTTGTGAAAGGTCTTACAGTCAACCAAAACATGTTCTAAAGACAATGATAAATTAACTCGTTTGGCAGTTACACAATCTGTAGGCTCAGCAACACCTACACTTTTATCTAGAAATCCAGATTCACTGTACACATTGGAGATGCCTTCAAGCCTGTGCATCCCAGCCCAATCCTCATGTTGCATGACCTGCGTTTGCATATCGGAACATGATTGGCTGTTGTATTGTATGATGCAGTTATACTTGTTTGTCACATGTTCAACAATGATTTAGATTTTCCAGTAACTGCCCCTGTTTCTGACGAGACTCAGTAACACTGCTGTATTGATTATTTTTAATGTTCTATCCTGTTAACTGAAACAAAAAAAAAGTTTAATTAATTTATTCATTAATGGAATGCAAACTACAATACAAAGATAAACAGGATTAAGGAAAACATGCCCCTAATTTTTGCATTTGTTAGTCTTATTAAAGTGAATCCCTATTGTTTTCAGCCATTACTTCACTTTATAAGATGAAATGATTAAAAATAAGACAAGATAAAACTTATCTGAATGATAGACTAAGTATTTTATACTATAAATACAGCTGTTTCTGAGAAAAGCTCGCGAATGCAGTGCAAAAAAAAAAGCCTTTTTAACTGATTTACACAGTAGTCACTAGCGTTCGAGATATGCCACATCCCTGCTGACTCTAAACAAACTTGACCGTAGTTTAGTGAACTAGCTAAATATGGAGTGAAGAGATTTACAAGAGTTTTTTTTTTTTTTTTTTCAACTGAGGAGGATTTCTCACTGCCGCCTTCACCCACGTCTGTCCATTGCAGTGAGTTTCTGGAGTTATGCCGTACATGTTTGTGCCAAGGTTGACTGACAGAGCTGCAGGGTTGTCACAGGAGGCATCTGATATGTCTGAACGGTAGTCCAGATGGTGTATAAAGATGGAGTCAAGTTCTCAATCAGTCTGAGGTAGCGACATTCCCGGCCTTGCACAGAACCAAGTTGGTGAAAACCTCCTCTGAAAAGGTTCTGTCACAGAACTGACAACTTGCACAAAAAAAAAAAAAAAAAGTGAATAGACACACAACCAAAAACAATGCCTGCCCCCAGGGACGGGGAATAAATGTTCTAGAGAGCGTTAATTGGATGAACCCAAGAGCAGTATGGGATGAGTCATCAAA
Organism: Pangasius djambal; assembly: GCA_022985145.1. Lineage (NCBI taxonomy): Eukaryota > Metazoa > Chordata > Actinopteri > Siluriformes > Pangasiidae > Pangasius > Pangasius djambal. Next base: position 12,414,674 of record CM040994.1, read on the forward strand.
AAGATGCTAATTGTTTTGCTAGAAGTAACAAACTATAAAATTGAAATAAGAATCTCTCCAAAACTTTTTTTTTTTCCTTGACATACTATGCAGAAGACATTCACTATAATCTGAATGATCAATTTTTATATTAGTAGTGATAAATATAAAATCTGCATAGTATAGCTAGGTTTATCAATTTAATAATAAACAATTCTGTAATTTGAATCTTTAAATTGATCCGAATAACTAAATATCTTCATTATATCATTATTATGTCATTCTCATGTCATGGACACTGACATTGAATGACCTGTGTTTCATTTTTTGCTGAAAGGTGCATAGGTAGGTAGTATTTTTTGGGCAGTGTTTGTGCTCCTGAGAGTTTGTCCCAAGGCAGTATAAGTTTAGGTCTCATCTAAGGTTCCTTATTTTGGACAAATTCGAAGGAGTGTCTTCAGGGACATCATTCGTGTAATTCTGTTAACAGGATGAGTTTGCCGATTTTTCTTTTTCAAAATACAGCAGCTATGTATATTTCATGTAATATTGTGATCAAGTTGTAAACTATGGATTAAAGGTAGACAATTACTGTGATGTGAAAATGTAATATCAGCACATGCTTAAGTAAATAAAGAATCCAATTATAAAATATAGTGATATATATATATATATAGAACTATAGAAATAGTTCTCATAAATTAGATAATCATTTTGAACTTTTATATATCATACTTTGTGGCCTGATAAGAACTGACACATTGTGCATTGTTAAATCTCCCATCCGGACCACAGCAGTATGTTTAATACTCTCTTAGTAGGGCAAAAGTGGTTGGATTCCACCAGGCACAAAAACCGATGCTCAAATGAAATGGATAATTTGAACCACTATCCCTTGATGTATTGCAAATTAAGCTGCACATTAATTAATCCTTATCAGGCTCACATTAGAAAATCAATATGAAATGTGTTCTCAATTAGAAAAAGCTTCAAGCAATAAAATGTAGGAGTGGTTGTAACTTTTGCTCCAGACACACAGAAAGTCTTGTTAACATGGGAGATGGCCTGCACATAGCAGCCCTCACACCAACCAGTGCTAATTGGAATCATCACTTTCCAGCCATCTGCTTTGCAATTTAGAATTGCATATTTTGTCATGGGAGACTGAGGTTTGCAGCAACAGAGGGTTTTTTTTTTTTTTTTTTTTTTTTTGTTCAGTGGTTTCATATTTCAGACTATCCTTTGTGTTTCGTTCATATAATAATTTTGTGAGACTGATTCATCAAAAGAGATTTGACACTGCTTCTGCATGTCTCAGATGATCAGTTCTGTGTCCTTTATGCATTTATCTGTGTGTCTGTACTTGAACCTCTTTCCATCTGGCTTTGATGCATAACTACAGGTTACATTTTCGCTACGAATACATTTTCGCTATTAAAAAAAAAAGGCGTTAAATGCAGTTATGATGTGATTTTTCTATATGTTGTGCCCTATGTCTAATTCCCTTGGATCGAGACAGTAGAGAAGCTGCAAAGCAGATCTTTCAGAGTCGCCCTCGCAGCAGGATAGCATGACTTACATAACACATCTCTGGTGAGAAACAGAGAGATGAGAAAGCTTTGAAAAAACACACAAAAGGAATACTTTGATATTTATATCATTTCAACTGCATGCTTAATTCAGCCTGCAGTCAGCGAAAGCTTTTCGGCTTCCTCCTTGTTCTAATGTTGTAATGTGACATTATGTAATCAGTACATGGCCTGCTCTTCACCCAGCAGCCAGTGTTCCTTTTATGCACCATTTGCAGTTCCCCATTATAATGCCAAACAAAGAGGCGTGTCTGTCCTAATAAATAAAACAATCTAATCCATACACAATAGCACTGACACAGACCATGAAGGCCGATTCATTATAATAAATATCTCCATCAGCAACAGTGCTATAACTGCCCAAACACTGATGACCCATCCGTATTCCATACTTTCTGCACACTTTCTTCCCCACCCTTCTCATTTGCCAGTTATAATTGGTGGTGACTTTAATACAGTCATTAACCCATTTGTAGACAGAATGACTAAATCATACAACGCACTGAACTGGCAGTCCACAGAAATAATAATAAAAAAAAATTCATGTCTTAAAATTGGCCTAAAACAGCCAACTACTGATGAATTCACATTCCACTTAGCAGCTCGCTGCTGATACTCCCGCATTGCCTTTTTTTTAATCAGCAGAAATTTGATAGCTATATCAAAAGAACATAGGCATCCTTCCTTGAAATAAATGATTCTGCAGAAACCTTTTCTGAACGATGTACTAAGAGTGAAAGTAATATCTTACTCATATTATAAGAAAAAGAAATATACCAAAAATTAAATCCAAATAAAAGGAAATTTAATTAAAGGTTTAGAGAATAGCAGATAACCCCACGTAGCAACTGAAACGTCGTTGAGCAAACTCAAATTCCATTACAGTGAACTTATTAAAAAAAATGCTAGAAAGAAATGAAAACTGAAAAATTTGAATATAGTAATAAATCCGGAAAATGGATAGCTAACCTCATTAAAGGAAATAAAAAAAAAAACAACAACAATCCTAGTAGTCACGAACTTAGCAATTCACCATGCAAGACCATACAGTCTCTCACAGATCAGGGGTGTCCAGTCTCCAGTCCAACCAAGCAGGAGCTACACCTTATTCCACCTGTTTAATCTGTTCATCTTGGCCTTCAATTGACTAACAGGTGTGGCTCCTGCTTGCTTGGAATGAAAATCTCTAACCACACTGGCTCTTTGCAGATAGGACTGGGCACCCTGTCTTAGAAGATGGCAAGAAAATCTCTGTATGTTTTAGACCTCCATTATATTTCCAGTTTTTGTTTTGCACAGATATTTCAGATAATTTCCTTGCTGTCCATTGTAATGTACATATATAATGTGAAAGGCCTGCAGATCACTATCAAGTAACGCAGTGCTTTTCTGTGTTACAGTACAGGCACGTAGTTGAGCAGGCTCCCTGGCAGTGGCCCTCTTGCGGTTCTAGTATTTCAGCTCGCAACCGACAAGTCATTAATGCATAACTTTAACCAATAAGCTACTGTTGTTACTTAATATGTAAATAGATTCACATTACTACTGGGAATTCAGTTGAAGGTTCAACGGCCTTTTGGCATTGGAGATACTGTAAAGGTTGGAGATCATGCACACTGATACTCTGATCTGTAGTGTGAGTTGGATGCAATAAACTTCCTGGTCTGTTGATCTCGAGTTGCCCCAGCCAGTGACCTCTGACTGGAGAGATCAGCTGAAACCCTGGTGTCACTCTGACTACACCCCATAAATTTTTGATTGTGGACTAGGTGTATCTATGCAGACACCTTGTGTTTTTAAATAGGGCGGTTCTTTAGGTCAAGTTGTGCATCCAAATGGGCAAATGTTCCATGACTGTGCTATTGAGCCAATATCAGGTATGTGCTTGTTGTTAAGTGCTTTTGAGTTTCTGTTGACTTATGATGACCTTATGGGTCTCTGGAACTGTATTAAAAGACTAGTCATCTAGTTATTTAATGTTGTTGGCAGTCCCTAGAATACACACTATTCACCTCCAGCACCATAATTAAACAGTATTGTTTTTTGCTTTGTCTTGTTTTGCTGATGATATTACTAGACATATCACAACATCTCTGCAGTGAAAGACCAGAGCTATTGTTTTGCTGTTTCACCAAGACAAGTTTGATATCCAATGTCTTGACTGCTTGTCATTTCCTTTTTGATTATTGAGCTAAGCAGGCTGAATTTGCTCCCTATTTGTGTTTCATCTCCATGTCTAAGATTAAATTTTGCTCAGATTTCTGAATCACAATTTTTGTAAAAAAGCCTTGATAATTGTTTAATGTGTCAGCAAACACTTGATATGTAATAAACAATATCTTAGTCAGGATGTTGGACTGACCTTTAACCCTCCAGTGCTCATGTATATATGCATGCAAAGAAATGCTCTAGAACAAAAATGCCTTCAAAAATAATGAAATAAAATGTTTCCACATTTAAAAAATACTTAAAATGAAGAATAGTAAACAGTAATAAATGAAACAAAGGCAATATTGGGTGTGACAACCCTTTGCTTAAAAAAAATTAGTAGTCTCAGATACGATTTGTGCAGTTTTATCATTAGCTGCTAGGTTTTACAGCCCTCCAAATGAATACAGTTTTCACCAAAGTAACACGTATGTTATTTCATTTAAACAAGATCAGTAAGTATAAGCTTTCTTTTCGTTACTTAACTAGCAGTTGTGCAAGCAGCTTACTGAGATACTGTGGACTGGATTTCTTTTTTACACCTGTATACACTATAAGTCTACAGTCCTAGACTTACAACCCTATAGATTCTACAGTCTGAATCACCAGAGGTAGTGGTGCATTGTGCAAATTGGAGTATTTTTTGCTGCATATCCTTAGATAAGTGCTAATAATTTGCGCCTGCACTATATTGGAAAAACTGGCCAAGTCTTGGTCTTCATCCAAACAAATGTACTGATTATTTACCCTACATTATAGTTGGCATGCATACAACAGATTGAAATGAATTTGATGCTCTGCACATAAATTCATGTAGTGCAATGAGTGCACAGACAAAAATAATTTGCTAGAAATAGCTAGCATGCACTGCCAAGTGCAAAAGTGCATGGATTCCAAAGGCGCTTCTTTTCACACTAAGCCCTGTGTCAAGGTGAAATCTCTCACTGTGTCACCTGGAAAACTGTCTTATATGTTGGGCAAAGTTGCTCATTCCGGCTGCAGCAGCACCATGTGGCCTGAGATTTTAGCCAACTATCACTCTCAGGTTCCTTATGCTCAGCGATACTCATTCAAGCAAGTCGGGAGTTGGCGAAATGGCTTGTTTCTGTCCCTTCGAGTGCTGGTGATGGGGTGATAATCAAAGAGGTGCTATGAAAATGACCTTATTGGGGAGAGCAGCACTGGAAAAGAGGAAGTAATGCTGCCAATTTTCGCTCTGCCATATGCCAAGGCTCGCAGGAGTGTGTGATGCCCGGGGAGAGGACAGACGTTCAGCCAGGCTCTGCGTGCCAGATCCGATCTCTTCTAAGTGTCCACACCTTCCTGTGGGACCCAATGGGGCTCTTGTGATCAAACAACAGGCTATTCAGTCTAACCAGTTCTAATTTAAATGTGTTTGTAGATGCTCTTGCTTTCTCTTTCTTTGTCTCTAGGGTCGTACTGTGTAATTATCTGTTTGTTCTTCTTAGACGAGGCAGCACTGCCGGTGAAACAGAATCATAAGGAAGTATTTGCAATTCTGTGACCTTGTGAATTGTCCTTACTGCTGTTTTAGCAGTTATTTATCAATGCCTATACATTTGTATTGGGCTAAATTTATCTCAAGGGAATGTTTAGGTACCATATTGGAAATCTTTACCTTGTGCTTGAACATTTCTCTGCAGTCAATCTAAGAAATGGCTTCAATGTAGATTCATTCGATGAAGATATCGCTATTTTTTTTTGCCTGATTTCTATTTTATCTATATTCAAAGTAGCTGAATGTTTCTGAAGGCACGCATAATTATAGCTTTTGCACTACTTGGGTGTAATTGTCCAAGTGTTTGCATTTCTAAGGGGCATAGATATGGAATTATTGTACACATGTGCTCAAACTCTAAGTCAGATTGCTTCTGGACTATGTACCTTCAAGTGATTTTTAACATGATATACATGCAATACGCTTAAGTGAATGTGTTTTGGCAAGCTAATGTTTGACTGAGCCATCATTAAACCTTATATTCGTCTACTTTGTTCATTATGGGTCTGATATCCAGTGCCATTTCATCTTATGTTTTTTCGTGCCAGCCCCCAGATAAGGAGGGAGGTCTGCCCAAGCAGGTGGGCAACAAAACCGAGTGTGGCCTGTTAGGACTCGTGCTGGAGCTAAAGCGAGATTACCAGACCATTCGGAACCAGATCCCTGAAGAGAAGCTGTATAAAGTCTACACGTTCAACTCAGTCAGGAAGTCCATGAGTACTGTCGTTAAACTTCCAGATGGAAGCTTCAGGATGTACAGCAAAGGAGCATCTGAGATTATCCTGAAAAAGCAAGTGCCTTCTGGTTTTCGCTTTCCTTTTTTTTTTTTTTAGATTTTAGATTTTTAACAGAACTTATGATCAGTATGATTCATTTGCTGTTTCACATATAAATTTTGAATTGTAATTTTGACTACATCATATTTCTTCATCATATCCAGGGATTTTTTTTCTGAAGACAAGTGTGTAGTTATATGAAGGGATTTTATGTTTGAATTGGAGATCACAGAACAGAAATGTTATGCACAAGTTATAAAATTATTCTGTTGAAAGTTATAATTGTAATTGATTTGAAATATTGGGCATACTGTAGGTGCAGTCGTATTCTAAACGAGGCAGGTGAGCCTCGGGTTTTCCGACCCCGAGACCGAGATGAGATGGTGAAGAAAGTGATTGAACCCATGGCTTGCGATGGCCTCAGGACCATCTGTGTGGGTTACCGAGACTTTCCTGCCGATCCTGAGCCAAGCTGGGATGACGAAAACATCATCCTAACTGACCTGACTGCAATCTGTGTGGTTGGAATTGAAGATCCTGTCAGACCTGAGGTGGGCTGTTAGTGTTAAGCAATGGCTGATTATGTTGCGTTTTCTAAATATTATTAAATTATTCTTTTAAATTATTCTTATTTTTATTTAATTATTATTATTATTAATTTTATTTTAAAGTATCTAAATTATTATTATATTATTACTAAAATAATTTTTAAAAAATGATTAATTATATTATTTAAAGAGTTTTGCATTTTACACATATTGATTCACCTTAGCCTGCATACTGAGCAAGGTTTGCTGCACGTGGATTTCTGTTTGTTCCACAGAAGCGTAATGATTTTAATTTTCAGTGATATAGATTACACCGCTCTCAGGTAATTAGCTGTAAGAAATATAAGATGTTAAATCAGATATAACACACCATTTCTTATCTCTAAAAGACTGTGTATGTCTGTCTTCAAATGCAGACATTCTCTGCTGAGCCTGTAATTAGGCCTGAAATTTTAAACACAGCGAACCATAGCCTGAAACCATTCCAAATGAGTCTGACATGACCCAACAAGCTTTAAATCCAATCCCAACTATAGCTCAACAAAGTTCTATCATTACCGAATCTACACGAGGACCGAATAAAATCTGATATTCTTAATGATAGGATTAAGCAACAGTGCAATGCTGCAACAATGACAGCCATCATCAATTCACCCGATGTACCTAAAATGGCATTCGTGATTTTCTTTCCCCACTTTATTCCATTTTATTTTTAAATTCCACTGTATCAGATCTATACAACAGCCAGTGCCTTTGAACAATCTGTATTAAAAATGCTTATGAACTATTTTGCCTATTTGAAAATATCTTAATTTAATTATTTCTTAAACTATATCATGAATGTACACATACACATACCCAACCCCTTCACCTGTTAAACTGATGTTGCATGGCCTGCATTTGCATACAGGTACGTGATAGGATCTTATATTTTATGATGCAATAACATTTGCCTGTCACATGTTCAGCAGTTTCCTGTCACATGCTTCACAAAATTTAGTCTGACTTTAATAAACTTTACATAGCACAGTTGTTGGTTCTGTACACTAATACAAACAAGCTATTAGAATTATTTTGTATGTCTAATACATATAAAGGCATAAAGATTTTCCACATGAGTGAATCCTAGGTCATAAACATTTTGTTGCTTTGGGAAATGATTTCCAAACTGACTATTTCTAGATGTTACAGCAGTACGGTTCTATTATTTTGTTTAAAGTGCCAAATCTTATCTTCGTCATGGTAGCAGCATGAAGAATTCTGGTGGAAATGAAGCATCGAAAACTCTTTTTATGTTTAGGTAGCTTACTAATGGCAGGTGTGTGTGTGTGTGTGTGTGTGTGTGTGTGTGTGTGTGTGTGTGTGTGTGTGTGTGTGTGCGTACTCAATTGGTAGTGTGAATAGAAGAGGAACGGGACGGCTTCTAATATCACCATTTTTTTCAGTCATTTTCAATACTTTCATTTATCTTTATTACTCTAAGGTCAATCTCTGTGATGTACAAATGAGAACAAGTGTTACATTTAGCAAAAAAAAAAAAAATTAAATGGGTCATTTTGACTTGAAAATTTTAAAATATTTGTATGTACATATACATACAAAATCCACCTTGCCAATTAGTCATATATTATTCATTTTATTATTAGCTTTTATTATTTTATTTATAATATTATACAACTCATAATATTATATAAAGTCATTGTAAGGTCAAAAGCATTGATTTATGGAATCAAATCATTTAAAAAAATTCATACAGTGTCATAAATAATGATATACTAAGTAATATATAACAAGTCCTGTATAATTGCAGCCGTCGTCAGGGTTGTCCCTATTAACAAATAAACCATCAGATACCTGAGAATCTGTAAACAAATCCATTTGAGTTAAAGGTCTAACGTTACCTGTCACCTTCCTATTCCACTCTTCATTATTGATGAAGCTCTTCCTCTTCCATCTTCCATCTGGTCAGACCAAACATGAATAAAATTTGCCTGGCAACAAAGCTAATTCAGTTAAACTTAAAAGCCCCTACGAAGAAGGAATTCAGTTCCTTTTTTATTTAACATTGTGTCTAGTTCATATAGAATTTTTCATATACCAGATCTGGTTGGTATAACTCTCTCAAACCTTAAACAGCTGCCTGCTATATGCCCACAGGTGCCAGATGCCATTCATAAGTGTCAGCGTGCTGGCATCACAGTGCGAATGGTGACTGGTGACAACATCAACACCGCCAGAGCCATCGCCATCAAGTGTGGCATCATCCACCCTGGAGAGGACTTCCTGTGCATTGAGGGCAAAGAATTCAACAGGAGGATTCGTAATGAAAAGGGAGAGGTACTACACACATACACACACAAATATATATTGATAAATTCACAGATTCACATATTGTTCCCTGTAATAAGATTGACCTTGCTAGATATACCACAATATTATAACAATCCCTGCAGTATGCCCAGTGCTGAGCCACCTTAAGCCATGCCCTCACCTGCTACATACACCCCACATACCCAATAAGTAATAACTCGATGGCCAGACACTCCTTTCAGATGATGCTGCACACTTGCATGGAGATCTTCTAGCTGATGCACTGCATATAGCAGTCCTTCCCCATGGGACAGAAAATCCCCCAGCCCTTTGTCTTACACATTGGTCTGCAACACAAAAGGGGAAGGATACGTAAAAAAAGTGAAGCAGGGGACCCCCACAGAGAGGCACTTTAATGCTCATGAAGGCCCACTGCCACTGCTGCCACCACTGGACTGGATCTGGCGCTCCCTTGTTAGTGAGCTCGGTCTGGAGGCTGGTGAGGTCTGAATATTTAGGCACAAACCAATGATAATAACCCACCAAGCCCAGGAATTGTAACACCTCATTTTTGGTCTTAGGTCAGGGGCAAGAACAATCAGTTCTGGGACACACTTGCCCATGACCCAAGTGGAAGCCCAGATACTGTACCTCCTTCCGATTGAACACATTGTGTCACATGCTGCATATGACACTAATACCCATTACTATATAGTTTTATCTAAATAGTTTGCAGCATATGCACAGTGAGGCCATAGAATGTGGTCCATTAGTCATGGGAATGTAGCCAGCACCCTAAAGGGCCCAAAGTGTGACAAACTGGTATAGCCGAATGGGTGTGGAGAAAGCCACTTTTCCTTGGACTTTGACGACAAGACAATCTGACAAAAGTCCTTGATCAAATTCAAGGTTGAGTAAAAATGAGCCATGCCCAGCCAATCCAGGAGCTTGTTAATACGAGGTATTAGATAGGTATTACAGAAACAGCAAAAGAAACAGCAAAAACTTTGCGGATGTCCATTCAGAAATGGCTCGCCCTAGATGGCTTGCACACAAGCAGAATGTGACTGTTCCTGTCACTGTAGGACTCTCAATTTCTCTAATCTCTAGCATTTCCTCCAGTTCATGTTCTGGCAAGTGATACAGCAGGCTGCACACAACTACACTGGAGGGAGTCTCTATAGTCTATTAGGTCAGTGTAGAGGACGGGAGAAAACACGTTAGAAAATTCGGCCTGGAGATTACTAACCTCTGCTCTTTGGTACAGTAACAGATGGTTTTCAAGTGGGTTTAGAATGGGATTTGATGCTTTTGAATGCTCTGATCCCAATTCATGTCACTCTGCCACTGCCAGGGACAATAGAGACCTCCTCTCTTCAGTGTTTGAGGAGATTGAGATGGTAACTCAGCCGTGTGTTTTGGTTTCCCAGCCATGTGACCTTCAAGGGTCTGTGCCACTTGGAGAGTAATTTTAAGCTAGAGGCGGGAGGTAACAGGTAATAGTAAGAAGGACTTTATCCCCTGGTACAAATAGTCTTGTTGGGAGCTTTATTTTTACTAGGTGTTAGACCATCCATCCAGCTTTCTTTAGTTATGTCCAACATCCCCTGGGGCTTCCTTCCGTATAAAATCTCAAAAGAAGAATATCCTACGGTGGTCTACGTCACCTCCCAGACCACAAATATGGCTTCCCACAATATTTGAGATTGACCACAGAGGCACTGCTTCAGGATCCTTCACATGGTCCTTGAGGACTAACATGAAGTGATGCCCTGTGCTGTCCCAATGCGCCAAAGGCAGCAGTCCCGCATCTGGTGTACCAAGAAGTGTGTCCTCACACCGCCCTCCTTGTTAGGCCCCACGCAGTCCGCTTGCTAACTGAACAAACTCCAGCCAGTCTGTTTAGAACATTACTGGGTAGAACATTTTGGGACTAACCTCCAACTTTGTTTCATGTTTTTGGCATATATATTTTGTTTGGCACCACACAATATGTATACACATTACTGTGAATATACCTCAACTTCACCTCCCAGTGCCTTGTCCTAAATCAAGATTCAGTGGATCAGGCCCCGGTTGCCTGCATTCCCAACAGACCTTCCTGGGCCTCATTGCAGCTCTCAGCTATGGATCAACTGTGGTACCTGGGGAAAGAGAGGAGAGAAATGAAATAGATACAGTGCTAGAAATTAACAGCATGTGTAACCTATTCAGCATGTGTAAATTTGAACCTAAAATTTATAAAATTTGTGTCTTCAATTAAATTTTTTTTACATTTACACTGCCCTCCAAAAGTTTGGAAACGCCTGAACAAAATAGGGTTTTTGGGCAATATCAGCATAAATCCTCTTTAGTTAGTGACCATTTTGCATTGATAATAAGGGACAACACAAACTATGAAAACATATTTTATTAAATAAAAAGTTTATGAACATAAACATGAACATAACATAGAAAAATACTCAAATTT
>CM040994.1:12426172-12448269 GCA_022985145.1 Pangasius djambal
ACCTTAACCCCATTGAGCTGCTATGGGAGGAACTGGACCGTGATGTCCGTAAGAAGTGTCCAACCAGTGTGAATCATCTTTGGGCAATCCTCCAGGAGGCTTGGAGTAATATATCAAGTCAATGTTTGAATAAACTGACTGCTCGGATGCCTAGTGTTGTCCCTTATTATCAATGCAAAATGGTCACTAACTAAAGAGGGTTTATGCTGATATTGCCCAAAAACCCTATTTTGTTCAGGCGTTTCCAAACTTTTGGAGGGCAGTGTACATACTATTCATTCAATGCACTACATATTCAATAAATTCATAGTGTCAGTGAATACATTTTTAATGGTAATGCTCCTGACATTACCAGTAACATTACAGCTGTAAAGACTCCTCTTCTCTTCTTCCTCCTCAGTTTCTTTTATGTATAAAACAATTCATTTATTGTTTTTTTTTTTAAGCCACATTTTTCTTAGTCAACATAAATTCTAAAGTTCCTCCACTGTTTTGTTAGAGTTGTTGCCTAATCTCTGCAGCAATTTTTTTTCATTAGTGAAAAATACTTCTGGAGTTTGGAGGACCAAATCAAACCAGTGAATCTTTACATCCCTAATAATTAGCGAGCGAAATAATTACACTGTACTGCCAGAGTTCAGTGTTCTAGCATCCTCTTATGAGCATTATTCTAATTACACCCATGCTCACACTAACAAGTAAAGGCTGTTACACCATGATGATGACTTGAGGTATTCAGGATTGTGTTTCATTTACACTTGCAGTGATTCAGAATGCCCTAATGGCTTACTGTTTGCATGTCATCTGTAGGTCGAACAGGAGCGCATTGATAAGGTTTGGCCCAAGCTGCGAGTGTTAGCCCGGTCCTCTCCAACAGACAAACACACGCTTGTTAAAGGTGAGAAAATCTGCATTATCTGTTAATTATATTGAAGTGTTCTGTTTTTTTTTTTTTTTCATGTAACCCTAATACAGGAAATAACTACATTATAAACAGATAAAATGTCTTCTTGTAATATGTAAAGCACTTCTGAAGAAGTTAAATAAATGATGTTATTTTAAATTAATATAAAAATAACAAATAAACAAACTAGTAACATTAACATTTATTAAAGTAAAATGTAATATGAAATTTTATTTATTTTAATCTTCCTATAAAATATTGTCTTGCCTTTATTCGTGTTAACCATAAACCCCAGGATTTGTACACTGTGTTAACAAAGTAGTTGATACTTGAATGAACTGATGTTTGCTAATTATAAACCTAATAATGAGCACCTGTCTTAGCTAACCAAGGTCTTAATTAATATGTTTATGATAATTAATCAGCAGAATTTATAATTAAGTCTGAGTAGTACATGCCAGCATTGACAACCAGTAACCACTGTACAGCTAATTATTAAAACTCAGTAACATTTGTAATTTAGTTTATGTGGACTTATTTTTTATAAACACTGCCGTTATTACAGGTGTATTTAGTTAATATTGAGTGCCAGTTGCTTTATTAATATTACTTATGGTGTATTAATGCTGATGTTCATGATTTGTTAATGTTACCTAATGCCATTTAATGCCAACAATGCTTCAATGTAAAGCCTTACCTAAGCCATTGCACCTAGCATTTTATTTTAAACTGCAGCTGTATTTAAGATGATGCAAAGCACCATTTGTGTACTGTGCTGCATATGATGTTAAACAGCTTGAACATGTATATGCTTTTTATAGACTGTGGGTCAGATTAAGGAATAATTTTAGTAATGTAGCAATTTACTAATGTAGCAATACAATAAAGTAGATACTGTGATATCATTATTATTATTATTATTATTATTATTATTATTATTATTATTGCTTATCTTGTAATGATGCTGTCTCTCAGGTATAATTGACAGCACGCTGGTGGATCAGAGGCAGGTTGTGGCTGTAACAGGCGATGGTACCAACGACGGACCTGCTCTGAAAAAAGCGGATGTCGGCTTTGCCATGGTATATTCCACCTCAGCCGTAAACACACTTCAACCATAGCCAGCCCAGCTGCTCAGTTTTTTCAGCCAGGAGAGGAAAATCAGGCTGCAATGTTGTAATTCCATCCTTCGAGTGTTTGCGTTCTTCTGTGCCACCCAAATTCAGGCTGTCCTCATTTCTCAGCTAACGTCACACTGACACACAGCATCACGCCATTTTGTGTCCTCCAGATTAAAAAAAAAAAGGGCAGCAGTGTCCCCTAGTGTGCACTTTGAGCAGTGGATTGCCTCAGATAATAACAGAATCGATTATCCTTTAATGTCGGTTCTGTATTTTGTTGCATTTCCCCTGTAGACAGTTACATTATGGGTATATGGTATAACAAAAAAAATTCATCACCTCCAAAGTTTGACCAAAGGTTAAGACTATGGATCTGTCTTCCTGCTCAACAAACCAAGGCACCATGGCATTTTCTACTTTCACATTTTCAGTGGTCCTGTTTACATACATGCCATGTGGATATGCCACTTTTGCATTTATTATTCTGTTTGCTTCACTTATTTTGGTTCAACAGTACTCAAATTTAAGTGACCAGAAAACCACATAATAAAATATTTGCCAGGGGGAATGTGGGAAGGGGCAGAGATTCGACAAATAGGTTGAATCATGGTTGAATTGAGTTCTCACAGCAGTTTCTTGGAAGCACTATGAGGCCACCAAACTATTGTGGGCTTGTTTGGCAGTTGTTTTGATCTGCATCCTTGTGCGATTGCTGTGTTTACACCTGCCCAGCCGACTTCACCAAGCGGTTAAACACATCATAGTTTGATTAAAACGAATTAAACACTGAAGCATGACAACATGTAGCAGGAAGTAAAAGGAAGGACTCTGTAGCATCCTTGTTACAAGTACCATTCAGGTGTCAGAATCTTATATGGTAATATGAAAAATGAGCTCCAGGTATCATGGGATATCATTGCTCTTTATTCCTGGTTAAGTCATCCAGATGGAAAATTCCAGAGGACATTATGTTCTCCAGACATTTTGGATCTCAGTTAAATGACTTTAATGTAATATGAATTTTTCTCAATATAAAAATCTCCCCATTTTAATTGCAGGGAATTGCAGGCACAGATGTGGCTAAGGAGGCCTCAGACATCATCCTGACGGACGACAACTTCTCCAGTATCGTGAAAGCAGTGATGTGGGGACGCAACGTCTATGACAGCATCTCCAAGTTCCTGCAGTTCCAGCTTACTGTTAATGTGGTGGCCGTGATTGTGGCATTTACTGGAGCTTGTATTACACAGGTTATACTGATATGCAATACACCATAGGCCAGTATGCGTTACATATCACTATTCGCATATTCAGATCTCACTTCCACTTACAGAAGGGTTTTTGCTGGCTTTTTTGAAATTGATGATCACTGCACACAACTCGATCACAAACGTATAAAACATTTGGCAAGAAAATTGACCAAATGTGATAAAGAATATCTGTATATACTAGCAACACTGCTGTGGATCAGTAAAAAAACGTTTTATTTTTAAAGGTAAAATGGTATTAAAATTTTTGACTCTCCAAAATGTACTTAAGTCTTAACCTCTGCATTTCTGCAGTAACGTCGTAATATAACCTCTCACCTGTAATTCACAAATTAAAGGACATTTTCATAACATTACTGGGCCAAGGCCAGTGACCCAGTTCCAGCCCTCTATAATAACTTTGCTGAATTTCCTTGAGGAACACTGGCCTAATAATATCAAGGTAAAGGTTATTTCTACTCTACGCTGAGTTGCAGACCATTTTATCAATGTATACCCTTCAATATAGAGTACGGAACAACTGTGTATAGCCCATCTGTTGCTCTGCACAATTTATCACAACAGTAATAAAGAGAAAAAGAATAAGATAAGTCTCTTTACACACCTAGCTGTAAAGTTTATGTTCTCTTGATGTCCTAAAAATAGATGTCTTGAACATTAGACAGATCAGTTATGTCGATTGTGGACCGGTAGTTTAAAAGATCGTCTCAGAAATCACTGAGATAAGGCAGTCGTTGTAGTTCCGTGTCATGTTCCATGACCAGATTCCCATGGGATTCTCTTGCAGCTTATGATAATAATCACAATCATTTATAACATTATTGCAGCAGACAGCATAACCTCCCATGAGAAACATCTCTATGCCTCTGTCTGTCTCACTGTCCAATAACCGTATTGTTTGTTTTTGGATAGGATTTTCCTGTTTTTAGGCTTCCTGGTTAAAGAGGACGGTACATGCAATAGTGTGCAATACCATTCCAGATTGTTTATTCGAACAGGCCACGGGGTTATTAACACAAGGCCACGTGTATCGCTGACTGACCACATTTTACTTTTTTCGATCAGGATTCTCCACTGAAAGCTGTTCAGATGTTGTGGGTGAACCTCATCATGGACACTTTCGCATCCCTGGCTCTGGCCACAGAACCTCCAACTGAATCTCTGCTCATGAGAAAACCATATGGCCGCAACAAGCCACTCATCTCCAGCACCATGACCAAGAACATCCTGGGCCACGGCATCTACCAGCTTGTCATCATTTTCAGTCTGCTGTTTGTCGGTATGTCTTTCTCATACCAATTGTATACATTTTTACTTTTGACCTGATTATTCTTTAAGGGCATGCCTCCTGTAAATGCCTCCTGAAATCTGGAGGAGATTAGCTGTGTTCAAGCATTACCTAGTAATTCTGAAAGTATAGAACTTTTCCTGCACAAAAAAAAAGATTACTGATTGCGTAACCACATTTGTGTAGGCGAGCAGCTCTTTGACATCGACAGTGGCAGGAACGCACCTCTGCACTCGCCTCCATCTGAACATTACACCATCATCTTCAACACCTTTGTCATGATGCAGCTCTTCAACGAGATCAACGCCCGCAAGATACACGGAGAGAGGAATGTGTTTGATGGCATTTTCAGAAACCCTATTTTCTGCTCTATTGTTCTGGGCACTTTTGCAATTCAGGTAGTAACTACCACAAATATAGTTTATGCTCATGTAGTTTGCAGTTTATTAATGTGAAGTAGTAGGGTGGTGTGTGTCAAATTTTTTTTGAATTGCATTAATTTGCTAAAAACACTCAATTAAAATAAAATGAATAGATTAAAGAGACTTTTTGGTATTTCCATAAAAAAAAAAAAACCTGATTCAATGAGCATTGTGTATGAACTCAGTTATTTATGCCACAAAGTAGGCTTTAAAGTACACGCTATGGCCAAAAGTTTGTGGACACCTGACCATCACACCCATATGTGGGCCTTCCTCAAACTGTTGCCACAAAGTTGGAAGCACACACTTGTATAGGATGTCTCTATACTATGTGCTGTAGCATTACAGTTTGCCTTCACTTAAACCTAGCCCAAACATGTTCCAGCATGACAATGCCCCTTTGCACAAAGCGAGTCCATAAAGTCATGGTTTGACAAGGTTGAAGCGGAAGAAATCAAGAAATCACAGAGCCCTGACCTCAACCCCACTGAACACCCTTGGGATGAATTGGAACGCCGACTGCACCCCAGTCATTCTCGTCCAACATCAGTGCCTGACCTCACTAATGCTCTTTTGGCTGAATAGCAAATCCCCACAGCTACGCTCCAAAATCTAACCAAGCCTTCCCAGTAGAGAGGAGGTTATTATAACAGCAAAGGGGAACTAAATCTGGAATGGTATGTTCAAAAATGGTCACATATGGGTATGATGGTCAGTTGTTCACAATCTAATGTGGTGTAATGAGCGTAAAGGTGTTTAGATGGGCCTAGGCAAATTTTAGACCTTTCTTGGTCATTTAAAAAGCATAGTAAACGATTTATTGTTCCACATACAATACTAAACTATCCTCAAGGAACTGGAGGGAAAACCATGCATGACTTTGCAACAGGATATGAGGTTTGTTTCTGGACTATAGTTCCAGGTACTTTTTAGTTCCTGTTACTTTTGGTGGTTGAGGAACTAATGGGTGGAGGTGTGCTGAATGGGACTTGTAAGCATTTTTTCACAATGTTTCACAAAGGCTCCTAACCTTAGAGGAGTTGTGCCTGTAATAAGATTCAGGGGTCTGAATACAGAGGCTAACGGGGGCAAATCTGGGGGTTTTGATACCAGAGCTGGAGCAGGAGGGAAACCAGGAAATGAACATGGAGATAATCATAAGACAAAAAAGAAGGCTTCTGTGACACAACTTTATAACTGATTGGACTCTTCTGCATTTCAGATTATTATTGTGCAGTTTGGAGGGAAACCCTTCAGTTGCTCTCCTCTCGATGTGGAAAAGTGGATGTGGTGTGTGTTCTTCGGGCTTGGAGAGCTGGTCTGGGGACAGGTATCTTGTTATTTCAGTTAGAGAGACATTATTTCAGTCAGGGCCACCAAGAGTTTCTCTTTCATCATAGATCGAGTGTACATGTTAATTGTTGTAGTCTCTTAATGACCAAGACCTGAAATTGACTCACTTATTACTTCTCTGTATGCTACAGAGATTTCTGTTTTCTTTTTCATATATCCCATTATGTCAAATAACATAGCAGTCAATCTTTTATTGACGTATACTAATGAAGACTTATGGAATCTTGTTTCATAAAAATGATTTGACAAAAAAAATCATACTTTTCCACAAATAATTAAAGATGTTGGATTTCTGATCGGAAGGTCATGAGTTCAAGCAAGACCCTTAGCTCTCAACTTCTCAGTTGTATAAATGAGATGATTGTAAGTTGCTCTGGATGAGGACGTCTACCAAATGCCACAAATGATCAGACTGTACTTGCTTATCAATATGATACCAAACTGTGATCCCTTGGTGTACTTCAGGTGATATCGACCATCCCGAACAGTAAGCTGAGGTTCCTGAAAGGAGCTGGTCAGCTCACTCAGAAGGACGATGTACCAGAGGAGGAACTGAATGAGGATCAGGAGGAAATTGATCATGCTGAGAGGGAGTTACGACGAGGACAAATCCTCTGGTTCCGGGGCCTCAGCAGAATCCAGACTCAGGTGCGAGACACAGAAATAATTTTTAAAATAGTTGTACACTTCTGTACTTGATATTGTGACTTAAACATTCATGCCTTGTCTGCATGGACACAGATTTAATTTTATACTAGCTAAAGCTTTTAATTTTGAGTTCTGTTTTGTAAAATTTTGCATTCAAGTCTTGCTTTTGAGGAAGAAAAAAAAAAAGAAGACGCAAAAAACAGCTTAACCTGACATATAGGACATATAGGTTAACAGCTAACCTGAGTTTCTCCAGATGTTTTTACTTCATTTTGGGTAAATTTGAGGATGATTTCTGTTTCCATTGGACATGTTTTAAGCTGACAATTGTTGAAAGTGTAAGAATAACTGTTTAGAAACTGCTAGCAAGTATTTAAACATATAAAGAATTAAAAGTCACTAAAAAAAACCACAATTTCATTCAAAATGTTTATGAAAATATTGAAAAAAAGCGTGGAATATTTGTGAACTGATATTTTGCATGATATGGCCTATGCATTTGGTTTTACTTTTACTAATTCCTCATGTTAGCAGCGCTTCTTTCAGATGGCAGGCACTGAACACCTTTGGACACACTTTCTTCTGGCGTCATTACACTGTTCACTTGCGCCACAGTCTAAAGCAAAGGACTTCGGCTTTATTTAAAGCATGTCAATTTCTATTTTCGAGACAGCTTTTTGAAATCTGTAACAATGCTGTGAAAAAGCTGACTCTGTGTGAAACATTGTGCCTTCAAACCTAAAGCTCTGAACCAGTACTGAAGTGTAGATTATTTGATGTATGCACTGTCTGTACCCTTGTTGCAGATCGAGGTTGTGAACACATTCAAGAGCGGGACTTCCTTTCAGGGAGCACTGAGGCGCCAGTCCTCCACCACCAGCCAGAATCAGGATGTAACCAATATTTCTAGTCCTAGTCACATGTCCTTGTCCAATGCCCTTTCCTCTCCTACCAGCACTGCTGCTGTTCCTGCTGGCCGTGAGTGACTACTTTCTGTGTGTGCTTGTCTCAGATGCCCTCTGGGAAATTTGAAATTAGACAAAATAAAAAACAAAAGATATGGAATAGACCAAGTACATTTGACTAATTTCAGCAGCGAGGAGACCAAAATGCAATACTACATATATACTAGGGTCCAAAAGTCCACTAATACTACGTTTCGCTCCACTAGTTGTAATTCAGTATTCTACACAAATTCGAATTCCTTCACTTTTTGCTTCACTTTTCAAAATTGTTGAAGCACAAGTACCATCAGTAAGTAGTTGTCATCATATCTCAACCAACACTTGATATCTAGTAGGTGTTATGTGTTATGTATTATTATTATCTCTTATAATAACATTGTATTTGACTTATATTAGTAAAGAATTACAAAATTTTTATAAGCGATGAATAGAAAACAGTTATTTGTGGTAGACACACACTTTTGGATCAGTGCAGTTAATGAATTACATGTGTTCTGGCAGTGGGAAAGGGAAAACAGCCCTTTAACATCCTGTTACGTTTCTACACTAGATACTAGATTAATAGTAACTATGGACCGAATACCGAATAAAAAAAGAATGTTACACTTACAAGGAATTTGTTGTGGTGTGTGCACACATGTATGACATGTAACATACTAGACTATTAATAATATTCAAAAAAATAGGCATATAACTAAAGGAAGTTTTAAACAGACACACATATATATATATATATATATATATATATATATATATATATATATATATATATATATATATATATAATAGAGTAAAATAAGATCTGTTATATAAAGAAGCAATAGTGAATAAAATTAAATAATAATTGTGTACAGCATGTTATAAAACAATCTGAAATTTCTTATTGTGCTCTTTACATAATCACATGGATTGTCTGGTAACTGCTTGAATCAGGTAATTATGATATTATTGTTGTACATGTAACTGTGCGTAATGTTACTTCTTTTTTTTTTTTTTTGCAAAACCCCATTTACCTCACTGTGTAATCAAATTAGGAGCATAATGGTAAAGTTAAATATATTAATTGATAAAATCAAATAGGTCAGTTGTTTGCAAATCAAATAAAATAATATAATAATTCAAGCATTCCTTCCTCATAATTTAACCCTCTACTTCATGTTGTTGCCATATGACATCATACCTTTTACCTTGATTTTTTTTTACAAGGTAAAAAAAACTATTACTTGGACGAAGACACATGATATTTAAATCACCCTCAGTCTTTCTCTTTTCCCCATTGAACATCATTCAGAGCCACCCTCATAAGAGCTCTACAGCTATTCATTAATAATCTGCATTTTTATGCCTCCGCCACTAGGTGGTAGAGGCATTATTTTTTCAAGATTTCCATGGATCCTTCCGAGATTCTCGTTAGCGCACTATCTTAAGCGCGAGCGGTTGAATGCTTATGGAATTATCATTGTAACCAGCAGATGAGCTGATTGGATTTTGGAATTAATCCAGACAGGGTCAGGGTTACAGAAAGGTCAAACGTCTGAAATAGTTTTTCTTTAATAGCTGCCTTCCTGTTTGGAGTGCATTTTAAGGGAATTTGAGGCATAAAAAAAGGTAAATGAAGGGCTACGCTTGGTGGCAGTGGAGGCATCCCTGGCTACAATGTTCTGCTTATGATTTATTACATTTTTTTGGCGTGAAGACCATAGAAATCTTGAGTGAGGGTGATACGGCTGTTATTTTTACAAAGAGGAAATATATTATTCAACTTTTATTTGACGTATTATTCCCCCTTTGTTTTAGGCAGCATTCATAACAATAGTTTGCATGTCTTTTGTCCAGGTATGGCAACATATTCCAAAATACCCCCAAATGCTTATTTTTCACTCATTTTAAGCGATAAAACATTGTTTTTCCTCATTCGTGCAGTAGAGGGTTAAAGGTGTAATATCTCCTATAAAGAGTGCATTTACTCACTGCATCAGAGGGCATCTTTGACCATCTTTTCGGCTTCTTTCTGCTATTTTCTGATATTCTTTTCTTGTTTTCTTGTAACTGTATATGAATGAATCACTTTACCCACCCCTTCCTCAGAGGAGTTCTTGTCTCAATGTCCAATATGTGTTTGTCTCCCTCAGAGTGCTAAACGCCTTGGAGTGAGGGTGCAGCCTACGGCGTGAATTTCAGGTTGTGAGTCCCCCACCCGCTGTCCGTTGCTAAATTGATGTGAACTAATAACCTCCCGCAAAAAACAAACTCACCAGGCTGCGTAAACATTCAAGTATAAGCCAACAATTTCCCCAGCTAGATACGTCTACAACAGTGTTTTGTGATTAAGTTGCAAATATTTTATTATGATTATTATTATTGTGACTATTTTTTTTTCTGCACAGCTTTGAAGACGTGTGAAGAAAGTGTTGGGTCTTCATCATAGTCTTGTCTTGTCTAGTCTGTGTGTAAATCTGAGCCTGACGAGGCCCATTCTGTCTCGTGGCTTCACGCTGTCAAGTCTTGCTGAATTTTAGGCCGGTTTTCCATCGCTGTGATTCTTTTTTTCATATTTTTTTTCTGTGTGTTGGCTTTATTGCCCCTTGCTGGTTTTTCTTGTTATCTGCAAGAAAGTAAGGAGAGTCAAATGCGGGTCAAATTGGATAGTTTGATAGTAGCAATTTTTTTCTTTAGCACTGAGTAACAGGTTAATGGAAGAATATGCACTACCTTTTATTATAATTTAGTAGGATGTTTACGGTTAAGTCCAGCCCAGTGTTTGTTTGATAGATTCAGTTTCTTAAGTTTGGGACCACCAGGGCAGTTTCCTTTCAGAACGACTGGAGTTTCTGCATTTCCTAGCCAAGGACTAATAGCAAAGTCAACACCCTGTGACTTTAGCCTTTAAAAGGCACCCACTACAACATGCTTGTCCTCTTTCCCATTCTCATCTTGCCAAGAATCAAAAGAAGTGGAATCAAGCTACTAAGACGTGCTCTAACGTCCTTGTAAAAGATTGAATGTGTTGACATGCATGGGTGACAGTAAATTTAGTATTGATTTATCGGGATTCGCTCAGAGACATACATAATGCCAATTGTGATGCAAGAACCACAGCAAGGGGAGTGCAGCAGGGAGCGTAGCATCCACTGTGACTGCAAGGCCCTAGGAAAAGGCAAGTGAACTCCTCTGTATTGCGAACAATGGAATAACAGCAGCCAACAGAGAGTTTGACTGCTCGGCTCCGTGGAGTAGACAGAACAATTGACCTTACTGCATTAGAACTCAGAGTAGAGGAGCTGGCAGAGGGCATGGGTCAAATGCAAGAGCTGTTAGTAGCAATGCAACAGCACTTGGTGAACAGCAGAGCTTGGTGAAGGTGACTCACATGTAGAGACAGACTCTGAAATGCTTTCACTTACTACAACTCATTCTCTAGGATTCAGGCTCACCTTGGAGGCGATTCCTTCAGAATGGGGGCTCTGTCCTTCAGAACGCTATGTTGGTGGCCATTCTGAAGGACAGAGCCCAGAACGTGGCACAGCAGTGGTTAATGTGGCCAGCATCAAGGCCACTTTGGCAAAACTAATATTTGATTCTCCTTTCAACAGATCAGTGCAACAGATCAAATGCATGACTCATATTATGGTATATCAGCCCAAGGCAAGAGCCAAGCCTATTCCACAGTGTAGCAGTTTCGTAAAGGAGCTCATATGTGCATTCAAGAGTGCAGAGATCTCTTCACACTGGTTTAAGAGCATACATAATGGCTGCTATGGAAACCATAGGGCTGATATGAGTTCCACCAGTAAAAAGACCAGGTAGCCTTGCTAGTGATGCAAGCAGTTGAAGCATTGCAGGCAAATACAGGCAGCACTCCAAGCACATGAGATCCCTGGCAAGAGGCACAGGAGAACTCCACTAGTTCCATAAGGAAACCATGCTGATGGTCCTCCACTTAGCTGTAGAACAACAGTTACATATGGAGCCTATCGTTTTCCTTTCCGGACGGTATTAGTTTCTCAGTGTGATTTCTGTAATAGAAGATTTGCATGTCCTCTGTGGTAAATCTTTCATGCCCAAATAGCTATGAATAAACATGGAATTAACAAATTAACCCAGCTGTCTACATCACACACGGTCACATGATTTTATTTATATATCCACATCTTTATAGCACACTTAAATATGACATGGAAAAGTGAGGGTTTGTGTCGCACAGTTATGCAAGAGCCAGAAACAATCTCAGTTTCATGTGATTCTGGCCTTAAAGTTCGATTTTACTTGTGCACCAAGAACTTGTGCGAGAAATGTATGTTTTGGAGTGTAAATACACTTATAAAAGGTTTTAATTTACGGCCAAACTAACGCAGGAGTTTTATCACGGAGAAGACATGCAAATATTGTATTACGGACAACACCTGGATAGGTGAATAATATATGTAATATGTAAATATGTAACTGTTATCTAGGTGTTTATTGATTTTGTTTATCAAAGATTTGTTAAATGGATTATATATTGGGGATGTGCACGGATAATCGAATACCCAGTTAACCATTTGATGCACAAGTATTGGAATACTGAAATCGCCATTCAGATATTTGTAATGATCTACCTCCACATTGAAAAGCCATTTATTTCAGAGAGCAGCACTATTGTGGTGTTCAAGCTAGAGATGTGTATCTGAACTAAAAACGAGGGTCGAGAGCAGGTTTGTGAGCGGGAGCAGGCAACCAGGTATGATAGGGGGATAAGATAGAGACAATACATTACCACTAATGTTTAATACAATTCCACCTGCAATGGACGTAAATCGGGTACACGTGAAAAAAATGCAGTATAGCATTTTTGAAATCACAGTGAAGCTGCTCCATGATGCGTTTTATTTTATGACTTGACAGTTTAATAGAAAATGCATTACCGCTGTGACTATATAAAGCTCGTTAATCTAAATTCTGAGGCAGTAACACACCTCTGACAAAGTTTTAACTGGAACCAGAGTGTGTGCTGTTAAAGACGGGCTCAAGCATTGAGCTGACATTTAGTAAAGACTTTTGCCGCACATTTAATATTACTATTTAGTATTTTACTGCATGATACCTGTAAAACGATCACCTGTGCTGCCGAGGAAAGCGTAATTGCGTTGGGAAAAATGATACTCGATTACGTCACATTACATCAGCCTTCTTTCCCCTCTTCAAGCTGTTAATGTAACATCTGTTCATTAACTCTTGCGGATATTCAAATTAGCCAGATGGTACATCCCTGATATATACTATCGAGATCTGATTACTTTAGGTCATTACGTCTGTTGAGTATACTGTGGTATTATACGTTTCTGCATAGCTACAGTCATGTCCAGAAACAAGATCTTAGCAAACATGACCAAGAATTTTGTGGCCTATACTTGAGTGTTTACACAAAAACGCATGGCGTTGTCAAGAGAACAGACTGCAGTCTGTTCCTGTCTTTTCTTACTCAGTGTGCAGTGTGTGTGTCTGTGTGTGCGCGCCTGTGTTTGTTTGAAGTGTCTTCATATAGTGTTGTCCTGAGCTGCATGTTTTCATTGTGTTGTACTGATGCTTGGTGTTTTTGCCATTGTGTTGTGACTCTATGCTTCATGAAGCATAGAACTTGTTAGCTCATTTTCCTGTCTCAGCCATCTCTCTGTATCCTGTGCTTGTGTCGACTCATTTGATGTGTTTCTTCTAAACTCATCCTGGGTCTGAAATCTTTATCTTTTCCTCTTACCTTGTTTAGTACAAAAAAAGCTGCATGTGGTTTTTTTTTTCCCTTTGGAAATTAACAGAAATTGTCTCTAGGTATACAACAAACCGGATCTCAGTGTATACCGTATTCTGTGCTGTGCAAAGAAAGGAACACTGCTTATTTTTTTTCTCTGGCTTTTTTTTTTTTTTTTTTCCTTACAGTTCTTTTTACTCTTTTGTTTGAGCTATCGTTTGAATTGATTTTTCAAACGTGGTGCAACAACGTCTCAGTGCACGATAGAGTAGTGAATTTGGGAATGCCTTTCCGAGTTTTGAAGCTGCGGATTATGGCGGTTCCTGTGGTTTTTTTCTCATCCTTATCTTCCCCATATATCATTTCTCACCATGAAAAGGGACTCATTTATTTCGATCTCTGTCCTTTCGCAGATCCGTGTGGTGAACGCGTTCCGTAGCTCGCTCTACGAAGGCCTGGAAAAACCCGAATCTCGAACCTCCATCCACAACTTCATGACCCATCCTGAGTTTAGAATAGAGGACTCGACACCCCACATCCCACTCATAGACGACACCGACATAGACGACGAGGCAGCCAGGAAGAATTCAAGCCAGCCATCATCTCCCAACAAGAACAACAATGCCATCGACAGCGGCATAAACCTCACCACCGACACAAGTAAATCTGCGGCCTCGTCCAGTCCTGGGAGCCCCCTTCATAGTCTAGAGACTTCGCTCTAGCCCTGATCGCCCGGGAAAACCTAATAAAATCCTCACACAGGACGATACACGATGTAGAGCCAACGCGCACGAATGTGCGGCTGACTGAACGTGTGGTCCGAAGCGTGTTATTTTTTTCCCTTCTTCTTCTCCGCTGATGCTTTTAGGAGATCGAGATTTTAATTGGAACGTTTTCTGGATCGACTTGAAAAACAGAAACGGACCACTCTCTTTTCCTGAGAATGCAACGGACCACAGTGAGAATTATTTAAATCGAATTCAGCTACTCTAACTGCTTCTCCTGCATGAATGTACATTACCTGAGTTTTTATTTTGAAAACGATTTGATTTAAGTTCTTGGATTTGATTTGGTGGGAAGTGCCGTGGGCTGCAACTTTTAAGACTCTGATTCACTGATCTCTGAGTATCGTGTGTGGCATGTACCTAACTGTATAGATTTATTTGGTTAATGAATAAATTGTGTATCGAGGTTGCAGGGCTCGACTTGCACAAGTAGATTTTGCACCTGTTGGAAAAAGAAGAACCTATGGAAAATAGCATTTCATAAAAATACTATATATAATATACATAAATATATAAATATATACAGAGTTTATCTTTGTTGGCATGTTGCCTTGTTTCTGCTTCAATGACTCTAACTACTTTAACTTATTTATGTCCTAAAGAGAATGTAATTTGTTTACAAAAAAAACATAGATGTGTCCTTTTTTTAATTTTTTTTTTTTTTTTTTTTTAACAATAGGGTTTAAACGGCAGACATAGTTGGAAAAGCTCAAGCTGTCAAATACACTCCTCTAGGTGTTTTATTACGAACCATGTGCTGGACTTGCCTGCTATTTTGTCATATAATGTAGATATTTTTAGAAGATTATAAAAGAAACCAAAATATAGTGGGATTATATAATTAATGTGGCATCTTAGTATTATACGATCGTTGGGATGAACTCTGAACAGTTCCCTCCTTCTTAAACCCGCCCCCAACTTGGACTTTAAGATGAAGGTTTAATTTCTATACACGCTTGGTTTAATGTTTTACATTCACTGCTTGGAAATGAAACCTTTTGGTCCGTCTTGAATATGAGCATCCATTTCAGGTTGGATATAAAGATATAGTTTAGAAAACCTGCTTATTTAACACAAAAAAAAAAAAGATATTTTCTCTTCTGTGCGACCATCACAGGCTGCAGATTGTTTTGGATTTTATGTTCTAATGGATGTAAATTAAGTTATTATTTGGCTCTATGGAAATCAGAGTTGTGTTGAAAATCTTGTGATATATTGTGTTGATTCTTCTTTTTCATTTCTAGATTTCTTTTCTTAGAAAGACAGAACCTGGCTGCAGAGCTGTTGACATTTTGAACAACTGAAAAATGAAATGAGACTAAGGGGAACCAAAAAAAAAAAAACAAAAAAAAAAACAAAAGGAAAAAAAAAAAACAACAACAAAATGGAATGTGGCTTTTGACTTTTTCTAAGAAGAAAAGATAATACATATATGATGATCATTTTTCTGCACTATCCAGATATGAATGAATTTCTGTGGTGTAAATTTAGATGTGCTTCTGTGTGTTAAAAATCAAAGCTTGTCTTCCTGCAGTCAGTAAAATATACTCTAGCATCTCAACAGTATTCAGTAGTTGTTAACTATTTATTGTGCTATAGAGAGGACAACACGAAATGAAGGCACATTTACAGGGGAAACTGATATAACTGAGATCCCTAAAATTCTTCTATATTATTATCTCCTAAATTGGAACTATGGGGAAGCATGATCTTATGCTTAATATGCAAGCTAATCTCACTTTCCTCTGGTCCTGACCTGATTTTTATTTTTTTTTTTTTTTTTTTTTTTTTTTTTTTTTTTTTTTTTTTTTTTTTTTTTTTTTTTTTTTTTTTTTTTTTTTTTTTAATGTTATCAGTTTGTTTCCTCATGATGAGATGGTGCATAAGCTTTAATCGTTAGCTCAGGCATGCGTAACGAAATTCAATGTCAAAAGATTCATATCAGGATCCTGTAACTCCCTGTTATTCTGTAATTTATTCCAGAGCAACTTCTGCCAACACTGTCAGCATTTCTATGGTACAGTTTCATTTCTAATGGTGAATGTGAATGAAAATGGTAAGTACTTTGTATACAGAAAGAACTGGACTCCATTTTACAGTGACAACAATTCCATTGCCCTGCAAAAAAAACAAAAAAAAAAACAATACAGTTCAATAACCACACCCCTTTCCATCAACTGTTTTTAAGCGTTCTAATAATTCTGAATAATATTTCTTGCAATACATCAGCTTCTATGTACTGTACTTAGCAGCATGCATTTTGTGGAACAAAGAAGATAACATGCCACTGATACTTTTGGCACTCTAGCAATTTATGGGTAAATGATAAGTGTTCATTCATCTTGTTTTATGATTTTTTTTTAAAAAATCTATACAATAATTGTAAATAAAGAATTCAATGTCCTTGTTCATTTAATACTATGCAAAACGTCATGCTTTCTGATTGTCACCCACCTCCCCTTAGAGTGTGTTGCTGGAATGTTTGTGGTCTCAAAAAAAAAAAAAAAAAAAAAAAAAAAAAAAAAAAAAAAAAAAAAAAAAAAAAAAAAAAAAAAAAAAAAAAAAAAAAAAAAAAAAAAAAAAAAAAAAAAAATTCAGTAAATGATGTGATGTAAATGAATTTTCTAGCCTGGAAAAAGTGACGAACTGTGACCCTTGCTGCTTGACTGTCCATACCACAACTCCAGACAGCGGCACAAGTGAAAGATTAAAAACAAACAAACAAACAAAAAAAAAAAAAGAGAAAATTTCAAAATCAAAAACAGCACTTAATAAATTCCCAGAGCAGCATGAACCAGAACGGTGTCTAATCCACAGTTTTGGAGTCTTGTGTGATGCTTTCCTGAGTGTGTGTGTTTGTGCGAGTGTGTGTGTGTTGCAGTTTTCACCACAGAAATCAAGCAGAGCATTTAATCTTAATCCTGGAGTTAGTGAGGTAGAAAGCAATCCAAGACTAACCTATTGCCCAACAGCTAGACCAACCAGGAGCTGCCTGGTGTCTCTAGGAGGGTGGTGGATCTCAAGGGCCCAAATATGGCAGTGTGGCCCATGGAAACTACATTTGCTCAGAACTTCTGCATATTGTTGATGCTCATGTAACATCAGAGGGCAGCTGAATGCGCTTGGAAGACCACCAGCTGCTCCATTCTGCATACAGGAGCAAACAAACTTGTGATCGCCAAACAGAGAGAGTTTGAAGGTTGTGCCATTTGGGAACTGCAGATGGGTGACAAAGCAATAAACCTGAATAAATGAGTGGAGAAATCAAGTTGCGTCTAGACAGGTGTATTGCATGATACAATTAAGTAATTCACATCCCGACGTGCTCTGTGGTATGTAGTAAAATGCTGAGCAGGCCGAGCTGATCTCTATGAATCAAGATGTCAAGAGGAAAAGCGCTAAGATTTAATAAAGGGCTTCGAAAGAGTTAGTTAGGCGTAAAGTCACTGCTCGGCTAACTGTATTTCAATATGAACAGTGATTCATTTGGAGCTATGAGAACGATTCTTAACTATGATGCTTCTGCATTAGATGTGTAAGAGAAAAATATCTAAAGAAAAATACTGAAATTCTGAAGAACATTTGTGACAAAATGTCAGTGCAGAATGTGAGCAGACTACACACAAGATCAGCTACATCTTTATCTCTTACAGCTGTCTTTCTTTGATTGTTATCTCGGATTATACTCTCGAGTGAGAACTTTTTGTCCTAGTTTGTCTATTTAAAAGACATTTAGAAGCTTTAGTTGTAGACCATGGGGAATACTCAGGAAATTCAAGGTTGCAATATATTAACCAAAATCATATGTTATAAATAGTTATAAAGTTATGCTGAAGAAGTGGCCATAGATTTGGTTACATTCCCTGAATCCTTTATAACCTCAAAGCCGGTATATACATAATTTTTTTTTAGAACATTGTGTTTAATTAATGGTATTCACATGTGCATTACATTTTATCTTTAACATTGCATATTTCTACACTTAGTCTTATGACTTCATGGTTGACTGGCATGCTGCTTACACATAAAGGTACAAGAAAGTAAAAGAAACTGTAATTATTCATCTACATTGTACTGCTGCAGTCACCTGGTCTTGTCTTTGAGATATATACAGCACCTTTACTTAGAATTTAGTTTCACCTGATACACCTGATTATCAGAATTTGGTGATTACTTGTCTAAGCTTTTGCTCTTGGATTTTTTTTTTTTCCAGGACGCATCACCTATGTGTTGAAATTTGCTTCTTCCCTTATTTAACCCATAGGTTGTCTAAAGTCAAGTCTTAAAATGACATTATTCAGTGTAGATCATCAACGGAATTCAACCCAGACAAGATAAATCCAGCTGCTAAATAACTGCCCAGTAAACATCACCTTCCTTCATGACATAGTCTTTATCTCTGATCTGATCTATTGGCCCCAAAAAAGGAGACTATAAGGAGACATCATCAGTGTAGGACATCATTGGAGCAAAAAGCATTTGTCACAACCATAGAATTAAATTATTTAAAAAAATATGATTTCAATCCACTATTAGGATACAAATAGAAGGATAGTCTTAGCTTTTATAGTACTTGTGCATATGTAAGTTAGATTAAAACATCATACAGCAGCCCTGGAACATTTTCAAGGTGGAGGGCTTTTTGTTCACAGTTATAGCTTAGCAGTAGTGGGACTTAAACTCTCAACCTAAACAATGGTCCAAAACTGTAACTACAAGCTACTATTTATTGGGGAAAAAAAGTTTTATTCACATATTGAATATAGTTAATCTCTTAACACACATACAAATGGTAGACTATTCCTGCTCATTGTTTCTGTTATCTTCGACAAGTTTATGTTTGAAACTACACATCTACACTACATTTCTCACCTTTCTCATACACACATTAGCATGTAGACAAGACACCGAAGTTTTCTGAAGACAAAAAAAGGTTGCTGATTTTAGTAAAGTGTAAAGCTGTTCACTAAATTAAACACCAGAGGGTGGCACAGAGATAGAAATGTAAACCTACAGAACCAAGTATTTCAAAAGATGTACCAATGGTTCTGTTTTTTTTAAATTAAGTGCAAATGCTTCTTTGACTGGCAATAAAACTGATTATACTCCGGCAGATACAGGCTTTTTGCTTCTTAGACACTGTCTCTGTGTTTCCATTTTGAAACTTTTACATACATTTCGGCCAAAGGCTAGTCGGGTCTTGTGATGAAGAGGAAGAAAAGCCTGATGGAAGATTTGCATGAAAATGCTTTTAATATGGGCTTAAACTACCATCAATGGACATAAACAAATGACTCAATCAGTGGTTCATGTTCTTACTGTATGAGCACTAAAGTTATTATGCATGTTGTTGTTGTTGTTGTTGTTGTTGTTGTTGTTGTCAAGCACCAGCTGAAATATATTCCAGGCTGTGGTGTGTTCAAACATCATGGGAATGGGGAATCTGAGTGACTTTGAACATGGCATGGTTGTTATTGCCAGATGGGCTGGTTTGAATATTTCAGAAACTGCTGATCTCCTGGCATCTTCATGCACAACAGTCTCTAGAGTTTACAAAGAATGGTGTGAAAAACAAACAAACAAAAAAAAACCAAAAACATCCACTGAGTGACAAGTCCTGTGAGTGACAAAGATACCTAGTTGATGAACCAGGTCATAGAATGGCCAAACTGGTTTTAGCTGAGTGCAAGGCTACGGTAACTCAAATAACCACTCTTTTCAACTATGGTGAGCAGGAAAGTACATTCAGAATGCATAAAAACTTCGAAACTTGTGGGGGTTGAGCTACAACAGCAGAAGTCTACATCAGGGATCTGAAGCCACATTGTGCACAGGTTTACAGAAAATAGACAGTTAAAGACTGGAAAATTTTCCTCTGGCCACTCACCGCATGTTTTTTTTTTTCTTTTCACACCATTCTGTGTAAACTCTAGAGACAGCGTGTCCATTACCCTTCATCTGTGCCCTGACACAGATCAGTTCTGATCAGTTCTGAGCAAAGCACTCCTGTTGGCTGGAAATATTGGCTGGTTTGTTCTCAAATCAGCAGACATTGAGGTGTTTACGTCCCCAGAAACACCTGTACCAGCACGACACCCATTACCATGTCATTCACTGCTGTGCTGAGAATGGTCCACCACCTAAAATAGTGTCTGCCCAGTGTTGTTCCTTTAGTGATTCCTGTCCAATGATGGATGGGCAGGGGCATTTGGTCAGGAGGTGTCGATTAATTTTCTATAACAGCATGGTTCTGTAAGTATTTCTGAAATATACAGCTGAAATATAAATGACAGGTTTATATTAATACACTCGTTTTAATATATTATTGTTTCTATAGACCAGCTCATTTACAGGGACCTTTATGACAAGCACTCCACATAATATGTGTTGTTATTTAAGACAGGAAGGAATTTCCAGTAACACCCAGGAATTTCCAGTAACACCCAGTGTGTTTTCGGACACAGGAAAGTCTTCAGGACAGAGGAGACTGCACTTTGCAGTTTCTAGGTAATGTGACAAGCTGTAAGAGAGAGAAAAATGTAAGGCTATTGAGAGACCAACTGTTTATAACCGCCATAATATAAGATAAAACAGGAACTGCCTCACAGATGTTCCACAACATTAAATGTAACTATAAATGGTTAAAAGAAGTGACATTCCATGCATTAATAGATAAAAAAGGTATTGTTTTATTAATTAATAAACTGTAAAAGTTGGCATATTGGTGTGGTATAAGAGGAATAATATACTTCAGGATTTGGTGTTAAAGGAAAATAACCCACAATGGGTTGGTGTGATGTGGCTTTTTCATCCTACCACCATGTTGTGGATTATTTTCCTACAATAGCACATTATTGTATTGTACACTATATAATCCTTACTTAAAAAATGTTTTAAGGCACAACAATCGTAAGGAAAAAAAAAGAGAATGGTATGGAGAAGCGATGCTGGGGCTGATTTCTTTCTAGCCCAGACAATAGATTTGTGCAGCCTACGAGTGATAGTCATGTCAGGTGATTACACAGAGTGAAACACCCCCTAGGTTTGATGTTCATTTCACTGGCGCATCAACAGTAACACGTCATCAGCAGTAATTGAAATGGCAGATGTGAAATACTGTTGTGGGTGTAATGAATACAAATGAGGTGTATTGTTTTCATGGTTCCCCCCCCCCCCCCCCTTTTTAAAAAACTGCCTTTGTAGATGAAACTAAAAGTAAATAGACCAATCAGAATACAGCAAACTACACAACAATGGTTGAATGGTTAAATGGTTGCAACTTTTCTGTTTACCATGATTGGTATTCAAACAGCATGAACCCTGTAGAGCATTAAGAAATCCCGAATGCAGCTATGTGAAGTGAAGTGAAGTGAAGTGACTTGTGGCCAAGTACGCTGACCCATACTTGGAATTTGTGCTCTGCATTTAACCCATCCAAGTGCGCACACACACAGTAGTGAACACACACCCGGAGCAGTGGGCAGCCATTTTAGCTGCGGCGCCCGGGGAGCAGTTGGGGGATCGGTGCCTTGCTCAAGGGTCTCACCTCAGTCGTGGTATTGAGGGTGGCAGAGAGCGCTGGTCATTCACTCCCCCACCTACAATCCCTGCCGGACCC
>CM040994.1:12448369-12495002 GCA_022985145.1 Pangasius djambal
CTGCATTTAACCCATCCAAGTGCGCACACACACAGTAGTGAACACACACCCGGAGCAGTGGGCAGCCATTTTAGCTGCGGCGCCCGGGGAGCAGTTGGGGGATCGGTGCCTTGCTCAAGGGTCTCACCTCAGTCGTGGTATTGAGGGTGGCAGAGAGCGCTGGTCATTCACTCCCCCACCTACAATCCCTGCCGGACCCAAGAATCGAACCCACAACCTTCAGGTTCACCTTCGGGTTACAAGTCAAACTCTCAGACCATTAGGCCACGACTGCCATGTTTAAGAGTGTGTGTGTGTGTGTGTGTGTGTGTGTGTGTGTGTGTAAACTTGCCCTACATCATTCTTATGATGTCATCAATGAGATCTCATCATATAATGCATTGCTTAACTCTAAGACTTTATAAAGCTTATTATATTAGAAAGCTATTAATAGATATTATTAGATATGAATAGATTGCTGATTATTATTATTATTATTATTATTATTATTATTATTATTATTATTATTGAGTGGAAGGATAACAAACAGATGAACAATAGTCAGTAACTGCATGCTTACAAAGTTACCAATACGATGGGTTTTAACTGACAAAATTGCCAATGAGTGTAGCTACAGTATAAGTGTAACTAATAAATGGCCTCTCTAAGATGGCAAGAACATCAGTAAACGCATTACTCTGTTTGTGTGGAGGAACCTTTAAAAATAGATCCAAATTACACCGATCAGCCATAACATTAAAACCACTGACAGGTGAACTGAATAACATTGATTATTTTGTTACAATGGCACCTTACAAGGGGTGGGATATTTTAGGCAGCAGGAGAACAGTCAGGTTGCGAGTAAATGTGCATTGATTACCTGGGGAAGAGATGGCACCAGGATGCACTATGGGTAGAAGGCAAGTCGGCGGAGGCAGTATGATACTCTGGGCAATGTTCTGCTTGGAAACCTTGGGTTATGGCATTCACATGGATGTTACTTTGACACGTACCACGTACCTAAAGATTGCTGCAGACCAGATACACCCCTTTATGGCAACGGTATTCCCTAATGGCAGTGGCCTCTTTCAGCATGACAATGCGCCCTGCCATGCTGCAAAAACTGTTCAGGAATGGTTTGAGGAATATGACAAAGAGTTCAAGGTGTTGACTTGGCCTCCAAATTCCCCAGATCTCAGTCCAATTGAGCATCTGTAGGATGTGCTGGACAAACAAGGGCGATCCATGGAGACCCCACCTTGCAACTTACAGGACTTAAAGGATCTGCTGCTAACGTCTTGGTGCCAGACACAGCACACCTTCAGAGGTCTTGTGGCGTCCATGCCTTGACGGGTCAGAGCTGTTTTGGTGGCACAAAGGGGACCTACACAATATTAGGCAGGTGATTTTAATGTTATGGCTGATTGGTGTATCTTGCAGTGTGTAAAATCATCTAGATATTAAATGTAAGGTATGAGATTTCTTACATTATGTAAGGTCCTGTGAGCTTAATACTTTTTTTTTTTTTTTTTTTAGGAAAAGACAGTATGGACTTCCGGATTGTAGCACAAATATTTAGCCAACAGTCTGACTGCCTGAGCCTCCTACTTTGTGACAAACACTATGCTCTGAATCAGAATGAGACTCAGAATCACCACTGCCTAAATGCATCTGATTCATTTCAGCAAATCATTGACTCATTCTTTCTCTCCATGAGTGGCAGATGTACCTGTGTTTATGTATTACACTGACAGGTGATATGTAGTGATAACTGGATGTAATTAATCATAGGACATAAATGTGGCCATGCTAATGAATCCTCAGAGACTTCCTGTGGTTACTAGCTTTCCATCAAATCTAAATGCATATTGGATCTCTTTAAACCTTGCATTGTGGAAAGGGCTTATATTTTGTGGGAAAGTTCAGCCTCCCAGCAAGAGGACAGCTCCTGTTTTTCCTTTCTTTTTGATATTTAGGCAGCAAAAATTAGCCAAATACAAATAATCCAGACTGCCAACAAAGCCTTTGTCTGAAAGCTGGGCTTTAGGGTATTAGTCTTCTTGTCATGCTGTGCTGTTTGTCTCTTAGTTAAACAGCTTTTTAATGATGAGACATTTAAGGAATTCTCCTCAAGTATTACAGAAATAAAAGTCTTTGGGCGTGCTAATCATTTTAGCCATATTTTGCACCTTTAAAGAAAAAATAAAGAAAAGTAGCAGAGAGAGAGAGAGAGAGAGAGCACCAGTAGGCAAAGCTCTTCCACGTCAGGAATCCTCCATTTGCATGCAGAGATGCATGCTGGCACAGCCATGGAATATTTAGCGAGCTCCCACAGGCGGCTCAAGATTAAGGCTCCAATGAATTCAAGTCCATGCGCGGACTGATTTCCTGAGAGAATGGCCCTTTATTGAGGCCTGGTTTGAATCATGCTGCTTTCCTTTTGGCCCAATGGAGGTAGAGGTAATTGACAGTCCTTTAGAAAACGCCAACACTGGTGCTTTTTTGGAGGGGGATTGATTTTGAAATTACTCTGCCTTGGGGTCTTTAAAGGCCGGACTGGAAAATGCAGGCCATTGGTAATTGTTCTAATGAGATCAGCGTACCTACGGTTCCTGTTAGGGAGGCCCGTTTGTGGGAATGACATGGGAAACTAAGAAAATGGCCCAACAAACTACCCTCCCCCCTCACCTCGCAATGACCAACACCATCACAACCACCAAAAAAAAAGAAGGTCTTGGATAAGAAAAAGCTTCCGCTGTTCAGACCTGTTCACTAATTTCATTGTTGTGGCTGCTGGTTGTTTTAGGAGAATCTTTGAAACTTGTGCCATGAGCTTGCTTTTGCGTTAGAGTCAAAAGCACACTAGTCTAGCTAGGAGTTGCCAATATCTACTTCCTTGTAAGCAAAAAGTTAATCGCTGCAAAATATAAACATCATTAGATTTGCTTAATGCGGTGTGATTATTTGCAAATCAATCAATTCATTTGGTTATATGTTTATTTACAGAATGAAAAATGCCTAAAATGGACGGCATGGTGGCACAGTGGGTAGCGTTGCTGCCTCATAGCTCGAGGGTCCCCAGTCCGTGTGTCTGTCTGTGTGGGGTTTCCTCCAGGTTCTCCAATTTTCTCCTATCTCCCAAAAACATGCCAGCAGTTTTGGTGACCAGCGATGGGCTGGCTTGTATTCCCACTTCCTGACTCTGGATCCACTGCAACCCTGTCCAGGATAAAGTGGTTACTGAAGCTTAATAAATGAATGAAAATACCTAAAATGTTCCGTGAGAAATTGCTCGCAAGCAGTGAATATTTAAATGTGGCCTTCAAAAGGGCATGCCCCAAGATCTGTTGTAGTGAGGGGTCAAATAGTGGTTAAAGGTCACATTTGGGATTACAACGGTCAGTCACTCTAACAATGTGTCAAATGTGTTTTCATCACAACAATGTATGCTGGCACATAGATTAACTAAAGATTGTTTAGTCTTAGTTTGTAGTTTGTTTAAACTGCTTATACAACACTGTGTTTTGTATTGTAGATTTTTTATTGTAGAGCAATTGAATTTTATATGAATAACGCAAAAACCTCAACCCTCATCCAACCTTACCTATTTCTAAAGTTATTGACGTGAATTATTACAAACTTTCAGTACTGAGTCCATGTAAAACTGTTTACTTAAAGGACAACTCCATCATGAAACATATTAAATATGTTTACATTAGAATGTTGATGTGCATAGCCAGTCTGGTGCTAATTTGTTGACTGGTGATGTATTTTATTTATTGCTGTGAGAAGGGTGTGCCATGCTGACATTACAGTGGAACAGTTCTAGTGCAGTTACAATGGCATTTAATATGTTTTTTTTAATGATCTCAAACGCAAGGGATAACAGTCAGATTTAGTTGTTAGCTTCTAAAAACAAAACATTAAGAGCTTCTTTTCTCACTCACCATTTTCCCACAACATTCAATGTCATATTAATGAGAAATCAACTGTAGAAGTATTGGAGACAGCTTGGCTAGTTAGCAATCTATGAGATGATGAAGCTTTGGAGGAGATGACAGGGCTGGACAGACTAAAAGACTACAGCACAGCTGCATAGCTCTCTTTAGAGCTTCGGGGCAGTCGTGGCCTAATGGTTCGAGAGTCGGCCTTGTAACCTGAAGGTCGTGGGTTTGAGTCTTGGGTCTGGCAGGGAGTGGTGGGGGGGCGTGAATGACCAGTGCTCTCTGCCACCCTCAATACCACGACTGAGGTGAGACCCTTGAGCAAGGCACTGATCCCCCTAAAATGGTTGCCTGTTGTGTGTGTGTTCACTACTGTGTGTGCGCACACTTGGATGGGTTAAATGCAGAGCTCAAATTCTGAGTATGGGTCACCATACTTGGCCATAAGTCACTTCACTTTAGGTAGAGATGAAGTGAGGGTTAAATCCCACTGACACCACTGTCAGCAGGTAGTTGAATGACACTATGGGTAATATAGGAAACCAAACTGAAAATAGCCCAATGTGATGATGAAAGGAAGTTGAAGATAAAAGGCAACTCAGAATTTCATTACAAAATAAATCTCAGACATTTAAAATTTAATATGCATGTCGTTCAGGGTGGATTGTTCCTTTAGTTGATAAGCTGTTAGTTGTACGTGTTGTGCAATTAATTTTTCATATGAGAAGAACTTACAATTAATATTAAATTATCTCACATAATTCTAACTCAGTACATAAACTCTTACTTATTCCAGCAAGTGGCATACAGACATTATGTAATATATTTTTATTACAAACATTGCTAACCCTTAAGTAATCTATAAATATACTAGTATGTATCAAAAAACAGTAATGAACCACCTTAGTGAGACTAATTAGGTGTTGATTATTGCATAAATAACCTTCACCTTATCCAGGACGCAGTGGGACAGCTGATGTCCTGATGCCACCTACCGAGCTCAAGCTGTTCCTATCTTACCTCACACTGCACACAGAGAAATGGACAGACTGCATTTCCCTCTTTTTTTCCCATCTTCATCCTTCTATCCATCCATTCATCGACCCTTCCATTCACCTATCCATCTGTCCTTTTGTTCCTCTCTCTTACGTAACTCTGTACACACAAGACTTTATGTATTTTCTACCTTTTTCCTTTTTTTCTACCTACCCATGATTCATCCACCCCCTATCTATATTTACCCTTCTCTTTTACCTTAGTACACAGAAAATGGGCATACACTGTTGTGCTTCTTTCCCTTGTTTGGTCTTTCTTTTTGTCCGTCCATTCTTATATTAATTCATAAATCCATCCACATTTCAGCTCACTTTTATGTCAGACAGTAAAGGAAGAAATACTGTACATCTCTGCCATTTTCATTTTCTTTGTTTGTTTTATTTTTGCCTTTTCATCCACTCACTATGACTCTATGAAAAAGCCACTACTAATCTTACTAACCTAACGATTATACCAAACTAACCAATAATACTTTATGTTTTTATGTTACAGTAGTCCTGGCTATAATTTTAATTACAGGTTTTTATTAATGCACTCATTCTAATAGATTATTTAGGCAATATCGCATAAGCACGAGTACAGTTATCTCTCGCCCTGCGGGTTCAGAGGAAGTGATACATACAGTGAAATGTCCCAGTGCAGTTATACTATATATAAGCACTCTTGGAACACTGCTTGACCAACCAAATTAGTGGACTGGAACTAACTGTTGTATAAAGCACAAAATTCTGAAAGCTTTATTGTGGTCTGATAGTTACAATGATGTCATTTTTTTATTTTTGTCCTCTAGCCATTCATCAATGTTGATTTCTGACCATAGGACTGCTGTTGGCTGGTGATGCAAATAAATTCTACACAATATCCTCTAACATGGCACTACATCATTGCTGTGCTGAAAATGATCCAACATCCAAATAAGATCTGATCATCAGTACATAATATTCATATGGGTGGCTTGAAAAGTCACATGATGATGTTCAGCTTGCACAGTACAGTGGTATCTGTATTATAATAGTAAGATTGTTATGATACAACTACCATATTTGGACAGTGAATATAAGGTGTAAGTTTGATATACCAAATAAATGCACAGCTAAGTGTAGCTTATTATATTGAGTATTTAAAATGTCACATCATATCCTAGCAATACAAGGTAAAAATTGGAGACACTCACATAGTATCGTTAACCACAGATGACAGGTTTTTGATTGCTGTCACACATTTTTCCACAGAGATATTTTTTTTGCTTCGCATTTTACTTCCCCTTACACACAGTAATTGCAGGATATCACACATGACAATGTGACAGTCTGCAGTAATGGAATTGAGAATGAGGGAAATAATGGTTGCTACCAATGTGCCCTGGGAAAGAAATGGTGCAAAAACAGCACAGATTTGTCTTAATCATATTCAAGAAATTCAATAACCCTAATTCTCACACTTTGAGGTTGTATTTTATTGTTAGGTGTGAAGAACTGATTGAAGATCTGTGAGTATTTTTTTTTTGTTTTTTTTTTTGCCTTTAATAATTCAAATGGATGCAACTGCATAGATTAAAGGAATTTGTACATCAGGACTTTCCAGATCCAGTTGGTTACATTTGCAACCAACAGTTTGTTTTAAGTTTGTTTAGATATAAAATATTTGTTCTTGTCATTGAAAGTCAAACTATAAGAAATAGAGCATATACAAAATAGAGCATCTACTTCAATGCAATTAAGATTGAATTTGACTATATGTATTAGCTATACTATATTGTGTAAATATACTGTACAGTATAGAGTATATGGACAGAGATGCATTTAAATGATCCTATAATATTGTTCAATTCCATTTTAGTAAGAACTCAGCAATAGATGACCTCTGACCCCTGTGTAATGTTCATGGTAATCTAAGTTGCATTTCACAATCGCGTACAATTCACCTTGGTTGAATTCACTGGCTTAAACACATATGTGTTTATATATTATATATATATATGCATCAAACTTTATGAAACATATTGTCCTTCTTCTAATAGCATTTTCAGTTTCTATTCATGCTTTTCTATCCCTGCATCTCAATTTCCTTATTTTATTTTTCCACATTTCATTTACACCGCTCTAAAATGTGTCCTTGAATTCGGTGAAGCAAACCGTCACACAACACAACAAGGTGTCATGGGCAATATTAGCTGAGAAAATATCCATGGATCCACAAAATCTACCAGAAATAGTAGACCATCTGGGTATGTTTGGGATACTCCTTTCAATATACTGCGGTTTGGAACACACTAATTCTAATCTTGGATAATATTTAGGACGGATAGGCGAATTGAGACTCAGCATATGTTTCTGGGATTTCAGGAACTCAACAAGCTGATTTTTTAAAATAATGGAAATTGAATCAAGATATGCTTGTGCTTGGACAATCAAGTAGAAAGGTTTCTTTCTTTTTTGGTGTTTTTTCTCCTACCACTAAACCTATCTCTCCTTTTCTCGCAATTGTCCCATGCATTCTGAGGAGAAGAGATGAACACAAGGGCTAGTTATTCTCCTCCCTACAGTTTGCATTGCCATAGAAACATAGTGTTTGTATTGCTTGACCTTGTTTTAATCCTTGTGCCTTGCAGTGCCTTTAAGGGGCTTTTTTGCATGCTTAGCAAGGGGCCACCTTTTATATATCAGTCCACAGTGATATGTGGTGTTTTCTTAGGGTTACACTGTGGAGGGGAAGAGTGTGAAATATTTGACCTCAGTTACAACCTATAGGAGCTTGTGGGTGAGTGTGATTGGATTTTCTGTACCTGCAAGCCTGAGCAGTGTAGTTTTATGAAGAATACACTAATCAAACAATGTAGACACAAAAGCCCAAATCACACACATTAACAGAAGCTATAGATAATAGATAATAGATAAATAAATATTAGATAATAGACAAAATGGTTTCATTGATGTTGCAGTGTGTCATACCAGTGATAAATGTTCTATGGGTATTCTAGAGCAAAAAATAAAACTGCTGTACCTCTGATTCTGATGACAAATGACTGGGCTGGATGAAAAAGACAATGCAGAACCAAACCCAACTGGATAAGACAACACAGTGTGAACCGGAGAGGACGGTTCACACAAATGTCTTAGGTGGCTGGTAGCTGTGTTTTGGGTTTGGGTTAAACTGTTCAGCGATTAGCATTCAATAGCAATGTTTACCTGCAGTCTATTAATACATTCATAATCAGACTGATGGCTCAATTGGAGCAAAACCCTTTACGTGATTGCAGCACAATGCATGCAGACCAACATGGCGGCTCCAAAAAAAACATCCCCGTAACGCAATATTGGATGGAATGTCATCTACTTAATATCTTAATGCAGAATGATATTGTTTAACATCTGTTCAACATGTACATGTGGCGGGCTTTTTGCTTCAACCTTTCTTCAACTCCTGCCCGGTGAACAGAATTATGGCATTGGTGCATGTTATGGCACCTTAAATTAGGACAAAATAAGGGGCCTTAGAAGCCAGCTGGCCATATGCTGCCTTCAAAATTGTATTTTAAAGTTACAGGACATGATTTGACAGGAAAATAATCAATGATAATATGGTGGGATGCAGCCCAATGCAGAGCAGAGTTACTGTTACTACCACGAAGTTGATTATTTTCCAATAACATGTCGCAAAGTGTTTCATTCCTCTTATACCATAGCAATTTGCTAACGATTACATTTTTTTAAATTAATGAACAATACATGATACTTTTTAACTGTTTATACAGTGGGGAAAATAAATATATGATCCCTTGCTGATTTTGTAGGTTTGCCCTCTCACAAAGAAATTAAGGGTCTATAATTGTTATGGTAGGTTTATTTTAACAGGTAGAGACAGAATATCAACCAAAAATCCAGAAAAAACACATGATACAAATGTTATAAATTGAGTTGCATTTCAGTGGGTAAAATAAGTATTTGATCCCCAAGCAAAACATGACTTAGTACTTGGTGGAGAAACCCTTGTTGGCAAGCACAGAGGTAAGACGTTTCTTGTAGTTGGTTACCAGGTTTGCACACATCTCAGGAGGGATTTTGGTCTACTCTTCTTTACAGATCTTCTCTAAATCCTTAAGGTTTCTTGGCTGTCGCTTGGCAACTTGAAGTTTTAGCTCCCTCCATAAATTTTGTATAGGATTAAGGTCTGGAGACTGGCTAGGCCACTCCATGACCTTAATGTGCTTCTTCTTGAGCCACTCCTTTGTTGCCTTGTTGGTATGTTTTGGGTCATTGTCATGCTGGAAGACCCATCCAAGGCCCATCTTCAGTGTTCTGGCTGAGGGAAGGAGGTTCTCATCCAAGATTTTACAATACATGGCCCCATCCATTGGCCCCTCAATGCGGCAAAGTCGGCCTGTACCTTTAGCAGAGAAACAGCCCCAAAGCCTTATGTTTCCACCTCCGTGCTTGACTGTAGGGATGGTGTTCTTAGGGTCATAGTCAGCATTTTTCTTCCTCCAAACACGGCGAGTCGAGTTGATGCCAAAGAGCTCAATTCTGGTCTCATCTGACCACAGCACTTTCTCCCAATCCTTCTCTGAATCATTTAGATGTTCATTGGCAAACTTCAAATGGGCCTGTACATGTGTCTTTTTGAGGCGTATTGTGGCACCAATGGTTTGTCTGGTGACTGTGGTCCCAACTGCCTTGAGATCATTCACAAGCTCCTCCCGTGTAGTTTTGGGCTGATCCCTCACTTTTCGCATGATCATCCTTATCCCATGAGGCGAAATCTTGCATGGAGCTCCAGACTGAGGGCGATTGGTGGTTA
This sequence comes from Pangasius djambal, assembly GCA_022985145.1. Taxonomy (NCBI): domain Eukaryota; kingdom Metazoa; phylum Chordata; class Actinopteri; order Siluriformes; family Pangasiidae; genus Pangasius; species Pangasius djambal. Next base: position 12,458,146 of record CM040994.1, read on the forward strand.
TTTTGTATTTCTTCCATTTGTGAATAATCGCTCCAACAGTTGTCTCCTTCTCACCAAGCTTCTTGCTGATGGTGTTGTAGCCCATTCCAGCCTCGTGCAGGTATACAATCTTGTCCCTGACGTCCTTTGACAACTCTTTGGTCTTGCCCATGGTGGTGGTGAGGTTTGAATGGAAGATAGAGGTTCTGTGGACAGGTGTCTTTTATATACATAACGAGTTGTCGTTAGCACTTTCTTAAATTGACAGGACTAATCTGTGTACCACATGAGCACATAACCAGTCTGTGGGAGCCAGAATTATTGTTGGTCGTTAAGGGATCAAATACTTATTTTACTCACTGACATGCAACTCAGTGTAACATTAAAATGTAACATTTGTATCATGTGTTTTTTCTGGATTTTTGGTTGATATTCTGTCTCTATCTGTTAAAATAAACCTACCATAACAATTATAGACCCTTAATTTCTTTGTGAGTGGGCAAACCTACAAAATCAGCAAGGGATCAAATATTTATTTTCCCCACTGTAGTAACATTTAATGTTGTGAAATGCCTGTGAGACAAGTTAGTTCCTGTTATCACTTACGTTATAAGAGCAATACCAGAAAGTGCAAACTTGTCTGCTTTGAATACTCTCCCGTAGTGGAAAACTTACTGACTGTTATAAAGACACTGGAGACTCCTTAAATAAAAATAAATGCCTCATAACAGAAAGCTTTATCATATCAATTATTATACACGCTTCTTTGATAAATAACAATGTATTTTTAATCGGTTTAATGTTAATCTTAGATCATGTGGTGCATCTGCCTTACAAGTCCCTGTGAATTAGCTGTTACTATAGAAGCAATAACATATTAGATATGATTTGAATTACAACTTGAACTATTGTCAGAGGTGCTGTTATAGAAAATTAATCAACAAATCAGATCAGAGAATTCAAGAGTGTTGTATGAGTGAATACAATTACAACATAGGGTGTTATATAAATGATTATCAGCAAATGCCTTGTCTATACTGGTACATAGCCTAAATAGTGTGGGAATAGTGTGGGAAACATATCGGTTGCTTATTTTCAGACACTTTGAGAAGATTTGGGACACTACCTGTCACAGGCCCATGGGACTTGTTCCACTGAAAACTAGGCTAGTAATCAAGCAAACAAATATGACTGGGGTTTGAGCACAAGACTATTCCTGCTCCTTCACTGTGTAAGCAGTGTGTTGTATATGTGTGCAGGATGTGTGAAAATGCCTCTCGCTGGGGAACTGGAACTGCACGTGTGAGAGTGGTTCAGAGAGCTGAATTCACAGAGTGCATCCTGAAGGATGTGTCATCTTTATGAAAACTTCAATCCATTAAGCTGCATTCTACTTCAACATTTTCTCATTTAGACCTGCTCATACACACAACAATTTTATATGCTCTAGCTTATTGCTGATATGCATATCAGCACTTCACTGTCAGATGATATCAGAATCATAAGAAAGGAAGGCAATGGAGGACAGCTTGGTAGGAAAATAAAGTGATGTGCTTGTATCCTAGCAACCCCTCTATCCCGTCTTGTCTCCAGTCTCTCTGCAGTGATAGCGTTTGTTCCCTACAGACTCACATACACTGGTCAAGCAGCAAAATAAAGGCCTTTCACTTGTTTTTGGTTTTCAAATATGGACTCACGCTAATAGAAAGACTGAGAGTGTGCATAGCTCAATTAACAGGCATATTCATATCATATTCATATCCATGTATTCTACTAAAATGTATTGCTATAAAATCCATAATGGCTGAGTGACTTTATCCATACTTATCTATGGTTTGGGAATGCCTACGTATGGTGCAGTAATACTGTTACATGGTTTGAGCTTCATTTGTGCATGCTTCTGCATGATTTGAGAAAGCTTTCATACGTTTGAGTATGGTTTGTATTATAGGAGAATAGTTTTATGTGGTTTGAACATACATTTGGATTATCTGACCATGGTTTAAGAATGGGTTTACATGGTTTGAATGTGATATGATCATGATTTTGCATTGTTTGGTCATTACAAAAATGTTTTTTAAACATATTTATTCATTTGCATAAAACGCATATTAGGAAACTCATGTTCAGCAGGACAAGTGCAGTTATCACCCTGGTTGGACTCCACTGAGCACAGTATTTGCCAGCATCTTTGGTGGCCACTCTCTGTATGCGGTGTCCTACTTCTTTTGCGTTCAAATGACGAATGACCCTTAAATGAATGCTGTATAGTGACCAGGTCAGTCTTTTCCATAGCACAGTGAACACTTAGGGAACTCCCAGTTTCCTGCAATCCATGTAATTCTTCTTGCTGAGAGACGAGTCGCTACTTGAAGCTGGTTGTTATCCAGAGTTAGTGGTCTGTTTCAGAATGTAGAAAAGGCTGCTCAAAGCAACTCAATGTGGTAATACATACTCAGCTTCGGCCACATTAGACAAATAAAACGATGTTATTATGATAAGAAATTACCGATAGTTAAGAAGCTAAGAGGTTAATTATGATGTTAGTGTAAATGACGCATCAAGAAGTTTATATTCTTAGAGATGTTTGGTTCTGTGTTTTATTTCTGCCTCTTAATTTAATTAATACTAGCTTCATTGTTATGATGACCTGCAGTGGACTGGCGTCCCATCCTGCCTCGCACCTAGTGTTTCTAGGATAGGCTTCGGATCCACAACCCAGACCAGGATAAAGCGGTTACTGAAGATGAATGAATAAATGATTTATTGTTATGACCACATTTCAGTATTGCTAAATCTCAGTATATGTGGCTGCTATAATAAAAGCTGCTATTTATTTTAACCTTTTAAGGGTATTTTGATCACAATTCAACCTTTTATAGATTTGAATATTGGCACTGGAGATGTTTAAAACTATTTGATTGATACTTGCAGACTTTTTGACAGACGGGTCAAGCCTTTAGCTGCAGACTGCAAATTGTTAGAAGAGAATTTTCATTTAAAAGCCACTTTTTCACCCCCTATGCGACCAACACCTATAAATGACTTGATTATTCCATAATATTCTTTGTGCCCATACTGAGTGAGTCCTCTCAATAAATTTTAAGCCATATGGGGGCCTTTTAATTGCTTGAATGTGGATAAAAACACCTGCTTGACACAGTGTCCCAAATTTCACCCCAAATGTCATAGCTAAAAGCAGAACCCCCTGCCGGTAGTGCACGGAGTGCAGTGTGTGGCCAGAGTAAGTGTGAGCTAAATGAGTGTGGTGGTGTTAAGGAGGATGCGAGTCCCGTTACCACATGGCTCTTTTCCAACGAGAGACGTTTTGAGATCAGACACAGGAACCGGAGCTGAGCAACAGCAAGAACAGCAAATCCGTCCATCTTTCGGCATCAGACCCAGCCGAGAGCTTTCTGCACACACCCCCGTGTCCCGCTACACAGACCTTTATTCCTATTTATCCTTCTTTTATTCTGGTATAAGGGATTTGAACTGAGCCTTTGGGGTTGAGACTGATAACAGGTGATCAGCCAAGAAAGGATTTACTGCACGACCTTATATTGGTGAGTAAAACATCTTCGTCGGATTCATCAGTTTTGTTATCATTTGCAGCTCGTGTTTCTTGTAATCAGAGATAAATGTGTCCACTGTGTTGGCTCTATAGTATTATAGTCACACACAGGTTAATTAAATGTGCGTCTCTGATGCGCTTTTGCGCCCCGTGTGTGAGTGCGGGCGTCTGTGTGCGTGCGTGTGTGTGCGTGCGTGCGTGCGTGTGTGTGTCCGTGTGTCTGCATGTGCGCGCGCGTGTGTCTGAGTTTCGTCGCGAGACGTTTCGGAGTCGGGTCCGGCTTACTCCTCGCATGCTCCGGCTCGGACCCTGCGCTTTACCCGCTTTTCGCTCGCAGGCTGTTGGGAGGTGATGACAGCCGACAAGCCCGGGCCCATGGTGAACGGGAGGCACGCGGAAGACGCCGAGGCTCCGCGCGCGAGCCCCGTGCACGAGCGCGGCCAGTGGGGCAGCAAGGTGGAGTTCATGCTCTCGGTGGCCGGAGAGATCATCGGACTCGGCAACGTGTGGAGGTTCCCATATCTCTGCTACAAGAACGGAGGAGGTGAGACGCGCCACATCGTCCATTCATCATCATCTCGCCGAAAAACGTTTTAATGCCAAAACTCTTAAAGGTGCACTGATATACAAAGCACAATCAACACCTATTTAGAAGCATTACAGTGCTGAAATAATGTCTACACTGTCTAATCTACTCTTAATCAAGGAATCTTTGGAAGGTTAATGATTCCAGCTTTCTAAAGAGGTTCCACTTGGAAACTTTTCCAAGTAGGACCTTTGGAAGGTGATTTTTTAAATTTTATTTTTATTTTTGCATCCCCATTTTAATGCAAGTTGACCAATTGGAGGTCTGGACAAACATCCAGAAATATGGCATATACCCAGTGCTAGCATGTTTTTTAGTGTTAAAAACATTACTTGTGGGAGCTGTTGGTGAAGGGGTTATAGACAGATTATAGAAGATGTTCAACTCTTTCCAACTATATACTTGTGGAGGGTTTTAGAAATTATTTTAGCTGTTTGTTCTGGATGTATGTCTGCACCAGAGCTTTGGCAACAGCAACAGCTTTCTAGGTATGGTAAATACCATGGTGTATTGGGTTAAATTGGAATTTCAGTGGAATTTAAAACCTAAAGTGCCAAAAAAAAAGAGATTGCATTTATTTTTTAGGGGACAAACTGAAGAACGCTTAAGCGTGCTAGAGAGATGCATCTTAAAAGCAAAAGTAATGGCTAAATCAGTACTTTAAGTGTGACTTTAACACCGAGGAGGTTGACAGGCTGTGTTTATCTAGGCTTGGATCAAACTAGGCAAAAACATCCAAAATCCATAAATCCAGCTGGTTATAACTGACCCCCATATGGATTTGTTCAACACTCTTCTTCATAAAGAGTTTCCATTTATCTTAACTAAAGCCAAACAGCAAGTTATTAGTTGGCGTCCAGGTTTAGCTTCTTTAGGTTCACACTAGTGTGAACACACAGCTTAACGGTGTTCACGATATGCTGTACAATGATTATGCATTTACATTAAAGAAATATAACTTATACAGTGTTCTTAAACCATGTGTTATAGTAATGGTTTGTTTCACAATGTTGTTAGGAAATGCTCACACAGATTTCCCAGTGCCAAACTAACATTTTGCGCTTTTAGCACAAAGGGTTCTAGCTTTCTAATGGAAACTTTCTTGGTTCTACTTAGAAACTTTCTGTTAACAAGAAACTTGAGTTGTTAAGTTCTATACAAAACATTAGGGATTCCTGAAAAACACTTTAGGGTGTGAAATAAAACATTTTTTCAGAGTATGGCAACGATTTTCAGAAGAACCAGAAAGATTAAAATAAAATTTGGATAGTCCAGGAAGCAAAATTTCCTAAAACGGTAACATTAAAAAGTAGTCTCCTACCCTGCTAACTTAAATAAATATTGCTAGCAGGAGCAAGGATAAGTTCATGACTACTAGTTAGCATTATTCACGGTGAATAAAAGTATCACATGCTCACCTGAAATGACAATATTTGCAAAAATAGTAGCATTTATTAGGTTAAGTCGAACTAATTGATTTAGGATTTGAAATGGTCGTCACTACAGTAGTTTTCAGCTATGCAGTGTAGCCTAATTTTGGCCATTTTTACAGATGACAGTGTGTCTTATAATAGTCTTATTAATAAACTTTACATAAACTTTAAATTAAATGCTTTAAATTAAACATACGCTTCTCCTCATGTAACGGATCATATTAACATGAACTGAATTCATTAATTGAATTGAATGTAATGGTGTTCAGGATTCATATTCCATGATACTGACTGAAAGACCAAAGTAGCCACTGTCCTTGTAATGGAGAAAATTGTCCCACTCAGAGGAAAGATGACAGCTGATGCTTTTGGTATGAAATGACGCTGTCTCTATGAGACTCTCAGTGTTTGTTTACAGTGTTAATGCAGGAACTCGCTCTGTGGCTGAATGATCTCTCTGTTTTTCAGGTGCTTTCTTTGTGCCTTATGTTATCTTCTTTGTGTGCTGCGGTATCCCCGTATTCTTCCTGGAGACAGCGCTAGGTCAGTATACCAGCGAAGGAGGAATCACATGCTGGAGAAAAGTGTGTCCACTTTTTGAGGGTAAGTAAAGGTTAAAATTCCTTTAACCAATAATGTCAGCTAATATAATTTCTATACATCTTTTTTGCAAGCAGGGCTTTGTTGATATGACTGGGAATTTATTACAGTGAATACACAGTAGAAACAGCGATGTAAAAAGATAACTTATATCAGGACAAATACTTGGTCAGAGGGAATAAAATATGCTATAAGGTGACAAGTATACCATATATTAAGTAAGTCTAATACAAGAAAATAATGTGTACTCACAATGCTGAATCAGGTTATGTTTTTTTTTTTATGTTTCACTATGAGATCCCAATTTTGACTCTGAGTAGCACATGATTAGCGCCACTTAGTGCCCTACAGTGAGTTTGGTGGTTGTTCAAATCTTAGTTCAGACATGGTCACTGTTTCATTGGTGTGATTTTGCCAATGCTGATAGGTCTGAAACCTTAACTTGAAATCGTCCAATTTTATCAACTGTAATAAATGCCCATGATTCACTTAATACCAAACAGAGACGTGATGTTGTACCATGACAGGGAAATCTGAGTTTTATACTAGCAGTAGTTTTATACTACCCTTTACATTTAGATGATGTACAATAAAGTTATTCCAGGGTTGCCTAACCCCTCAAATATGCTAAAGGGTGTTCTGTAAAGAAGCGAAAGTCAGAGAAATCAGTGTTTCTGATAAACTACATGTGCAATCTTCCTAACAAGTCAGTTTTTAAGAAATATTCTGTGCATCGTTATTTGACATGTATTGGTACTCATGACAAATGTGAAGTTACCCTGGGTGTACTTATGATTAAGAAAGTAATAGGTTTGATTTATGATTAAGAACTAATATAGCCTAATAGTATGATAAATATCCTTGTATTTCTTTCTTTTTAAGGTATTGGTTATGCAACTCAGGTCATCGAAGCGCATCTGAACGTGTATTATGTGATTATTTTGGCATGGGCAATCTTCTACCTGTTTAACTGCTTCACAACCGAGCTGCCCTGGGCCTCCTGTGGCCATTACTGGAACACAGGTCTGTTCATGTCTACATCACAGTTCAGGAGTGTTATTATGGCAGTCTGTGTTTAATCTCACAATAGATTCTCAGAGATAGAATTTAATTTAATTTAGATTTAATTTTTTTTAGAATTATGAAAATGAACCACACCTCTCACCCTAACCATCATTCCTACACATTACACACGTGATTAATTTTGGTAATTAAAGTTAAGTGTATATATTTTGGAAGGGAATTTATATATATTGCAATATTTTTTCAAACTAGCCTAATTTGGCAATCCTGTCATTAACTGTAATGTCCGCATGGGGCAGTGTGATTCCTGCCCATGGGGCAGTTTGATTCCTGCCCAGTGGGCCGTTATAAGCACTTGTTGCAGTTCCCATTTTAACCAATAGGCGCAGTAATAATGCTGCATTCAAATAAAATTTGTAACTCGTAATTTCTGACCTCCGACTAGGAAAAAACTAAGAAAACAACCCCTCAACTCGTAATTCCTACTTGTAAACTCGGAATGGTCTCCTCAACCCCAAATTCAGCAAATGATGTCAAATAAGCACAGCATCACAGCATCACAGCAACAAATGCTCACAGCATCAACTGTAAACAAAGTACCACTACCTCTAAATGAGTTATACTATATATACAAGTATTAGCTTTAGATTGATCAACATACAGACCTATTTGCTTGTTAAATCTATAACATTAACTATGTCGTTTACTGTTTTCAGGAGGTAAATATACATCACTCATCTCTGGCTAGCTTTTTGCTAACACATGGAGGCATCCATGTTTTTTCCAACTTTGTAGCTTATCCTGAATTTTGAGCTCACAATCTTCCAGTCACTAGTATGAAGCCATAACTGCTGAGCTACATTACTGAGTGATTATTAAACATTTCATCTTGCTGGATGTTACTAAATCAGCTTTGTTAAGGTATGAAAAAACATACCAACCTGCAACCCTACTGTGTATAAGTAGATGCAACTGGCTATTTGAGATATATTATTTTAATGGAAATACTAATAGAATTATTCAGTAGTGTTACCAGCTCACAACTTCAGGGTCCTTGGTTTGATCCTGAGCTCAGGTTACTGTCTGTGTGGTGTTTTGTATTTTTTCCCAGTGTCTGCGTGGACTACTTCCGGGTTCTCTGGTTTCTTCCCACCATTTAAAAAAAACTTGTCAGTGGGTGCTAATTGCCCCTAAGTGTGAATGTGTGTGTCTGCAATATACTGGCATCCCATCCAAGGTGTATTCCCTGCTTGTGCCCAGTGTACCACAACCCTGACAAGGATAAAGTGGTTACTGAAGATTGATTCAATGAATGAATGAATAATTGAATGAATGAATAAACACAATTTAATACATGCCAATTCCATTTTTTTTTTTTTTTTAGAAAACTGTGTGGATTTCAACAATGCCAGTGTGGCAAACCTCAGCAACCCCTTTGCCACCTCACCAGTCATGGAGTTTTGGGAGTAAGTATAAAATTTGCTGTATTTATTTGTAACATTTAAAATCTTTGATAGATGGTATGCTAGCAAAGTATTGTCATAGAAATGGTAACTGAATATAGAAACAATATATATTAACAATATCTTCTATTGTTTTTTCAATAATGTAAACTTACTAAAACAATTCCTGTTTTTTTAAAATGAGAGCTTCTTTTGTCAGACTCTAATTTGACAACAGTCTGTAGAGATTTCATTGAGAAACTAGTTTCAAGACTTCACGTGACTTCCACTTATGATCTATCTGGTGTCATCAGCATAAAAGCCAAGGAAGTCACAAAGCACAGTGATGCTCACGCTTGCCAGACAGCTTTTGGCATGGCACATCCATGGAGCATTTGGGCCACCGCTTACTATTCCACAGAACTGCGTAACCTTTTTCACTGATAATTTGTCATTCTTTTCGCATTGCTGTTGTGAACAAGCATCAAAAGGGCAGTCGCACAGCTAGAAATGGTATGGACACAAATTTGGCACAGAATGTTTTCTGTATGTTTGCCAAGGCCAGGCCTTAGCAGTCAGATCGTTCTTACGACTCAGACCTTGGACATCATCCAGGAACATGTCAGAGATGATTAATGGCAGAAGGACAGAGAGCCTGAGACAGGACTGTGGCTTTTATACATCTAATATGAATCCCGCAAAACTGAAAGTGCGATTGATTTTAAGTACAAACATGTCAGGGTAACTTAAGGGTTATAAAAGTAATATAATCAGACCTTGTTTAATCACTGTAAAATGGTCTGGTTTGGGTTCGGTTCAGATCAGATTTAGGGAATACATTTAATCTTCACCTTTGACCTGTTACTGAATGAATGTCCGTTCCACTTTCCTACATGGTGATTGATAAATGGAAAATATGAACTAATATGAACTTCTTCTCATAATATGGCCATGTTTTCATAGTGAAATTATTTTTTGTTCAGGCGCCGTGTCCTCAGTATATCCGGTGGAATTGAGCAGGTTGGGAAGCTGCGCTGGGAACTCGCTCTGTGCCTTGCAGTCGCTTGGGTCATATGTTATTTCTGCATATGGAAAGGTCCTAAATCAACTGGAAAGGTAACACACACACACACACACACACACACACATATATATATATATATATATATATATATATATATATATATATATATATATATATATGTATATGTATGTATGTATATATATATATATATATATATATATATATACACACATACATACAGTCAGTATATATACAGTATATATAGTACCTCCATTTTCAGGGGCTCAAAGGTATTTGGATAAAGTGACATAATTGTAAATATAACCATAATTTTAATACTTGGATGAAAATCCTTTGCAATCAATGACTGACTGAAAAACTCACATTCTGAGTTTCCTCCATGGAGATGCTTTGCCAGGCCTTCACCGCAGCCACCTTCAGTTGCAGTTTCCCTACAAAGACATAATACTTTTGGACAAAACACAAACTTTAATAGTGACAAAGTGACCAGATTGAAAATTGCATTTTGGAGAAAATGTGTTGGAAAAATCAACCTGGAAGATGCTTGGTGGAACATGTAGAATAGTTTGGAGAGTCTGTGTTAATGTTATTTACTGAAGTTTTGCAGGGAGGTATTTGTGTAAGAATGGGAGAAAGAAACGAATGAATATGGAATTTTACTGATTCAGTTCCAGCTCTCTTTCCTTTCCTTGCATATATAAATATTGGGGCAGTCAGTCTCATATTTACAATTATAGTCTTTAACATTTTGATTAAAGAGAGATGGCTAATGGCTATCTACATCTAGAACATTTAGAACTAAAAATGAATTTAGCTTTCAGAAGGACGGGGGGCCTCATCTGCATGAAGGTCTTCAAGAGGACACACAGTAGTTCAGCTGTCAAGAACTACTGACTCAACCTTAAGCTTAGCTGGCCATGTTCCAGGAGAGGTTTAATTAATTAAAAAAAGCAATCAACATTAACTAAAGCGTAACATGATGTAAAAACTCAAGCAACCTACTAATAGCCTACTACTTCTGTTACAAAAATTATCATGGAAGAAATGATTATATATTTTTTCCGGAAGAAAGATAAAGTTTGGCCTTCTGTTGTCTTCACCCTGTACTCCAGTCCAATGAAGACTTTCATCCTCAGATGCTAGCCTTCCTCTGGATGTGATTCGCTTAGTGGTCTTTAAGAACACCGAACAGACTCAATGAGCCAGAAAGAAGAAAAGGAGAGGGATGTGGAGTGGGGGGGGGGTTGTGTGGGGCAAAAACAAATGGGTTCACATTGTACAGGTCCCAGAGAAAAGAACTCGGCATCGAGGCCCTGTATCTCTTGAAGTAGCTTTTGTTTGGCCATGAAGTAACAGGGAAGAATGTCCCTTCACGGCGAGGCTTTAGTGGCCAGGCCAAGATTGATTTCTGTATTCACTGATGGAAAGTAGAGCGTTCATGAGGAGCATGCAGAGTTCCTCAGCTCGCCTCTTCCCTTCTGTGAGGAATTATGGTGGCTAGTGAGGCACTTTTTTACTCCTGTTTGAACGCTATACACAGTAGAGCATTCAGGGCTATTGCTAGGCTGCTCACCACAGGCCTTTTGTGGCCCAGTGTGATTCTCACATAAGCCGGCAGTAGATTTATGGCATGGGGCTGACCTGTGAATCCGAGGGTTTAAACGTTCGCCCAGGGAGAGCTGGGAGAAAGTCAGCATGCTTCCGAGACTCATGGCGAGTCGGAGCATTGTTTGTAGAAACCATGCACTTGCATCTGAGCGCCAAACAGAGGATTCACTTTCTGTGGTGCCCACAGTTTGATATATGTAATCATAGTGTTAGACTAATTGAAAACTATAAAAAATTAAGAACTGGGAAATGTTCCTGCAAATATGCTAAAATGACAATCTCAGAGCTTTTTGTTTGTTGTTCCAGACTCAACAACTTCAGTTGTTTTTAATCTGGTGCAGGTGAAAAAGTTCTAACTCGCGCTTCAATTAAATGTGTCTCAAAATAAACAGAAGAGTCAATTTTTTTTGCAACAATGATCCTTAATAAGCAAGCAAGAATTGGCTATAAGAAATTGGCCTTGATTACCTAACTATGTGAACAGGATACCTGTTAATCCCCATAAAGTCACGCTTGTTGTCCTGAAATTTTAACCTTAAGTACAGTAAATGGCTGAGGTCAAAGTGAAGGCATTGGCAATTGTATGTTGCTTTGCCACACATTTTCCCACACTGCCAACACATCCCGGTTGGGCTCCTTCTAGAGGGAAACAGGGCAGAAAGCTTTTATTTCCAAACCCTGTCTTGTCCTTGCATGGACTTGACTGAACGCCAGAAGGACAAGAACCTAGTGCCACCCCCCAAGTGCGGTATTGTTCTTGGAGCTGAAAGAACTTCACTATGCTGGAACTCATTTCTATGGACCTTGAATAGGTTTCTGCAAAAAAATAGTGTTAGCCACCCAAGCTAAAAAACCTCTAAAGTATATCTGAGAGCAAGCCGTGGCCTGATGTTCTGCCATGACTTGTACGATGGAGTGAAGAATCAAAATCCGCTTGTATCTCGTGAGACAAATCTCTTTCCATTATTGTTGGAGACTTGATAATGATTTAGACTGTGAACATGGTGTTGACAAATCACAAACCGGTAGCCTCTTGGGTATTGTATTTTTGTCCTTTTTTGTTAGTGAGACATGGTGCTAAGTGCTTCTTTCCACCAAAACCTCTGGCTCAGAGCTGAACCTTGTCCTTTCCCCTGAGAATCAGTCTTTCATTTGGATCTCAATTAGGCTTTTGAGAGCTGAACCTGCCTGCTTGGCATGCTTCAGAGCATTCCTTAACCCCTTCTCACCATCTCAAGAGTGTCGCTCCCACCACTCATCCTCCCTCATTCACTCAAAGACCATTCACTTACACTTGGTAGACTAGAGAAAGAAAATCTCCTCCTGTATTCGTTTTTCCTGGTGTCATCCTTGCTTTAGCTCATTAAGTGTCTACACCTTTCAGACAATATGTCTACTGAAAAAATAGCTGGGAGTAGCATGGATTCTGTGCTGGTCCAGGCTAGTATATGGTAATTAATGTTATCCTGGTACTCGTTTAGCTGGTCAACAGGTATGGCCATGCTAGTTGACTAGCAAAATCTTGTGGTCTTAATGGTACAACTAACGTGGCCTTGCTAGTTCATTTCTGACAGTCAGTGCATTAGCTTTTTTTCCACCATTGATTTTGTCTGTTACACCGAGTAAGTATGTACTCTGCATAGGGTGACTTCTTCAGTGAATATACAGTTTCATAACCTTTACCAATACTATTCTTCCTGCAGGTGGTGTACGTTACTGCAACCTTCCCCTATTTCATGTTGGTGATCCTGCTCATTCGAGGGATCACACTTCCTGGTGCAGCAGATGGAATCAAGTTCTACCTTTACCCTGACATCTCTCGGCTCTCAGACCCTCAGGTAAGAACATGCTTCTTTACGCCTTGTCACCTTTGTTCCAGGTGAGCTTGTTACCTGTTTATGAATTTTAAAATTTATACAAAACAAGTGTTCCTTTATACAGACATTGCTTAGAAAGTCCAGTAGGTGCCCTCCATCTAATTAATAAGTCTGAAAGTTTTTTGACCTGCTTGCATAGAATAATAACTTTATAATAACTTAATGACTTTTGGCTTCCGATTTATTTGATGCAGCAGATCTGATTTCCCCTAGACATAGATTCCAAAATAAAATACCTTTCTAATCCCTTAAATTTGGAGGACCCATCAGCAGGTCAAGACTTTCATTCCTCACACAATTCCTCATACCTCACTCTACATACACATTCATACTTCACGCTACATTCATGCTATGTACTGTACACCAATTCAGCCATAACATTAAAACCACTGACAAGTGAAGTAAATAACATTGATTATCTCATTACATTGGTACTTGTCAAAGAGTGGGATATATTAGGCAGCAAGTGAACAGTCAGTTCTTGAAATTGATATGTTGGAAGCAGGAAAAATGTAAGATCTGAGCTACTTTGCCAAGGGCCAAATTGTGATGGCTAGATGACTGTGTCAGAGCATCTCCAAAACAGCAGGTCTTGTAGGGTGCTCCTAGTATGCAGTGGTTAATACCTACCAATAGTGGTCCAAGAAAGGACAACCGGTGAACTGGCGACAGAGTCATGGGTACCCAAGGCTCACTGATGCTTGTGGGGAGAGAAGGCTAGCCCATCTGGTCTGATCCCACAGAGGAGCTACTGTAGCACAAATTGATGAAAAGTTAATGCTGGCTGTGATAGAAAGGTGTCAGAACACACAGTGCATCTCAGCTTGCTGCGTATGGGGCTGCATAGCCACAGACCAGTCAGAAGGCCTATGCCGACCTCTGTCCACTGCCAAAAGCACCTACAATGGGCATGTGAGCATCAGAACTGGACCGTGGAGCACTGGAAAAAGGTGGCCTGGTCTGATGAATCATGTATTAGTTTTCATGTGGATGGCCGGGTACGTGCTTTGCTTAACTGGGGAAGAGATGGCACCAGGATGCCCCAGAATGGAAAAAGGCAAGCTGGCAAAGGCAGTGTGATGCTCTGGGCAATGCTCTGCTGGGAAACCTTGGGTCCTGGTGTTCATGTGGATGTTACTTTGACATTTACCATCTACCTAAACATTGTTGCAGACCAATTATACCCCTTCATGGCAATAGTATTCCCTAATGGCAGTGGCCTCTTTCAGCAGGATAATGCACCCTGCCACACTGCAAAAATTGTTCAGGAATGGTTTGAGGAACATGACAAAGAGTTCAAGGTGTTGACTTGGTCTCCAAATTCACCAGAGCTCAATCCGATTGAGCATCTGTGGGATGTGCTGGACAAACAAGTGCGATCCATGGAGGCCCCATCTTGCACCTTACAGGACTTAAAGGATCTGCTACTAATGTCTTGGTGCCAGATAGCACAGCAACTTCAAGACCTTCAGAGGTCTTGTGGAGTCCATGCCTCGACAGGTCAGAGGTGTTTTAGCAGCACAGGGGGGGACCTACACAATATTAGGCAGGTGGTTTGGCTGATCAGTGTATATTTCCCATTCATTTCTGAATAACACATTTTAAGTTAAGTAACTGAAGTTTAAGATGGGATTTAAAGAGTAAATACAATCTATGGAAAAAAATCTTTAGTGATATTTAACAGTGGTTGAAATGGAACACAGATTACGTTTGTGTAGCAATTTTCACATCAGGTTTGAAAATCTCACCACCATTTTAAGCTGTAAATTTTGAGAAAAGTTGTAGAGAACAACCTAAACTTTCTCAACTGCCTCCCGTCTGTCAGTGGTAGCATGATTTTCAGTCACAACTGATAGCATTTTAAGCTGTGTCTTAGCGTAACAGAAGACTTGAGGGTGTGGTGCAGAATTTGCTTTCCATTGGGCTACCAAAACATTTCAGTAGTAAACAACAGATAATATATTTTCAGTAAGTATGTGTTATCAACAGTCTTAAATGACTTAACTGACATTACTCTGTTGGTTTGCTGACCTTTTACCAGGCATGTGGGGTAAATTTGTGGTCAATATTCTGTATATATTCTAAATGCTAATAAGTAGTCATGGCTTCATAACTTCAGAGCTTCCTAGCTTCAGAGCATCATATCTGATGATGATGATAATAATAAATGATCAAGCTTGGTGGGCTGCACCTGATTTTGCTATTTTTGTCCAGTACAACACTATGCATTCGGGTTTAGAAGAGAACATTTTATCTGAGAATTTGATAGAAAACTATATTAATATTAAGATATGATAATGCTATAAATTATGATAAAAGGTATTAACATCATATGAAATTGAAATATGAAAAAAATTAATGCATTGTGTATTTGCATGGGCAACTTATATGAAAAGTATTAACCGGTCAATGTTACGGTGAAGGGAGGGATTACTGGCCATATTCTGTGTAAGATGGGGTTGTTAATGTATAAAGTTAATGTGCCCCATTTGCCATCACCATTGTTCAGTTAGGGAGGTAATGTTAAAAGTCTGCCTAAGATTCAGAGGTGAAAGGAGAGTGAGCGAGGAGGATGTATAAGGAATGAAAAGTGGAGAGAAAAGCAGGGTGAAACAACAAGGGTAATAAAGGACTGTTGTTTGGCTGGGAGAGCCTCGGACACCAATGTTTAATTAGCTTTCAGCATGTACAAAAAGTAGTCTGTTCCCACTCTGTGTGCTCTGTTGTATATCACCCACGCTGCCCAAGTCTCTGCACCCAAGGGTCTCCTTTTGTGTTCTTTTTCATTTAGATATCACATACAAGATGTAATATTTCATGCAGGAGCAGACCATGCAAAATGAAAATGCTGTGCAGAACAGGATATCAGATAGAGAAGAAACTGCATACTGCTACACATAGTACAGTATAACAGAAAGGCCATTTGGTCTAGTTACCAGAAACTATTCTAGATAGCTAAACTACATTTGCATGTACATTTTGCTCAATGGGCAGACACTCCTGATCCAAAGGAACTTATAGTTGAGAGAGGATACAACTGAGGAGATGAGGACTAAAGGTCTTGCTCAAGGACTCAACTGTGGCAGCTTGGCGATGCCAGGATTTGAACTTACAACCTGCCAATCAATAGCCCTTTATCGTTCTTATGTGATCTTAAGCAAACAAAATATTTTTAATTTTAGGCACTTAAAAGAGAAAAAAGGAAAAGTCATGACAGGCTGAAATATTGTTCCTTATTTCAGTAAAACAGCTTTTGTTATATTAAGACTATATAATAAAATATGGAATTTGGAATAGAGAAATAGACTCTAAGATGAGGAAATATACTATAGCCATTGTCTGCATCAGTTCTTGTGCCAACTTGCCTAGGCTCTGTGCGTGCTCATGCCATTTTTGGAAATGCATGAAATGTGCATGAGTCCAAAATCCATTAACCACTTGTATATGTCTCTTTTGATTCTTAGCACATCAGCTACATCATTAATTTTGAATTGTTGTTAGGATACCTGAAGGTTAGATAACTCTACTTAGCTTTCCTTTACATTCAGAATGACACATTTAGAATACTCATTGGTAAAATTGGTATAATCTGTAAAGGAGTGCAATTGTTTCTTAAATTTATACTTCAGCTGAGCACATGTATTTATACACTTGTACATCATCCAATTCACATATGCGTCTGTTTAATTTTCCACATTTATGAATAGTTGCATTTATTTATAAATGAGACGAAGGTAAGTTAACATTCAGAAAACTTTATTTCTATATTAAGAAAGGGGGAAAAAACTTTCTTTCACTCCAGGCCAACCATCTGCTGACCCAAACAAGACAAAACAAACCTCCAAATTAGCCACAACACCAATAAGCAACTCTTAAATAACTTAGCATCGTGTCCAGGCGAAGCTGTTCTTGCATATCCACAGTGGCCTAGTGGGAAACAGAAAGGTTGTAAATGACCACGGGTGCAGAATGGATGTTCTTGGAGGGAAGCTGCTCTGAGTTTGTGAGGTCAGATGAGTTTCCCTGGTTACTCGCCAGAGGAAGTGAATACCGCAAGCTGTCAATTGTTTTCACAGTAAAGGAGATTAGTGGCTCAATGGTTATGTGAGAGCAGTTTAAAAGAGGCTCTGGCTTAATTTGCCTTCCACGCACAAATCCCATGGCCAAATTTTTTACACTTTCCTTGCACAGGAAGAGGATAAATCAATTCAGGCCCTCTCAAGTCTGTAGATAACATAAAAAATATGGGGCACTTTTTTAAAATAATTTAGGTGCATGTCAGTGGAAAACTGGTTGGCTACTTTTATTCGTGTGTGGCAGAATCCAGGCAAGAACTGCTGAAGGGGCCAATACAAGCAATACAAGTACCATAGACCTACTTACCGTACCATCTGTATTTTAAAATTTCATGGCATAGCAAGCAGAATTGTATCAGGTTCTGTTGGGAAATATATATTTGGCAGTTTTAGATAGCGCTTTATTATTTTAACCATCAAAGGCAGCCATGTGTGATGTAAGGAATAAAACAGGACAGGGCATGCTGTTATAGGAATGTAATCAACGATGGGGTGGTGTGATGATGGGGTCTGTTACCACTCTGAAGTTAATTATTTTCCTATTTTGTTCCTCATAAAACAACAGCAATTTGCCAGCAATTACACTTTTAAAAATGTGTTAAAAACAACTGCTTTACCTCTGACTATGACAAAGCAGCTCCGACAGTACTTCCATCTGTAACATAAATGATGTTTATATTAATGCTGTAATTGTAATATGTTATTATTCCCATAGTAACAGCTCATTCACAGGGACCTATTTGGAAGACACTCCATATAAACTCAGAATAATAATGGACAGAAATGTGGTGCTGTTTAACAAAAAACAACTTATAATTATTGTTGTGAGGTTTTCTGTTATACAACATTTATTTAACATGTATGGAAGGAGTCTCCAGTGTCAGCACTTTGTAACAGTCAGTTTACAAGTTTCCCAACATGAGAGAGTCTTCAGTACAGAGAAGTTTGCACTTTTTGGTTTCTTAAACACATGACAGTCTGCATTTTTTGTCTAATTAACTTCAAGAGAGAGTAAAAAAGAGAGCGTGGTGAGCATGTGACTGGTTACAGCTGTTATAATATAAGCTATAACAGGAACTAACTTGTCTCACGGATGTTCAATAACATTAAATGTAACTTTAATATAAACACTGTTATATGTCATTGATTAATAAGTTACAAATTGTAATCATCATCAAATTGCTGTGGTATAAGCAAAATAACACAATTCAGGGTAGTCTGTTGTGTGTTATTCCTGTTGTTATAACATGTAAATGTTATTATGTTGTTATAACATGTAAATGTTATTAAATGTAAATGTAATCCTTTCCTTAGGTGTGGGTGGATGCCGGAACTCAGATCTTCTTCTCATATGCCATCTGTCTGGGATGTCTGACTGCTCTCGGGAGCTATAACAGTTATAATAACAACTGTTACAGGTAAACGTTGAATTTGTAAAAACAACAACAACAAGAACAACAAAAACCCTCATTGTAGGCCTACACAATTATGTTTCTGTTTCACTAACTGTGATGAGCTGTGTGAGATTCTAATCTCAATTGCTGAAGCCTTGATGTTCATTAATTAAGATTGGTCTGCATTATCACATATAAGGGCTGTTTAGAAGCCTTATTTGCATATTGCATCCTTTTGCAATATATTAGTATAACAAAAGTACAAAACTGTGTTAATAATGATCAAAAATGAATTAGATTGTCCTGTCCCAGAGGACAGGTGAGTATTTACATTTTGTGGAGATGCTTTGAAATTACACATATACTTGTTCAGTTTAAATTTGATGAATTGAGACAAGTTATAATAAGTTATAATAGTTGTTTAAAATCTTAATTAAGAATAATTCTTGCATAGCTGTTGCAATACCATTGACAATTTCCCCATCACCTCAAATGTAGCTTAAAAGTTGTGGTGAAGTTTTTGGTTTTGTACTACAGCTATGAAGCTAATGTAGGTAACAAGCAAGGGAAGCTTAGAGCCTTCTGTTTGGGATCACTTACCATCAGTTTAACAAAGGCCATAAAGGAATAAAAATCTGAATCATTGCTTTCTGGTGTTAACAATTCTTTGAATTTCACCTGAGACCAAGTTTAGGTTGCATTCATGTGTTTGTGTTTCAGGGACTGTGTCATGCTATGCTGCTTGAACAGTGGCACGAGTTTTGTGGCAGGATTTGCCATCTTCTCAGTGTTAGGTTTCATGGCTTATGAACAGAATGTGCCAATTGAAGCTGTGGCTGAATCAGGTAAGTGTGACTGTCAGGAGCAGTGGTAGGGGATAGCTTGCAGTAGCCATCATTGGCCACCACAGACCAATGATAGGTCATTGGTCAGTAACCAGCAATGTGCTTAGAAACAAGCCTAAACTTTCATTTTCATACAGTAATAGAGAAAAGGAAACTTTGAGGAAGTACGATCAGTTTTAATGTTCAGCAGGTTAACTTTAAGGCAAACACAGGCAATGCTGTCACTCTGGTAAAACAAGTACAATTACATTTACTATAATGTAATTCTTATATAAGACACCACATTGCCTTGAGCTTATCTGGATTTTTTCATGTCCAACCAAGTAAGACTGGTCTAAAGCACATGTGCACTAGGGGAGATGAGGGCTGACTCAAACTGTGTCACACATAAATAAACTTAATAATATATCAGATCAATCATCTTTTTTCCAGATGAACTCAGATTTGATTAAAAAATAACTGTGAGACTTTATCCGGCAACCCCACTAAACCCACCCACATTTCACTGATAATGCAAACACGTATAACTTCCAAAAAAAGCAGCTTTTTAACCAGCATTATGTCGTGAATGATGTCTGGAGTAAACTTGTACTGAATTACATAACATGGATTAATTATACCAAGTTAGCTAGCTAATTGTTTTATATGGATTTTATTTATAATGTATTTTAATACACTTGTATTTTGTATACTTGAGTTTTTTTTTTTTAATATCAACAGTTAAATTAATCACAAAATGCCAAAGTGGGGCAAGCTCTAGCAACTCTAAATACAGGGTTTGGTTTGCTGAGACTGGATTTATAGCTTATTCGTTGATTTGGGTTGAGATCTGTGGGCATACAGTACATGTGATAGCTGTTTGAAGAGATTGCCTTTTTTTAGTGAATTAACTCATCTTATCAGATGTAAGTTGGCCACAGCAGCAGTCAGTATAAGAGTGCACATATGAGAATCTGTTGTATTGGTAATTAGAATATGCATTATCATTAATATTTGTCTGTTTTCATTAATTTAAATTTGTGACACTTGCTCTGGGTCAGGACGAGAATGAGGATACTGGAAGCAGGCTTGGAACAACTCAAAAGGTGCTTTATTGCTGCTAACTTTC
The DNA here is from genome assembly GCA_022985145.1 of Pangasius djambal. Classification (NCBI taxonomy): domain Eukaryota; kingdom Metazoa; phylum Chordata; class Actinopteri; order Siluriformes; family Pangasiidae; genus Pangasius; species Pangasius djambal. The sequence continues at coordinate 12,478,736 of CM040994.1, forward strand.
ACTTTTCAGTGCTTTATGCTTTTGCGGTGCACACACACGCACACACACGGTTCTGCTCTGCTTAGCTCTCTCTCCCCAGGCTCTTGTCTCTCTCTTCTTTTTGCTTTCTACCACTCACTGCAACAGAGAACACTCGTTAACCAAATTTCTGACAGGTGTGTCATCCTTACCACTCACCTTCTCCATCTCTACCCTCCATTCACAAACCGGCACTCGACCATGCCCCTGCTTCCACATACGACTCAGGCCAGGCAGCCATCCTGCCTGCCGCCGACAACCCTCTGTCTGATGCGTCCGTCTGCAAAACAAAGGGGAGAGAGAAGTCAGAAGAATGTAAGAGTGGTCCACCACAGAGTGCAGCTTTTACCTGAATAAAAGCCTGCTGGCACGGCTCCATCCACTGGAGCGGATCTGGCACTCCCTTTTTAGTGAGACCAGTCAGTGGGCTGGTGACATCCAAATAATTAAGCACAAACCTACGATAATAGTCAACCAGCCCCAGAAACTGTCTCACCTCCTTTTTGGTCTTGGGTCTCGGGCAGGCCACAATTGCTGCTGTCTAGTCAATTTGGGGATGCACCTGCCCATGGCCCAAGTGGAAACCCAGATACTGTACTTCCGCCCGTCCAATGGCACACTTTTTTGGGTTCGTCCGCTCATCTCAGCGATCTCAGGAAAGCCCTCAAATGCTGAATATGCCGCTGCCAATCATTGCTATAGATAATAATGTAATCTAGATATGCAGCGGCATAAGCAGTGTGTGGATTTTGGGTCCCCGAACAAACCAAAAGGAAGGGGTTACGAATTAGTGTAGCCCAAATGGAGTGGAAAAGCCTATGTTTCGCTCGAGATATTGGAGTCAAGTGGGTCTCTCAGTATCCCTTTTTCATATCCAGTGTTGAAATAAAAACAAGCCACACCTAACTGATCGAGCAGTTCGTCAATGTTAGGCATTGGGTATTCGTCAAATTTAGACACCGCATTGACTTTTCTAAATACCACACAAAACCTGACCGAACCGTCCGCTTTGGGAACCAAAATTAACGGGCTGGACCAGTCACTGTGGGACTTCATAGTTAGCCCCATATTGAGCATGGCCTTTAGCTCGACCCGAATCACCTATTTATTTCGTGCTTGGGCAAACGGTAGGGGCGGCTGTGTACAACCACCCCTGGGGCATCTTGACGTGGTGTTCTATGAGATTAGTCTGGCAGCATAGAGGCAAGAACACGTCAGAAAACTCTGCCTGCAACTTGGCAACCTCCGTGATTTGGGATGGGGAGAGGTGGTCTCCATAACAGACCAGGTTGGGTTGAGCCACCATTTTGAGATTTACCTCCGGTCCTAGCTCCTCCCTCTGTGGAACAACCATCGCCAAAGCCACGGGAACCACCTCCCTCCACGGTTTGAAGAGGTTGAAGTGGCAAACCTGCCACGCTCCACCTCTTTCCTTTCACCTTACCTCATAGTCGAGGTCCCTGACTAGCCGTGTGACCTTGAAGGGCCCTTGCCACTTGGAGCAATATGGAACTCGATGTGGGTAATAATACGAGCACTTCATCTCCTGGTGCAAATTACCGTAGCCAAATACCCCTGTTATACAGCGGGTATTGATGTTCTTGCACCTGTAGCAAATTCTCCTGTGTTAATTGTTCAAGGGTGTGGAGTTTTGCTCTCTGATCAAGAACATACTGAATTTCACTTTTACTATTAGATGGTCCCTCCTCCCAATTCTCTTGAATGACGCCTAAGAAGCCACGAGGCTTGCACCCATACAATTTGAATGGGGAAGCCCATGGAGGCTTGCAGGACCTCTTGTAATAGAAATATTGTGTGAATTGTGCACATCAATGAACTTCTGAATCATATTTTTAAGCGTTTGATTAAATCTCTCGACCAGCCCATCCGTCTGTGGATGGTAAACACTGGTGCGAATTGATTTAATCCCCAATGACTCATAAAGCTTGTGTACAGTCCGTGAAATGAAGGTTGTGCCCTGATCTGTCAGGATCTTTTTTGGGATCCTAAAATGGGGGATAACATGGAAGAGTGCCTCCGCTACACTGTCTGAGGCTATATTGCGAAGAGGCACTGCTTCCAGGTATATGGTCCACTAGCGGGGGCAGTCGTGGCCTAATGGTTAGAGAGTCGGACTTGTAACCCGAAAGTCGTGGGTTTGAGTCTCAGGCCCGGCAGAAGTGATTCAGAAGTTCATGACCAGCGCTCTCTTCCACCCTCAATACCACAACTGAGGTGAGACCCTTGAATAAGGCACTGAACCCCCAACTGCTCCCCAAGCACCGCAGTAAAAAAGGCTGCCCACTGCTCTGGGTGTGTGTGCACTTGGATGGGTTAAATGCAGAGCACAAATTCTGAGTATGGGTCACCATACTTGACCACCACCTGCAAACATTACCACAAATGCCTGGCCAGTGGAAATGGACCATGAGTCAGTTTATTGTTTTTTCCTGCCCCCAGGGCCCCACCATTGGATTACGGTGGCTGCCTGGTGGAATAACATTTCCCCGATGGCTCCTTGGGACCAACAATTGGGTCATTTCCTCTTGGGTCTAAGTGTCCTACGTCACTCGTTATAACCCATCGTTATAACCCATCGTTACTAATTTACTAATTGAAAAATATTGGGATAACACGTTAGGCTGGATGTGCTGACCATCGATTACTCTTGTTCAAAGGTGTGGCTAAGGTTCTTGTCACGTGACTGCTCCAAGGGGAAATCCCCAAGGGGAATCCCTGCCAAGAGTGGAGGGGTGGAGCCCTCCCCACTCTCCCTGTCTCCCTGATGTGGAGCTGACATCAACACCCCCACCTCCATCATGTGGCATTGGTCCTGGAAATGCCTGGGTTCCATGCAATGCCAGCAGAATGGCCCAGGCCTTACGTGCACACCTGTGGTTCTGGATTCACTCACCTGAGCAGAAGAAGAGACACAGTTGGAGAGGGAGGGGGCGGGCAAACACAGGATCAGGGAACTGGTTTTGGGGGAATTGGCCCCTGTTTTCATGTTCCAGGGAGGGGAGTGAGAGAGAAAGGGAGAAGGAGAAGGGAGAGGCTTACCTGCCCACAGATACGCTGTAAAGTGGTCCCCATCCAGCTGGACTGCCTCATCCAGTGACACCGGTCAGTGGCATTGGACCCCTTCCGCCATCCCCTCTGGTAGTTGGGCGATGAACTGCTCCAGTACCAGGAGGTCTACGCACTCCTCTTTGAGCAGAGTCCTGGAGCTGTTGGGCGAATGCAAACAGGCAGCCAAGCTTGCTGTAGAGCAGCGAGCGGAAGCGCTAACGATGCTGTTTGGGGGTGCAGCTGACCCATTGCAATATCGCTGCTGCAGGTCCAGATACTCCAGCAGGCTCCCCATCGGAAGCTGTTGGGCCACGAGCTGGGCTTCCCCCGACAGGAGCAGCAGCACGCGGATCCTCCCACCCACTATGCCTCCAGCCAGCCCCACGCCACTGCTGTGAGCCCGAACAGATCCAGGAATGTTTTCGGTTTGGCCTGAGGCCCCATCTTGGACAGTGTGATATGGGCCATGGTGGAGGTGGTCACTGGGGCCGCTGCTGGAGTACCGGCCGGCTGTACCGGCTTTCACAAAATTATAGCCAGAACTACTATCAGAGCTCTGTTGTTATAGAATATTAATAAATACCTTCAGATTTGAGAATTCAGCAGCATTATAGTGAAATTATGAATATTCACCATATATGTTGCAGTAACTGTGAAGTTGTAAATGGCTTAACAACTGAACTCATTCCAGTACATTTTTCTAGGATAAAATTCCCACTAAAACATTAACTCAGTTGATGTTTCAGAGGTACAATTCTGCCTTGATAGATGATGCTGAAGTCTTTGCTAGTAAGTAATTAGAGTAATCTGAGCAGAACAAAGAGTTTAGAGACTTCACCATGTTTTAGTGATGTGTATGAGAAATACACAATTTCATATTATAAAGATCTAGTCTCTAACCACTTTGGTGGCTTACAGGGTGAAAACGTATCTCACAATTTGATGTGATGTGACATTTGATGCTCAGGAGTTCGGATGGATAAATGCAAGAGAAGGTCTAGACCTCCCTTCTAGGCTTTCAGGAATGACAAAATATGGGGTTATGCTGCTGTGGATGAGAAATTTGTATACATTTAGAAGATGTACTTTACATACTATTTTTCATATATTCGTATTTCATACTATTTTTAATGTTATTGCTCATGCTGCACTACTTATACTGGCATTATTATATAAATACTACAAATAAAATAATAAGTAATAGTAAATATACTTAGGTAACTGTACAGTGGACCACAATTCCTGGATGTATACAAACTGGGACACAAGTGCTGTTAGGGAGCAAGGCTTTTTATGGGGTTCATCCTTCTTAATCATAGCTGACGTTTGGGAAACATGGTGGTGTGTTAAATATCGGTTTTATTTACTTAACAAGATTTTAACCTACAGTCTCACCAATCAAAGCTGATACAGTTACCTTCCATCAGCAAAGAGAGAAACTGAGCTTTTAACTTTCTGTTCATAACACCTTCCACTCTTCTGGGAAGGCTTTTTACTAGAGTGTGGAGCTCGCTTTATGCACAGGGGCATTGTCATGATGGAACAGGTTTGGGCCCCTTAGTTCCAGTGAAAGGAAATTGCAATGGTACAGCAGACAAAGACACTCCATACAATTGTGTGCTTCCAACTTTGGTGCAACAGTTTGGGGAAGAACCACAAATGGGTGTGATGGTCAGGTGTCCAATTTTGGCCAAATAATGTAAGTAATGTGAATGTTGTACAGTATACTTATCATCTAGAAAGCATTTGTTAATATCTGTTTGTTTGTTTATGAAGCTCCTGATTGATTAATACTCAGAATTTTATTAATTTTGGTATCACTATCAGCAAGTACCAAAAACCATGTACTCATACTCAGTCTGAAAAAAAAAAAATGGTATAGATGCATCCCTACTAAATCGCAGTGTTTCATTAAACTGAAGTGTGCCGAATGTGGAAAATGTCGTGGGTGTATGAATTATGCAGGGATTCCGAAGTGGGTACTTCTTGATAGTACTTGTTGATAGCAGCAGCAGTGGGAATTTATCTCTACCTAAAGACAGTGATGCAGCAGTGCTTTAGTGATGCAGCCTTTGCTTTGTCCAGCCCTCAGACCTTTTCATCTGTACACTTGTCTCGAACAGATACGTTTTCAAAGCTTTGACTTTCCTGCTAATAATGTGGTCAACACCGTCTCTTAGAGCATCATCAGAATCTGACTGTTATCACTTATGTTTGTTTGATAATGAAATTTTTTCTCATATTAAACACCATTGTAACTTAAACTGCTGAGCTGCGCAACATGCGAACTACAGCATCAACTAGTAACAAATTAAAATGAGAATCACTAAGCACATCACAAATATTTCAATATAAGCATATTGTTTCAGGTTGGATTTTTTCTTTCTTTCTTATTATGTCTACAAGGGGGAGAAGAAAAATGTGACTGATAAAGCAAGAAAAAGAAGGAAGCCTTTATTTGTCACATATACATTGCAGTACAGGGAAAGTCTTTTCTTCGCATATCCCAGAAAGTTGGGGTCAGAGCACAGGGTCAGCCACGTTACAACATGCCTGGAGCTGATACGGATAAGGGTCTTGATCAAGCGCCCAACAGTGGCTTGAACCACAACCTTCTGATCAGTAAACTAGAGCCTAACCACTGAACCCCCACTGTAGTTTATAGTTTCTGTATATATTTACATTGCCCAAAACATGAAATTCAGGCTTAATAGAATGATTACAACAAATTGTCAAACAGTGGCACTGGATTTAATACTGGATTTAATAATTGCCACAGTGGACATCTCTGAAAAAAAGTATACTTACGTTCAAGGTTAGAAGTGTGGATAATTTCATCGTTAACTCCACCTCATGCTGTACATAATTCTGTGGTCTAAACACATGTTGCACAATTTTAGTATGAACTACACACTCTTAGCTGAATACTGTCATTAACTTAGAATTGCACTATGCACTTCTCACTGTGGAGGGCACAGATTTCGCATGGAGTAGGGCATAATCATGACTTCAGAATGGACCACATATTTTCTTATTATAATTACATATTTATCATCTATTTCAGGACCAGGTCTGGCTTTTATTGCATATCCAAAAGCTGTGACTATGATGCCTTGGTCACCCCTGTGGGCGTGCCTCTTCTTCATGATGCTCATATTCCTTGGCCTGGACAGTCAAGTAATAAAAATCTCTACCAATTAAAATGAAATTAAATCGGATAGTAAATCTATTCTAGCATTTTATTTATAACCGCTTCTCATATTTTTAACAATTGTATTTGTTATACACCAATCAACCATAACATAAAAACCACTGACAGGTGAGGTGAATAACATTGATTATCTCATTACAATGTCACCTTACAAGGGGTGGGATATATTAGGCAGCAAGTGGACAGTAAGTTCTTGAAGCTGATGTGTTGGAAGCAGGAAAAATGGGCAAGCGTAAGGATCTGAGCGATGTGGACAATGGACTTTGTGATGGCTAGATAGCTAGATCTTGTGGGGTGTTCCTGGTATGTAGTGGTTAGTACCTACCAAAAGTGATCCAAAGAAAGACAACCGGTGAACCGGCAACATGGTCATGGGTGCCCAAGGCTCACTGATGCACATGGGGAGTGAAGGCTAGCCCATCTGGTCCGATCCCACAGAAGACCTACTGTAGCACAAGTTGCTGAAAAAGTTAATGCTGGATAGAAAGGTGTCAGAACACACACATTGCAGCACAACTTGCTGCGTGTGGGGCTGCATAGCCACAGACCGGTCAGAGTGCCCATGCTTTCCTCAGTACACCACCAAAAGTGCCTACAATGGGCATGTGAGCGTTGGAGCAATGGAAGAATGTGGTCTGGTCTGATGAATCACATTTTCTTTTACATCATGTAGATGGTCAGGTGCATGTGTCGCTTACCTGGGGAAGAGATTAGAATAGACTATGGGAAAAAAACATGCCAGCGGAGGCAGCGTGATGCTCTGGGCAATGCTCTGCTGACAAACTTTGGGTAATGGCATTCATGTGGATGTTACTTTGACACGTACCACCTATCTAAACATTGTTGCAGAGCAAGTACACCCCTTCATGGCAACGGTATTCCTTAAAGGCAGTGACCTCTTTCAGCAGGATAATGCGCCCTGCCACACTGTAAAAATTCAGGAATGGTTTGAGGAACATGACAAAAAGTTCAAGGTGTTGAACCCAGATCTCAAGCCGATCGAACATCTGTGGGATGTGCTGGACAAACAATTGTGATCCATGGAGGCCCCACCTCGAAACTTACAGGACTTAAAGGATCTGCTGCTAACGTCTGGGTGTCAGATACCACAGCACACCTTCAGAGGTCTTGTGGAGTCCAAGCACAAGGGGAACCTACACAAATATTAGGCAGGTGGTTTTAATGTTATGGGTGATCGGCGTATTATCTCACCTCAGTAATATACGTCTCTAACCATTATGTTCTATTTGGGTCAAAACAACACATTGAATTTTTTTTTCATTAAAAATGAAACAATACTATAGCATGGAAAACTATTATCAATTAAATTTACACAGATTATGGCAAAAAACTAAAATTATATTAGCTGTATATAACCATGCATGCTTATAATCATATAATGTACGATTACACATTAAATATTGATTCTGTTTTGTAGTTTGTGTGTGTAGAGAGTCTTGTGACTGCCGTGGTGGACATGTACCCCAAAACCTTCAGAGTGGGATACCGTCGAGAGCTCCTGATCTTAGGAATGTCTGTGGCTTCTTATATTTTGGGTCTAACCATGTTGACAGAGGTAAGAAAAATGGGGAAAAAAACAATGCTTTCGTATACTTTATGAAATGTGCTGTAAATGCCATCTTGAGCACCGGTGGATTCTCAGTCTAGCTCCACTCTAAGACCTTCATCATACATAAGTGCAAGAAATGATTTTACATGGCAATTTTTACATGGCATGCTGTGTCTGTTGTGCAAACCTGTGAAAAACATTTAAAGTAATGTTTAAATGCTTGTACATTGTGCTTGTAGTTCCAATATACAGTATTTGGTCATACACTCTGGCAAATACATAGCTACAAAGACAAAGACACAGCTACCAATACAACCAACATACTTAGCAAATTAGCTCCCTAAATAATATGGCTTGGCTTTACAGTAGCCACTCTGTTGGCTCCCTAAATAATATGGCTTGGCTTTACATTGTAACTGTGTATTCATTTAAAAAATAGTAACCAGAAGTAAAATAAAGCATCTACAGGTACAATAGGAGAGAACTATCTGTAAACTATCTAAGGTCTGTCCTTCACATTTGTGATGTCTCAAAACTTAACCTTCACGAAGCTGTGTGTTTTATTCTTGTTAAGTTCTGCCACACAAAACACTGTTCATGAAATGATCATTAAGTCACTTGATGAAACAAATCAGGTGTGACAGTGATTGAGGAAACTGTCACCGTCAATGGCAAAAGGGTCAAGAGAGATGTTTGGAAGTATATACAAAACGCTTGACTGAAAAATTGTAAAACGTTTTCAGGTGGTACTAATACATTTGGTATGTACATAATTGAGTATAGTGTTAGCTTCATGGTTAAGGTTCTGCTATTTGTAATCTATGACCTTATTGTGGACAGACTAGTATTTCTGGTTTATTGGAATTTATGAGAAGGAATTTTCTATTGATCCAATATTTGTGTCTGTGCTGCTAACTCTGATAAGTATACTTGTATGAATCACAGTGTCATGCCAACACTGGAATCCACTGGGAACTCCACTTCCCAGAACACACCGTGGCCTACAAACATGGCCGCCACAGACTACAATCCCCAACTGGCATGTTAATACTCACCCACATACTAACTAGGCACACCTGTTTCGAATCACACCCTCAGCCTATATATACACGCAGACTCTCACAATGACTCTTTGTGAAGTAATGCTAAGTGTATGATTATCTGACTTGCCAAGCCTTTTGTTTATGTGAGACAAAGCTAGACAAAGAAACACACAGCCAACAGAACTTAAATAGGGTGCATAACAAGGCATAACGAGACACAGACAAGGGTGATTAACGAGGGACGTGGCAAACTCATGTGATGTGCAGGGGTAATGGGTAATGTAATTCCATGCTACCATGACATCGCAGCGTTCCAAGAATGCTTATATTTAGTATAACCGCACTGGGAAGTTTTACTGTGTGTATAACTCTGCTCGTCTGTGTTCACCCTGTAAAAATACACTTCCCATTTCAAACCATTGTATTGTTTGCCATGTCCACTGATGTTAGAACTGTTGTATAAAAGCAATATCGCACTCACAATCATGCAGAAATACTGAATACCGGCACGGATGTGATTTGGCCTTGGGCATAAGACTGAATCACAGCCGTGGGGATATTCAGCATAACCGCACTCTTGCTCATGCGATATTGCTTAACTATTTAGCACTATTTCTAGGTCATTATTTAAATGTAAACAAATTTGTGATATTGACCATAACCATTGATGTTGTAGAAAAGCTTAGATTTTCCTTGAGTCTTCGATCCATTGATCCCTTCCATTGAGGCAAGTGTTCAGAGGACAGTATTTGAAGCAAAAGTGGTACATACACACACACACACACACACACAGTCAGGTCCAGAAGTATTTGGACAATGACGGAGTTTTTGTGATTTTGCCTTTACACACCACCACAATGGATTTGAATAAAACAATCAAGATGTGATCGAAGTGTAGACTTTCAGCTTTATTTTAAGAGGTTCCACAAAAATATGGCATTTACCATTTAGGAATTACAGCCATTTTAAGCAAAGTACTTCCATTTTCAGGGGCACAAAGGTATTTGGACAATTGACTGACAAGAAATGCGGTCCATTCCCTCGTTACTTCAAGACAAATGAAGCAGATAAAAGGTCTGGAGTTGATATCAGGTATTGAATAGGCATTTGGCCGCTGTTCAACTGGAGCTACCAATATGAAGTCCAAGGAGATCTGAATGCAAGTGAAGGAGGCAATCATTAGGCTGAAAAAACAACATGAATCTATAAGAGAGATAACAAAAACCTTAGGTGTGGCCAAATCAACATTTGGGTACATTATTAAAAAGAAAGAAAGCACTGGTGAGCTCAACAACATCGAAAGGCCTGGAAGACAAGTGGATGATCGCAGAATCCTTTCCTTGGTGAAGAAAAACCCCTTCACAACATCAACAGAAGTCAAGAATACTCTGGAGAAGGTAGGCGTAGTATTGTCAAAATCTACAATCAAGAGACGCCTTCATGAATGTAAATACAGAAGGTTTACCACAAGGTGCAAACCACTGGTAACATTCAAGAACAGGAAAGCCAGATTAAACTTTGCCAGAAAACATCTAAGAAAGCCTCCCATGTTCTGGAATAAGATTCTTTGGACTGATGAAACAAGATTAACTTGTACCAGAATGATGGGAAGAGAAAAGTATGGCAAAAGAAAGGAACAGCTCATGATCCAAAGTATACCACATCATGTGTCTACTAGGGTGGAGGGAGTGTTATGGCATGAGCATGTATGGCTACCAATGGAACGGGTTCACTCGTGTCTATTGATGATGTGACTGCTGACTGTGACTGCTGAATTCTGAGGTGTATAGGGTTATACTCTCACATTCAGCCAAATGCTACAAAACTGATAGGATGCAGCTAAGATAAAGCTGAGTAAAGCTGAAAGTCTACACTTCGATCACAGCTTGATTGTTTTATTTCAAATCCTTTGTGGTGGTGTATAAAGGCAAAATGACAAAAACGCTGTCATTGTCCAACTACTTCCGGACCTGACTGTATATACAGATCAGCCATAACATTAAAACCACTGACAGGTGAAGTGAATAACATGGATTATCTCATTACAATGGCACCTGTCAAGGCTTGGGATATATTAGGTAGCAAGTGAACAGTCAGTTCTCGAAGTTGATGTATTGGAAGCAGGAAAAATGGGCAGGCGTAAGGATTTGAGTAAGTTTGACTAGGGCCAAATTATGATGGCTAGATGACTGGGTCAGAGCATCTCCAAAATGGCAGGTCTTGTGGCGTGTTCCCGGTATACAGTGGTTAGTACCTACTAAAAGTGGAAGAAGAGCTGTTGAACCAGTGACAGGGTCATGGGTGCCCAAGGCTCACTGATGTGTATGGGGAGCGAAGGCTAGCCCATCTGGTCTGATCCCACAGAAGTGCTACTGTAGCACAAATTGCTGAATTTAATGCTGGCTATGATAGAAAGGTGTCAGAACACAAAGTGCCTTGCAGCTTGCTGCATAGGGGCTGCGTAACCACAGGCCAGTCAGAATGCCCATGCTGAACCCTGTCCACCGCCTAAAGCTCATACAATGGACACGTGAGCATCAGAACTGAACCATAGCGCAATAGAAGAAAGTGGCCTGATCTGATGAATCACGCTTTCTTTTACATCATGTGGATGGCCAGGTACATGTGCGTCATTTACCTGGGGAAAAGATGGCACCAGGATGCACTAAGGGAAGAAGGCAAGCTGGCGGAGGCATTGTGATGCTGTGGGCAATGTTCTGCTGGAAAACCTTGGGTCCTGGTATTCATGTGGATGTTACTTTGACTTGTACCACCCACCTGGCAATGGTATTCCCTAATGGCAGTGGTCTTTTTGTGCCCTGCCACACTGCAAGAATTGTTCAGAATTTTTGAGGAACATGACAAAGAGTTCAAGGTGAGGACTTGGCCTCCAAATTCCCCAGATCTCAATCCAATCGAGCACATGTGGGATGTGCTGGACAAACAAGTCCGATCCATGGAGGCCCCACCTCAAAACTTACAGGACTTAAAGGATCTGCTTCAGAAGTCCATGCCCCGACAGGTCAGAGCTGTTTTGGTGGCACTAGGGGGATCTACACAATATTAGGCAGGTGATTTTAATGTTACGGCTGATCGGTGTGTATATATACCTAAAAGATATATAGTCTCATAGAAAAAAAAATGTTCACAACCAACTTTTTTGCACCACGCTCTATATAGTGCGGTCTAGTTACAGTTTGATACATTGATATATATCATGTGCTTGTCAAAGAACATTGATACTTCCTGTACAGAAGGTATGGCAAATAAAATGCATGTGAACGTAGAATTGAACATATAGATGTAATCTGCAGAAAAGGCTAGTACATGATGAGAATGATTTTATTTTATTTAAACGTAATCTGTTTTCTTCCGTTGTCAGGGTGGCATGTATGTGTTCCAGTTGTTTGATTCTTATGCTGCCAGTGGGATGTGTTTGCTTTTTGTGGCCATCTTCGAGTCCATCTGCATCGGCTGGGTCTATGGTAAAGGCTTCTTCCACTTCAATATTTCATACTGTAGGCACAACACATTGAAAAAGCAAGAACCTTATGTATTCTTATGTTCTTTTTCATAAATGATTAACAGTGACAGGAAACAGGAATGTAGCATTTTCCATATGACATGGAGCTATAGAGACTGACTGGGTTAAATCCATGCTCTAATCGCAATATTTACAATACGGCTGCACTGATTCACTGCACTTTTGTGTTAGGCAAAAGTTGATCAAGACATCTCTCTCTTCTGGGCCTGTGTGTCTGTGTGTGTCTGTGTGTGTCTGTGTGTGTCTGCATATACTCCCACTCTCAGTCTAAGGAGTGTGACCTTTGTGCCTGTTAGCCACAGTAAGCCCCAGTGATGGGGCCCCATGAGCCCCATAAGCCCCATGGCCTGCCACTACTTAAAGCAAATGCTTTATTTTATTAACATCACACCCACAATATCAAACCACACCATATCACATTGAAACATGTCTCAGTGGAATCATATTGAATTATTGGCTGCTTCAAACGGGTCTTCATGTATAAGATTGTCGATGCACATTATATGTCTAAGGAGAGGTTCACATGTGTAGCTGCCCTGACACCTGCTGGAACGTGACATGTATTGCAAATATTAAGATATTTTTGCAGAAATCAGGCAAAAAACTGTATTTCGTTTATGAATCAGAGTTTCATATTATATAAGAAACCATTGGCTGTGTATGTAATGAGCGATCATTCTGAAGAGAGTTGACTGATTACATCATGTTCATTTGATGCCATTTTCAGGCAGTGACAAGTTTTATTTGAACATTGAGGACATGATCGGTTACAAGCCCATATTTTTCATCAAGTGGTGCTGGAAGATCCTAACCCCTGGCATCTGTTCAGTAAGTTGTGCATTTTTTTTTCCATATTATGTGATATTTCTTAGATTTTTTTTCTATAATTCATTTGAAATTTACACACACCTTCTGCTTAATTTTACCACAGCACAGCTGATTTGTCAAATCTGATGGGTCAGAAGTTGTTGATTAATTTTCTATAGCAGCACTTCTGACAGTAATTCTGGCTGTGGGGCACATCGCAGGTTTCAATAAATGCGCTCATTCTAATATGTTATAATTTCTGTAGTAATAACTAATTCACAGGGACTTGTATGGTAGATGCTGCACATAATCTGAGATCTAAATGGATTAAAAAGTGTCATTATTTAACAAAGATGAGTTTTCTGGAAGGAGACATTTTAGGAGTCTCCATGGAGTCTCCAGTATCAGAGCTTTGTAACAGTAAGTAGACTTTTCACCACAGGAAAGTCTTCGAGACTTTTATGAGAAGCTGTGTTTTTTTTTAATTGTCTCTTAACTTTATTTTAACTAATAAAGCACATCCTGTCATGTTTTATGCCTTATATATGAACCAATACCAATAATGATCTCAGTTTGGCAAAAAAAAATTCTCTCAACTCTTTCTCTATGATCATTATTTAATCTTTTTCTTTTAGGGAATTTTCCTCTTCTTCTTGATCAAGTACAAGCCCCTGAAATACAACAACGTGTACACTTATCCAGACTGGGGTTACGGCATTGGATGGACGATGGCAATGTCCTCAATGATCTGCATCCCTCTGGGCATTATAGTCCAGATCTGGAAAACAGAAGGAACCTTCATGGAGGTAATTTTTCATCTTGACACTTGCCATTTCCCCCATTCTAAATTAGTTTACCAGTATAATGATCTACTACTGTTAAGAAAATTAATATAGGTGATGATGTATGTTCAGCTGAAATACGCTACAAAACTTGTAAAATCATGAAGAATCAGAAGAAACTATTTCTACATTGTTTGACAAACAACTAGAGGCTAAGGCTGATTAATCTTTGCACTATAATGCACAGAGTAAAACTGCAAACCAGAGTTGATACACTGATTTATATACCATTCTATAGCACATTAAATTATATTATGATATTAATTAAATTAGATTATGTTTCAACAACAAATGCATTATAGTAAAGGCACTATTTAATAATGCAGTACCTCCCCAAAACGTTTTATCCCAGGTAAGAACGCTGTTGCCAGATTCAGATTATGGATTAAAAGGCACATATTTCTGTATAATTCTACTTAAACCAAATCTATTTTCCAGCATTGTGTTATTAAAATTGCCCAGTATGTAGTATCTGAGCCAAGAATCTGGCAACCCTTACTCAGAATTTTATTAATATTGAATAATTTAGTCTTCTTTTTATGCCATTTAGACACATAATTAGTCTTCACTTGATGAACAACAGAAGAGTTGTTAAGCAGGTGTTGTTAAGGCCCAACTTAGAGTTGTGTAGGGAAGTGATTTTTTAGAGCACTATTATGAACTATATGTTTCATACCATAGGTGAAAATCATAACAGTATGCATATTTCTTGTGTTAGTATTTAGTTTAGATTTAGGATGTTGGAAAACAAATATTCAAACTTACATTATAGCCTTTCATTTGAGTTTGTTTGAGATTGTTTCCAGACAAATTTTCATAATGTAAATGATCTTTATTAATTCTTCCAGTCATGATATTAATTAAGAGAATGAGTCAACAAAATGTTAATACTTAACTATTACTATTATTAATATTATATAATTCAGTTTATGTTTGTTAGGTTATGTTTGTACAGCGTATTCTTCGTTATGTGCTAATGATTAGTGCATGTATGAATTCATCATTATGAAAGCATTAATTAAGTATTAATATACTGCTTATTTGTGAGACTTATAGTAAAGTGTTATGAGGATTTCAAGCTCTAGGTTTATATAACACTATACTTTTTCAGTAGCTTACTTGACATGTTTTTTAAAACAGTTTGATTGGACAAATGTCCTTTTTGTTCCCTTTTTGTGAAAGTTCACTCATCTTCCACCATGTGACCTGTCAGCACTTCTGACAGGTCACAATAACAGGGCCAGATTCTTAGCTAAATCATTTTGAGAAACATCTAGTTGATTAGCCATGACAGGCCAAAGATGCAATTTGCTCCAAACAGCAGGGTTGGAAAGATATTCTGAGCACAATGCAGACTTGGTGCCATGCTGCATGTGTAACTCTGCCCTTGTCTGACCCCATTGTGCCACATCTTATTGATAGAGTGAGCTACAAAATGTCACATGAGCTTGGTTGGTGCTTACTGTGTTTGAGATGTATAATTCAGCTTTTGCTAGCTAGCCATGGCTGGATTTGTTTGGCATTTCATTAACCACACATTAAAATGTCTGTCTACATTTATTTTATTTTATTTTCCTTCCCAAAGGCAGAAACCATTATGATTGTAAAATTAAATGCAGATGGGATTTTTAGCACCCTGAATTTGTTATTTTAAAAATGGCAGGGAAATATTTTGTTGCAGTTTTCAATTATACTAAAAAAAAAAAAATTAAACACAATTATGCAATTTAGATTTTTAGTGTCAACTTAGGTTTTTAGCATCTACTTTATTTCCATAAGAGGTCATTTCAAAATAATAGCTAAGACAGCTAAGAGAGATTTATTTTAATTTTTATTTATTATTTCAGATTTTCAGTGGCTCAGAAGTTTACATACACTTTGTTAGTATTTGGTGGCATTGCCTTTTATTTGCTTAACTTGACTCAAACTCTATGGGTAGCCTTTCATAAGCTTCTCACAATATTTTGATGGAATGTTTGCCCATTTCTCCTGACAGAACAGATGTACAGTCATGGGGGGAAAAAGTCCATCCTCCTTCAAATATGTTTTTATTTATCAGGGCTTATCAATTCCGTGGTCTTTACCAACTTAGAAGCAGCCTTTATTTGTCACATATACATTACAGCACAGTAATGAGTGAGTATATTGGTAGGAGAATGTTGG
>CM040994.1:12495102-12518798 GCA_022985145.1 Pangasius djambal
GGGGGGGGGTGGGTGCATATTGAAATCTGTTGTGTTTTTTGTTGCTACCTGAGGTTCTTTGTTTATAGAACAAATTGGTGAGGACACAAATTTTCTGTGGGATTCTGTGGCATTTTGTTACAACTTTTGGAGGTCCTTCTGGAAGACCCAGTTTGGTTGGTCTTGAAGTGCATGTCTTGAGTATTTCTACATATATCTCCTTATGATCATGATGCCATAGATTTTGCATAGAAGTGCACCAGTCCCTTTTCCAGCAAAACACTCCCACAACATGATGCTGCCACCCCAACGTTTCACAGTTAGGACGGTGTTCTTTGATTTAAAAGCCTGTATACATTGCGCTGATCATTATGGTCAAACAGTTCAATACTTGTTTCACCTATCCAGAGAACAGTTCTCCAAAAGGCTACGTCTTTGTCCTGGTGATCACCTGCAAATGTCAATCTGGCTTTTTTTTTTTTGGTTTTTATCAGGGGCTTCTTTCTTGTGTGACAGCCTTTCAGGCCATGGCCATGTGGTATTCTCTTACTGCTGGATGTACATACTTTGGTGTCTGATGCCTTTGTTGTTGTCTTGGGATTAAGTTGAACCTTTCAGTCCAAAGTTTGTTCATCCCTGGGAGTTAATTTGTGCCTCCTTCCTGAATGAAGTAGTGTCTGTGTGTTCCAAAGATTTTTATATTTGCATACAGTTGTCTGTACACATGCTAGTGGTACCTTCTGTTGTTTGGAAATTGCCCTAAGGAGAAACCAGACAGAAGGTCTATAATTTTTTCTGGGGTCTTGGCTGAGTTGTTTGGATTTTCCCATGGTATCAAGGGCAAAAAGGCTGGCAAATACTGGCTTTAAATATGGGCTCTTTAATACAGCCACAGGTGCAGTCACTATTAGCTCTTAATTATCTCATTGGTCAATCAGGAGCTTGTAAAATTCATTACATCATTTTCTCGAATCTTCCAAACTGTTTAAAGAGACACTTTAGACCCACTGTAATTCTGAAATAGTGAATTCACGCTGAAATAAACCTATCTTTAATAGATGTGTTTTAAAATAACCTCTGACGTGAACAAAGTAGATACCCTAATTGACTTGCCAAAAGAAAGTTACATAAAATGTGTGAAGTTGTGAAAAACTGATATTGAATATATTTAGCGTAGGTGTATGTTAAATTTTGGCCTCAACTGTAATTTAAACACTTGGCTGTTCAGTACAGAAAGGCAGCAGTTTATCAGTGAGACTTATGCTACCTCTTTTGTGTGCTGGCGTAACATTAAGTAGTTTACAGATAGCAGACTAGCACACTCCAATTAAATGTGACAGATCTAAAGGAAATAACTTTATACAAAAGGTTTGAGCTAAAATGACAGTCATAATCACTTCTGCCAAGCATCATAAATGATCCCTTAAGAGAAAACGCAGCTCTTCTCTTACTGTGTTGGATCTACTCATAATTTTAGAGAATCAAGAAGCTGACCACCCCGAGCTCTGATCTGAGGATGAGAGGCCACCTCAGTGCAAAGAGTCCCTATGCCATCAATGATGCTGATGCTAAAATGAGGGTGGATGGCAAAATCTCCACCATTACGGAGAAGGAGACACATTTCTAAAGCTGTACCTACCAAGACACGGTCACATCCACCAAGACTGTAAAGGAAAAGAACTTAAAGCTTGCCTCGATTTTTGTTGAAGAGAAATGATTATCACATTCTTAGTCTTGCCCTTTTTGCACAAATGATTAACGCATCCATTACGAGTTAACTTCACGATAAAAAAGTCTCATATTCAAGTTTATCAAAAATCTAGACTGTTAAAGGTGATCTTGTACTTTGTGTATTTTTGTGACACTAGTGATGACTGTACCTAGAGTGAAGCCAAGGTAAATATGTGCTGTAAAGTGTTTCTCCATTTTGACTCTTGGCAATGGCATTATTCTCTACAGAATGTTCCTAATGTGTAGAAGATCCATTTTATGACCATTCCAAATGTTACAGGTATGCTTGTAGAGGATTCTTTATTTGATGGATAAAATAATGGTACATTTGGTTGGCATTAGCCTCCTCGCAGGACGAGCATGACTTAGCACAGCATGGACTCAATGCCACTTCACAACGGTTAAACTGAGTTTAATCCAAGGTGACAGACTGAACACAATTCATCGTTTTTGTGATTTCTGATAGCTTGACTCTCTAATGCTGTAGTGGGCACTTCACACACTCTCACTGTTATACAAGCAGTCTGTTGACAAGCTGGTGGCCCAAGGGCAATTGTTCAGGTTTTTTTTTTTTTTTGGATGAAGTACAAGATTAAGGTCAGGTTTTTTTGCAGTACACATTCATTATATGGATACCATTATAGATAAATGTGGCTTGAAATTGTTGGTTGGTTGGTGTTATGCAAGATTGGGCCTTAAGATAGGAAAAGATTAAAGGTAAGTAGGATTTAACAGGGATATGCAGTAAATGGGATTAATTGAGTCCTAATATTTTGGACTGGATAACACACTCGCTGCTATTATCACTTTTACCACGTGATTTGTAGAGTGAAATGTGCCCTTAAATTGGTAGTTGTCATTAGACTGACCTAATATGCTAAATATATTTCTAATACTATGATGGTAGATTTGCTAGTTTATTGAATGCGTTTCATAGATTAAACCCAGTGTTGATTAAGAAAGAAAACTGACACGAGTGTTATATCAGGACACCCAGCTACTTCGATACTGTAGATGTCCAGTTGTCTTGGATCCACTGTGAACCCTGTGCACATGCATGTGATCTTTGGTATGGTCTAATTCATCATGACACTGTCACCTCTGTTTGTGCAAGTAAACTGTTTTACTGTTTTAATAGCCTAACTTTTGAGATTGATGTATATTTTTACATTTGGTTAGGGCATTTTTGTGTGTTCTATTTCTTGAGATGAACAAAAAAAAAAAGAAAATGTGTTTATTGGATGACTTTTGATATGCCATTCAATATGGTGTTTTAGAGATATAATGCAAATGTTATATGTGCTGTTTACACAGATTTTGGTATTCACAAGATATAAGAATGATCTGCTTACTCATTTTTAAAAATAAAAGTTAAAAAGAAATGTTTCTCTTTTCCCATTTTTTTTTTCCATGTTGCCATTAAGAAATGATCTCCATAATTTATTTATCATGGTGTATTGCTGTAGTAATCAAAATCACCATGGATCAGTTATTCTGTAAATCCCGCCAAAGCACAATCGAGTGGAGCTGCAAATGAAGACACATATTAGAAACAAGAGAAAGTGTGAGAGGGGTGAATAGTGTTCTCCAAACAGTGAGTGCAATGAGGAATGCAATTGGGGCCCCAACCAGCCACTTGAAGATACATCCACTTGAAGATTCAGAATTGTAAATATGGTGGCGCATTACTAGAACTGGAGTAGCCTTTGGCAAGTCTATTTGCTGCTGATTTTCCATGTATATATGGAGGTGGGCTTTTTAAAGATTTGTGGGAAGAAAATGTTCATTGTTGTTGATAAAACAGCAGATATCTGAGACTATGGTGTACAGCACCCTTCATAATTATTCACACTCTATGAAAATGACTCAAACTTATGAATAAAAATGAATAACACATGCTATAAGAGATATTTATAATAAGTGGTAACACATGCGATAAACTCTGATAGACATTACAATTAATAAAGTCTAACAAGATTGGAGACGCTTGAAGATCTTGGATTTTGCAATTTTGCAGATTTTGCAATGACTTGAATGGTCATTGCAAAACACTGATTTTGTGTTTCTTTAACCATTTCTGTGCTGATTTGGAAGTATGTTTGGCTCATCATCTTGGTCAAAGCTCTATCCAAGTCTGAACCTCTATCTCCATCGCTGCTTTATAAAAGACTACAAAGGACTTTAAAAGACTATAAAATATTATGCAATGCTTATGAATATGTCACAAAAGCCTTTGTGCAGCTAGTCTTCAAATAAAATATTACGATAACTTCTTAAGATAACAAACTATTTTAATTAATTTATCTGTAAAAAAGCGAGCAATGCTTACAAACGTTGCTCAGTCTTTTTTTTTTTACAGATACATTCATTAACGGTAGTTAACTTTTTATTAACCTTTATTTGTCTTCTTGGCTTGTGTGTGTGCGTGTGTGCGTTTGCGTGTATGTGTGCATTCCTTATGTGTGAATTTAGGCCTTTGGCTTTTTCCAGTCAAGCTGACATGGCCTCAAGCTGGGGGTCAGATGCATGGTTCATCAGCTTACTCAAATTCAAGTGTGTAGAGGCATCACTTCAGGACAGATCTGATATTGGTATTCTATGCCACCCAAAGGGCAGTGTTGCCCAGTATATTGCCTAAAACAATACTGACCTAGAATCATCTTTGAAAGGTTTCGAACATCAAGGGCAGTCATTAGGGTTTTATTATTTAAGCTCATTTTTTTCTCTCTGAAGAATGAATTTCTACAATATATTTATGTTTATTATATTTATAAGACTACAATATTTTACTGAATGGAAAACTGCAACTGTGGCAGGGGATAGCTGAGTGGTTAGCTGAACTGGGACTAGCTGACCTGTGCTAGCTGAGTGGTTATAGGTCTGCATTAGTGACCTGAAGTTTGTGAGTTCAAATCCCACAGCCTGCAGAGTTCTTGAGTTAGACCCTGCCATCTGAGCACAAATTGACCAGAGAAGGCCAGACTGTTTTTTGGGCCATCTTTGTTTGATGACTTGTATAGGTCCTCACGGCTTGTCATATCTGCATCCCTAAAAAGATGTATTCTATGTATAACTCTCACGCTCAAGTCTCTCTCTCAAGTCTCATTAATGTCTTGCTAAGGCAGTTAAACATTTTTCTCACTGAATTAACAATGAATGGTTCAGCTCAATGCTTAGATTGTGTTTCAAGGTCAGGTAGGTAAAAATCTGCCCTCAAACATTCATTCACTCATTTTCCTTTCGCTTTTCCTAGTGGGGTCATTTTCTCAACAGGTTGAGAAGTTCAGTCCAGACTTCAATATCCCCAGCCACAGATACTACATCCTTCTGGGGGATGGCGTTTCCCAGGTGTTTCCAAGAGAATTGTGAGATATAACATCTCCAATGTGTCCTGAGTCTGGCTCACTGGGTCCCTATCCAGCTTGAAGTTTGTGATACAGCTCTACCAAGAGCTGGCCAGGCGGCATCCTTGTATGGTGCCCAAACCACTTCAAATGGCTTCAATCATTTTTTGAGCAGTAAACAGTGATTGAGCAGTAAACAGAGAGATTCTTCTGTAAAGTTAACTCCTGCTTCACCACCACGGACCGCAGTGACTATAACACTGCTGTCACCCAATCTATTTGTCAATATCATGCTCTATAATTCCATCACTTGTGAATAAGTTCCCAAGATACTTAAACTCCTCTGCCAGGGGCAAGATCTCTTCCCACAACTAGAGAGAGCATCCCATACTTTTCTGGAAGAAATCATGGCCTCGGACTTGGAGGTGCTGATTTTCATCCCAGCGTATTCATTCTTGCATGTTGGAGGTCCAGTTTGGATTGTATGAAAGGAACATCATGATGTGCAAATAACAGGAATGTTACTTCTAGCCTCCATACTAGGCACCTCTCCAACCTTGGCCGAGTCTTGTTCCTGTCTATGAAAAAACACAAACAGGAGTGGAGACAAGACACAACTTTGATGGAGTCTGACGCTCGCCCTAAACAAACTCAAATTAATGCAAAGAATACAGACACAACTCTCACTGTGCCCATACAGCGCCCGGATCACATGGAGTGGTGACCTAGATACTCTATACTCCTGCAGAACTTCCCACAACAAATGTCGAGACACATGATCATAAGCCTTCTTCAAATCCACAAAGCACATGTAAACTGGATTAGCAAATTCCTATGACCCTCACAAAGCTGTGCAGGAGTAAGAGAGCTGGTCTACTGGTCCACTGTTCCATGGTCTGTGAGTTAAATTTGTCTCTCAATGAAGCTTTTCTAGATGCTCCCAAGCAATCTGGAAGGCTCTCCTGGGTTTACCACCCCTGATCAAGAAGTTTCATACCAGACCCCTATGTGGATATAATGCCAACTATATTTAGTCCAAACCTTCACATCTCAAATACTAACTCAGTCTCTTTCCCCACCAGTGAAGTAACATTCCATGTTCCCAAAGCCAGTTTCCATTCCAAGGTTCTAATCCAACTAAGACTGTCCATCACCTGCCTGCCACCCAACTGGCATTGTACCTGAATCCCACCCTTCATCTTGCAGGTGGTGAGCCCACAAGGTAGCTCTACTTTGCCATTTTGGGCTGGGTTACTAGATTACATGGGTGGCCCAGTCTCCAGACGCTTGCCTGCAGACAGCAACCCCAGGCTCCAGGCGTGGGTACCTGTAACCCTAATTTGGGCAGTGTACATTCAATCTTTTATGGGTGTCATTAGGGTCACTCTTTATCTGACCTCTCCCCTCACATCTGTTCATCAAGGGTGTCCCTACTGGGAGCATTATGGTCCTGGTAACATAGCTGAGGTCCACCGAAGTAAAAGGTCTGAATGTCAGGGTGCCCCCAAACATGTATCTATATAGATCTTTTATATCTTTTATATGCATTTTTAAAATATTTTTCTTTTTCTGTTTCTATGTAAGTAAATTCTGTTTTTATGTAAATTCTGTTTTATGTCACCAGACAGTTGTAAAAGGCATTTCACTGCACGTCATACTGTGTATGGTTGCGTGTATGACCAATAAAATTTGATTTGATTTGATAAGAGTTTAAACTTTTAATATTAAATATTTATAAAGGAATTTGAGTTGCAGCAACAAAAGTAACATGATGAACTGTATAAATTGTACAAATCTGTATAAATCTTTGTATAAAAAGCCCAAATTTTGTTTACTATCATTTATCAGAACTAAACTCATATGCTACATCTTGATCTTACTTAAACACATACAGTATGTGAGGAACATGAGAATTGTTAGAGCATTTTGAGTTTTTTAAAAAGCATTTTGAGAGCATGTCATATATATATTATTATGTAAGCCATCCAAACTAGCATGTCCAGCCTCCGGTTGGAGATAATCACTAATTTCCACCCCTTTCTCCTTTATAAGAGTATGCTTGATTTGGAAATGCTGGGTATTTGTTACAATAATACCAGCTGTATAATGCAAATGATGAGGCTTTATGACTAAACTGTAATAAGATGCAAATGATAGCTAACAGAAGCAGTGGAAAGACCAAAATGCAGTGAAGGCAGTCTTGCATCTGCACATTGCGTCAGAACACAAATGCCCTTGAGCTAGTCAAAGACTGGCAAGTGAAGGGGACAGGATGAGGAAAAGATGGGGCGAGGGAGGGAGGAGAGTGCATGAGAGAGGAAAAGATGGCAGAGGAAAGGAGAAGAAGAAAAGCAGCAAGAAAGAAAAGGAAGGACATAGCTGGGAAGCTGTTACTGATAACTGACCTTAAAGATAGACAGGGGTTTCAGCAGGGTTATTGGAAATGGTCAGCATTAAGGACCAAGGACATTTGCCTTCAATAACTTGCTCTTTCAGAATTCCTTCAATTGTTGTCTGACTTGTCTGAACCATGTGAATTTTGCATACTTTAATTTAATTAAAAGTAGCCATGGTGTGTTTCAAGTACATTTCATTTCTGAGCATACAGTTATATTTTGTAAGTAATTCAAGTAATTCAAGCTTCTTAAAATTCAAATTCAAAACCTTAAGCAGAAATTACAAAACTGTGTATTTCAGCTTATTTATAAAGTAGTTTCTAGCATATGAAAAGTACACTTACAACAGTGTTGTCTGGTGCCTTGATTTCCACTTAATATTTACTTCAAAATCATTAAACACAGTTTGAATAATTTGTTTAAATTATACCTCAAATATTGAAGTAGTTAATACAGGAATGGTAATGAGAGATTTAGCAGCTAATGAGCAATGGTAATAGACTTAGCAGAGGTTTGGTTTACACCTGTGTGTTGTTAATGACAGCCTGCGTATGTGCATATTTCTCCTTGGTAGGCTGTTATTGAGAAAAAGAGTGATGCTTTACTGAGCCAAAACTACTTTTTAGAACTGTTCATTGTGTTCTATACTGGAAAACTTTGAGTTGTTTCTTCCTGCGGGCTTCCACCATTGACATTGTTGTTCCCCGTGTTAGAACTGAGCTGGGGAAAAATGTTTTAAATTTAATGCCCCTACAACATGGAACAACTTACAGGAACATTTAAAGCTTACTGTGCTCCCTTCACTGGTCGAATTTATGGCACTTATAAATAATTTTGAGTACAGCCATATTGGAGGTTGCTTCTGTGATACTTGTCTGTTTTGCTATGTATTTTTCTATTTCTTTTGATTGATTTTTATATTTCCACTAATTCTTCCCATCTGGTGTTTTTTTTTTTTTTTTAAATTTAATTATCATTATTATTTTGTTGTTGTTTGTTTGCTTAATTGTTGTTGTTGTGTTAATTGTTGTGTCTTTCGCTGCCTTCTTGGCCAGTTCACTCTTGTAAAAGAGATTTTATCTCAATGAGTTTTTATCCTGGTTAAATAAAGGTTACTTACTTACTTACCTACTTACTTACTTACTTACTTACTTACTTACTTACTTACATGCCTATGAGCATAATAGGGAATATCAAGTTAGCTTTTGAAATTCCACATTGCAATACAAATAGTCAGTATCCAAATCATATACCCTAGCAGGTACAGACTACCCAAAATGTTGTTTATAGGGGAATAGTTAATAGGACACTGTTTGACCATTAGAAAATCTGACGAACTCCTTAATATCAGATAACTACTTGTTAAGTGCATTAGCTAGTTAGCCTACATGACACTGCTAAACTATTATATCGTGATATTGAAACTAGTATTTTATGCTAAACAGCAAGTTCATATGAATTAAAAAAAATAATCAGGACATGCTTCTGTGTACTGCTCTAATGAAGATTTAGCTCTGAAAGCTTGGCATCAAAATATGTGTGTTTTGCTATACTGCTGATATATATACAGTAGATTAAAATAAATTAACCCCCCCCCCCCCCGCACCTGTTGATGGTATCCAATGTTCATTTTAAAATACGTGAGCAGATCAGAACGAGAAATTGGCAACTTAATGCTGAATTTCATTCTGAACAAATTTACCCCACATTCCTAACAATGATGATGATGATGTTTCAAAATCATACATTGTATTTGCCATACTATGACATAATATGCCATATATGAAAGGTCAGGCATTATAATATTTAAAGAACAACATCGAGGTGCATTTGAGTTACATAGCATTAACAATTGTATTATGTCTGTTTGTATAATGTGGACATACAATGTGTAAACAAACACAAAATGTATCATACTAGACAAAAAAAAAAAACTAAAGGTGGGTGAGCATTCAGATTTCATCTTTTATTACTTAAAAATATTCTTTTTAAAAGGCAGTTTAACATTTTATTCTTATTTATGGTGGAAGTGGTATCTCAGTGGTTAGAAGGTTGAGTTTACAAATCCCTTCAAGGCTCTTAACCCTTAACTGCTCAGTTGTGTAAATGAGATAATTGTAAGTTGACCTGGATAAGGGTGTCTGCCCAATGCCATGAATGTAAATCACAACTGTGCCCCGGTTCTTACAAATAAAAATGGGGGGAAAGGAGTGTTTAGGAGTGCTTAAAAGCCTACATTTAGTCTGTAAGCCTGAGAAAATGATTGTTTCAAATTAACTAGTGACATTTTCACTATGATTTTCATCCTTTCCTACACTAAGTGTTCCAGCAAAGGCTGTGTGCCTGACACAGTGGAGCTTTGGTTCACTTCAGAAATGAGGTCAGCCTTATAACATAGGAAAAAAAATGAAAAAAAGATGAAAGACTGAACTGCAGAGAACCATTAGCCGAAGGAGAGGGAATGAATCACCATTTTATTCTCTCCTATAGCAATATCTCCCGAACTCTTTTTGGTTTATTTTCTCAGAATTACAGGCTAATAATGCTAGTCCATCGCTCCATACTGTGCACTCTGTAAGTATTATGAACATATACTGTACCTTGCATAAGTATTCACCCCCTATTGAATTTATATTGTAAAATATTGTAAAATATAAATTCAATATGTCAAGTTTGCAAAAAAAAATTTTTTACAAATAAAAATTTGTTCTGGTGCAACCAGTTGCCATCAGACATAACATAACATAAATTGAATGGAGTTCACCCATGTGCAACTAAGGTGTCATCTCAATGTACATATACTTGTTCCTAGAAGGCCCCAAAGTTTGTTAGTGAGCATACATAAACAACCAGCATCATGAAGAGAAAGGAGCTATCAAAACATGTCCTGGGCTAAGTTCTAGAAAAGTATCAATCAGGGTTTGGTTATATAAAATAGCGTTATCTTTGAATATCCCACAGAGCTGCATTAAATCCATTAATAAAAGTGGAAAGAATATGGCACTATGGTGAATCAGACTAGAGGAGGTTGTCCACCAAAAGTCAAGGAATGTATTATTCAGAAAATCAACCAACAGAGCACAGATGACTCTGAAGGAGCTAGAAAGATCAACAGCTCAGATGGGAGAAGCTGTTCACAGGATAACCATAGTCCAGACACTCCATATGGTGAATGGTGAGAAGAAAGCCAATAGACTTTTTGGAGCTTGTCAAAAGACATGTTGGAGAATCAGCAAACATGTGGGAATGGTTCTTTGGTGTGATGAGACCAAAACTGGAACAAGGCACTGCATTTGGCAGAAACCTACCACTGCTCACCACCATCCTCAGAACACCATCC
The DNA here is from genome assembly GCA_022985145.1 of Pangasius djambal. Taxonomy (NCBI): domain Eukaryota; kingdom Metazoa; phylum Chordata; class Actinopteri; order Siluriformes; family Pangasiidae; genus Pangasius; species Pangasius djambal. The sequence goes on from CM040994.1 coordinate 12,505,893, forward strand.
CCACAGTGAAGCTTGATGGTGGTAGCATCATGTTGTGGGGATGCTTTTCTTCAGCAGGGACTGATCAGGGTTGAGGGCAAGATGTATGGAGACATAAATACAGGACAACCCTAGAATAAGAGACTGGACATCTACCCTAAGCATATTGCCAAAGCTACACTCGAATGGTTCAAAACCAAGAACACCAAATGTGATGGAATGGTCCAGTCAAAGCCCAGACCCCAATCCAGTTGAGAATCTGTGAGAAGACTTGAAAATTACAGTTCACCAACAGTCTACATTCAATCTGACACAGCTTAAGCAATGTGGCCAGGAAGAATGGGAAAAATATCAGGATCTGGATGAACAAAGCTGATAGAGACATATTGCAGACCTAATGCTGTAATTGCAGCCTAGGAGGTTCTGACTCAGGGGGGTGAGTACTTTTGCATCTAACAAATGTCTGCTTTTCTGATTAATTAACTTTTGTGTCAAAAAAAAGGTTTGTTAGACATATTTTGTAAATGAAGTGTTAAAAATCCCAGTTAAGTCCATTTTAGTTCCAGGTTGTAACACATGCAAGGCACCGTAGGACCAGTTATTTATACTCATGCTTTTTCTCATGGGATCAAATTCTTATACATGTCGAAAGTTTATTTTGTCACAGTAATTTAACCAAGCTCCCTATAGTGGGGCACTAGCATTGTCAACAAATCTGTTAAGTCTCTAGTTAAGTAATTCAATTTTTTACAGTATAGAGGTGGTACTGAATTTGAATTAGTTAAACTATTTTAGCAACAGAGTAGCTGAGTCGTGCTGATAAATATATATCATTTTCTTATTGTGTCCATAAATCCATTAGGTTATATAGCTGCTGCTTGTGTTTCAGTTGGAAACAAGTCAAAATGACTCAAGCCAGTTATAGGCTAACTGTTTTTATCAGAGAAAACTTCTGTGTGACTTCTTTTGATTTGCCACTATGCTACTATATGCTTTTGTATGTGGTATGTAGAGTATTAAAGCATAAGTTGTGATTTGCAGACCAGATAAACTATGTATGAGAGGCGGCTCTGCTATACAGTCCTAGAATGCAAATGTAACTCCATCCTCTGACAGATAAATCTCCAGATAAATGACAAACAATTTTTTTTTTTCAATGTTTTAATTTCTATATTAGGAGCCAGCAGGGGGCAGCAGTGGCAGTCTCTCAAAACATGAAAATGACACAGATATATTTTATTTATTTATTTATTTACCAGGGACATCTTGAACATTTCATTTTGTACACTAAGGACTCCCTGTGCGCCTACTGATGTTTGAACTGCTGAAGCCACTGTATCACATTTGGATTCTGAGCAATACCTACATATTCAGGGGAATGTAGACACTTTCAGATAAAAAAAAAAAAAACAACTACTTGAGCTCCAAAAATGTTTTAGCAACTCTTTCTTAGCCTTGAATTTGGATTGGATTCGTTCTCACTTGTAGGTCACTTTGGCTAAAGCATCTACCAAATCAATTAATGTAAATGTAAGTATTTGTGAAAATATAATTATTCATACAGATGGAAATACCTGCAATCTTCTTCTTCTTTTTTTTTTTTTTTTTTTGCCTGATCTGAACCTCTCTTGCACTTCACAGGCGTTTGACTGTGTTAAGATAAAGTAGAATTTTGTACTCCATCATTACGCATCATTAGGATGGCTTGTTTTTGCACAAGCTGTCTGGCATCATTTCAGCTCAAAAAGAGCAGATTTGTCACCGCTGGTTTCTATAGAAACTGAACAAAGCCAGAGAAGAGTGGAAATCATAATTTCTTATATTAATGGTTTGAAAAGACATAAAGCAGGCACCTTGGCCTATATGTATGCATATGGTGTGAAATATCAGGGTGTTGAGGATAATTCCTTCTCCATCATTTTACTGGTAGAAGACTGAGCATGAAAAATGAATGCATTTCACCAGAGAGATATTACTTCAAGCGGGTTATGTTGTCAAGTTTAAACACATTAATTTCTTATTAACTACTATTAATATAATCTAATCTTAACTTGAAATATCTCTAGTCATGCTTACACCCTGGATTTCTTTCTCTCTCTCTCTCTCTCTCTCTCTCTCTCTCTCTCTCTTTTGTACGTGCTTGCCTGTCAAAGTGCAGTATGAATGACATGCGTTGCACTAGCAGGACATGTTTCTGTACAGTAAGCATTGAATTCTTGGTTCAAAAGCACAGGAGCACAAGACTTTTAGGCGCATTTTTCATTCTTTTCTCCTTCAGTCATACAAATAAATCTCAGAGTTGGCCTATTTTTAGCAAATGGAAATGGGGATTGGTACAGTTTCTTCTGAAGACTATAGAATATGAAATTCAGTTGCAAAAAAAACCCCCAAAAAATCCTGATAAAGATGTCTACTGTGGACGTAAGAGAAATACACAAGAGGAAAATCCTGCCAATGATAGAAAGCATAAGAGAAATACATAAGAAAATGTCTAATATGACCATGACATTAAATACTTATCTTCTAAATGATATCTACAAATAATATGTTTTAAAACTGATGAAATTAATCATGTTTGCTTGGAGAAATATTAGGCTTTGAGATTTGCCATAATATTATTCCTTTCAGAAAACCTCTAGTAATCATTTTGTGTAAACCCTAAGGCAAAGAAATTAAACCCACCACAGTGACATGGCAGGCCTTTTAACTTTGTGAATGTGAAATTACCTTATTATTGGTGGAACTGCATAATAAATTCATGGTATGATAACCATCCAACCCAATATCACTGATCATTAAAAATACAGCGTTCTCTGACTTTCACCTCTAACAGGAGGCCAAATTCCTAAAGCCTTATAGCAGATTTGAGGGGATAAACTCATTTCTTTCATACTATGATCTATACTGATATAATGCGACGTAATGTAGCATTAATGATATAGTTTAGATTTATATCATGGTATTACTGTTATATCATCATGTGCTTAATTGCATCATTGCTATCAGAACATCAGTGAACAAGTCAGATTATTTAACTATCAGAGGGATTGATGAATGAATGAAACCCAAGCACAAGCATGTAATAAAAACTGAATACATTTCTTTGAAATGTATAGATAATATAGATTATAGATCGAATTTATCATCATACACACATGCACTTTGGATACAAATCAAACCACTTGTATTTTGTTGAGTTCTTCAGAATCATGGTGCAACATATGGTCTAGGATGATATGAAAATTTCACAGTACAGCAAACAACATAAAATTCTCTTTTTGTTAAATATATTGTTATATTTGCTTACAGTGTTACATTTTCAAAGCGCCAATATTCAGTTAAGCTTCCCAATATCAGAAAATAACAGAGGCAAAGAATAAAGTTAATAAAGCAAGATTTTCTTGCTTAAACTTAATTAAAATTAAAATGTGTATGTTTTTGTTTTTGCTTATCAAATGAAGATAGCAAATTCACTGTCATTTTATTTAGCTAACAATCCAGTGCCCCTGCTAACGAATCAGCAGAATAACATTATATTTGTTATGTCTCAGACATCTCACTCTGCTGATGTTGCGTTTCATTTGAAAAAAATATATGTGCTATATCATATACATTATTCCTTTCGAATTGATTGTAACATTAGCATATTTTATTTCAACAGCATGATAGTGATGTGTAAAAAAAAAAGAAATAATTTTGTGTGAATATTGTCATGGTTACCTTCAAAATGGAAAAACAGTATTAGAAATGATGACTTAGAGCTATGAACAGAATTAGACTATTTTCCGGTCTGGTGACCATGTTGTTCCCCCTGCTGAGATGGATGGTCTACCCAGACATTACAGATACTGTTCCATTGGTTGAAATAATAGAGAAGCTAAACATTACCTACAACAATAAATTGAAATGATAAAAATATTATGTATGATGTAAATGCCTTATAATTCTGCAGTGCATTATTTATTGTAACACTGTAGAAGCACTGTATTCCCTGATATTTATCATATATACACTAGTATGGATTAACATTAACATTAAAACACATTCACACACACATAGAGCGAGCGAGAGAGAGAAAGAGATAGAGAGAGAGAGAGAGAGAGAGAGAGATCATCACAACATTTCCTTTCCTTTGAAATCAGAATGAAATAGAATTCTTTTTTAAATATTACTGAATGAAGGTCAACTAAAATCAGGATTGATTCAAAATATAGCATTATTATAACACTATAACCACAATAATGCTATGTTGTGAATTAATCCTGATTTTAGTCTGTATATTGGATTTCTGATCAGACCACAATTTTCCTGAAGATGATCCAATTGTCCAGTTTATAATGAGTATTTCCAACAATAATGGCCTTTTAAATGACTGTTTCTACCACTCGATATAGGGTTGTACTGATTTTACTCTATTTAGTATGGATTCTGCTTCAGGTAATCATCAGCTGATCGATGGTGAAGGTTAGAGTTTATGGAGAACAAAGAAATCCAATCTCTTCTTGTGCACTACGTGGCGATGAAAGGTCACTGTGCTGATCCGCCTTAGAGTCTTTATTCTACTGGTAGACATCTGTGTATTTTTCATAGGTCCATTTTCAGAGTGTAATATTATTCTTATGTCAAATTCAAAACCAAACATGCTGCATATGTACTTTCTCTTTTAGTAAACCAAATGCAAATTCTCATTTCTCTATTCATCTGTGCGCCTGAATCACAAGCAGAGGGATAGGAGTGTGCAACATATTTACCTTGACGCTGTTGAAGTAACAGGCTTTGGCAGCTGTGTAATTTCTTTTGATTTACTCGTGACCTATGACGACTCCTTCTCCCTCTATCTGTCTCCCTCTGTCCCTCACTCTCTCTCTCTCTCTTTCTCTCTCTCACACACACACACACACACACACACACACACACACATACACACACACAGATATATCCAATCTTTAAAAGCCGTCTGCAGACCTGTATCTGGGGTGTCACGTTGTGTAGTCGATACACACATTAGAATCTGACCTTTATAATATTGCCATCTCTCTCTGTCATGTGCAGCAGCAGGGGTTTTACATACATGACTTCAGACAGACACAATAAAATAGATTAAAATACATACATACATACATCTTGAATGCATGTATGTGTTCTACGCAAATACAAAGGAAAAAGTCTAGATCTTAGAATCACAGAATCTATAAATTTCATTAATGTATTTATTAAACATTTTTCAAACCTTTAATAAGTATATCTAAAGCAATATCTATATCTATGTCAAACCTAAGTAATATCTTACTAATAGGTCAGTGCGCAAAACAATTAAAAGTCATGATAAGTTCATTATTATTCTTTATAATACATTATAGTATATTATAGTATATAATTGTATATAAGTATATAGTATAATAGTATATAAGGACACAATCATTGTGTCCTTATGGTGAAGACATTTTACAGAGCAGAAAATATGCGTGAGCTGGGCTGTATACTGTCATATTTCCCTTTTTGTGCATACATTGGTAATATTCTGCTTAAATGTGAAACTTTTGATTGTCTTATTATTACTGAGCCTGGGAGTGTTTGTAGCATTTACTCCAGCATTTGCAGCTCTCTGTCAGCTGTCTGTAGTCAGTTGGTAGATGCTTGTACTCCTTTAACTGCTCTATGCTTGGATTAGATTGTGTCTATCTTTTATGTCACTTTGGATCAAGATGTTGGAAAAATGAATAACTGTGAATGTGCTCATTTCCTAGACAGATAGCAAAATCATCACCTTTTGACTGGGACATGTGTGTGGCCTATAAAAGCCTCTCTTACATCACACTCATCTTCTTTCCCATTCTTGTCTGGTGTGTAGTTCCAGACAGAGGAACCAAGCCTTGACCTGCTGACAGGGTCTGGGGGTTTTGTGATTAAAGTAGTTTTCAGCAAACAAAAAACATCTGTGACTTGTGTGTTTTCATGCTGTACTTCCCTCTCCATGAGCTTTACCTTGATTGTATTCTTAAACCCTGAACTACTGCACTAATATAAGGACATATTTTTGATAGCGACTACAAAGCACTTCTATAAATCGCTTTGGAAAAGGGCATCTGCTTAATGCTGTAAATGTAATTATAATGATCGTTGCCATGTGGAATGTAGATGCATTGCTCTTTTTTCTTTTCTTCTGCAAGGATATGCTGAGGTAAAATTCCGTCTTAGAGTACCTGATGGTTGTTTATCCAAATCCATCAGCTTGTGGTGTGGGTACCCACTCTAATCTTGAAATGCTCCACTCTCTGACACTTTTACTCAAGTGTGAAATGTTATTAATCTCTTGCATATTTCATCCTGGAGGGATAAGAGGATAATGTAAGAGAGATAGACCATAGCCAATTACAGCGCATCTGAGAGCATTGCTGAAAAGAATGTGGCATCCCATTTAGTTTTGGAAGAGGCCTGTTTGATTATCTTTTGAAGTTATCAGTGAATCCCTCACTTGTCGGTTAAACTAGACATGTGGCTAGTTGGTTTTACCATTCATCTTTAAATTTGTCACAGAATCATCCTGTGTACCACATCCTGTTGTAACTCCTGTTTTGGCTACACCTTGACCTCATTACCTGATCATTGTTAGTCCCTGTTACTTATACTAACTGTCATTATGTTTTGTTAGCTAGTGTTTCTGTATGCCTTTGTTTATCTGTGTTGTTTACGAAGTTTTGCTTGAAGTCTCCCTTTTCAGTCTCTTAGGTTCCTTGTACCACTGCTTCAACATGTTCCTGTTGTGACGGCTAAGCCGTCTGTTCTCTTTTGGTTAATTATTGTTTGTCTGCTCTCTCTCTCTCTCTCTCCCTTGCATTGCAGCCTGCCTACGTACTGGCCTGTTGTGTCCCACCCCTGAAGACCGATTGGTTTACATTATAAGGAAGGCTATAAAGGCTAGTCCTGCTCCTGGTTAGCTTTCACTTTTTTCCTAGGGTTTGGGTTGAAGCTTAGAGGCAGTAAATCAAACATCAGACAGTCTTTCAGATGTAAAATAATGGTAGAGATTTTCATAAAAGTATCATAAAATCAATGACATGATAAGTTACAAATCATTAAAGTTATTCTTTATGCTTGTGTAAAAGGCTGGTAATACAAATATACACCAAGTAAAGGAAGTCATGCAATCAATCACCCGCTGTCTAGAGACGAAGGTCTCTAGGACAAGACAATACAGAGACCCCATACAAACAGCTCAATAGTGTGAGAAGTACTGATTACAGTGGTTAGGGTTCAAATGGCAAAACTTTATGTTGAAAATTTTTTGGTTCTCTTGCAATTAAGAATTTGAGAGGAATAGGTATCCATGGATAACCATGACAAGCTAAAAAAATAATAAATATTATTTATATATATATTAATATTAAATAAAAATAATAGATAATAAATGGATTTTCAGTGGCCCTACAGCCGGACCCTGTGGAATACATGCTCTTTTCTGTGTTTTTGAGCTTATATGAAAATACTTCTCATAAGAGGCAGCATGGTGACACAGTGGATGCTCTCTCAATGACTCCAGACCTGTGGCCTTAACATCATATGTCATTAAGACCCTTGAGAAGCTGATTCTGCAGCACCTCAGGCCCCTGGTACACGACTGCCTGGATCCGCTGCAGTTTGCATACCAGACTGACATCAGCGTGGAGTATGCCATTGTCTCCCTGATTCACAGAGCTTACACACACCTGGAAAGGCCACAAAGCAGTGTGAGGATCATGTTTTTTGACTTCTCAAGTGCTTTTAACATGGTCCAGCCACTCCGGCTGGCTGAGAAGCTGTCTGTGATGCAGGTGGACCAGGACCTCATGGCATGGATTAAAGACTACCTCATTGACAGGCCACAGTATGTCAGGCTGCAAGGCTGCTTGCAGATGGGGTGACTAGTAACACTGGTACACCCCAGGGAACAGTATTGTCACCGTTCTTGTTCACCCTCTAGGCCTCTGACAGAAGTTCTCAGATGACTCCTCCATCGTTGGCTGTATCACAGAACTGATGGTGGACTTTCGGCGCAGCAAGAGGCCCCCCACCCCTGTCGCTATAAAGCAGGGGGTGTGGGGGACGGGGTGGAGGTAGTGGACACTTACTAGTTCCTAGGGGTGTAACACAGCAACAAACTGGACTGGTCAGACTGGTCAGACTTGACTACTGAGGCCCTCTATAGGAAAGGACAGAGCAAGATATTCTTTCTGAGGAGACTCAGGTCCTTTAATGTATGCACTAAGTTTCTACAGATGTTCAGCCACAGATTCATCCAGCCACATGCCTCAAAACATCTGAGGGGCTCTTTTGTGCCATCAGCCATCAGACTCTTCAATGCCACAATACTCAGTAACTCCTACTCCACTGACTGAATCTCACAAACACACACTCAACAGTTAATTGTCATTCCACAGATATTGCATATATATAAAAATACCAAGGATATTGCACATGTACATTTACAAATAGGTCTCTAGCATATGTACATACACACATATCTATTTTGTTGTTGCTATTATTTATGTGGTTTCTATTATTTATGTTATTTCTATCATATAGGTATTTATGGAAATTATTGTCTTTTCTTAGATGTTACTCCTCCTACTTGTGCTGCTATGTCAACTTGAATTTCCCCTATGGGGGATCAATAAAGGTACATCTTATCTTATCTTATTATCTTATTGGTGTCTTACAGTAGCAGAATGTGGGGTCCAGCTCAGAGTGCTGGTTACTTATGTGCTGAGTTTGTTTACTTCCCTCCAAATGTCAATGTGGGGTACCTCAGGGTACAAATTCACCTGAATCTTGTACATGAAGGTTTTCCAAGAGAGGTCCTAACATATAAGGTTAGTCTACCTATCTTAAGGTTTGAATCTTAGGCTTCAGTAAACAACAGAAATACCACCTCACAAATGGGCAATGATACAAATTCCACATCAAGGAGAAAGGGAGGATTATCATTCACCAAATCTAAAAACAAATAAATACCTTACCTGTTACCAGAAAAAGGCTAAAACACTATCACTCTTCAATCCATTTTCCTCTTGTTCACACTTTCTTACTCCCTTTGTTTGATTTGTTTACTCTTTTACTCTCAAAAGCCATGCCACAAGGTTAAAGGTTAAAGTCTGCAGAACTCAGAGACAGGATTGTGCCAATGCAGAGATCAGGGGAAGGCTACAAAAAGATTTCTGCTGCATTGAAGGTTCCCAAGAGCACAGTGGCCTCCATAATTCTTAATTGTAAGAGGTTTGAAACAACCAGGAGTCTACCTAGTGCTGGCCCCTTTGCCAAACTGAGCAATCAGGGGAGAGGTCTTGTTAAGAGAGGTGACCAAGAACCCGACGGTCACTGTGGTTGAGCTCCAGAGATCATGTGTGGAGATGGGAGAAACTTGCAGAAGGTCAATCATTACTGCAACACTCCACCAATCTGGACTTTATGGCAGAGTGGCCAGATGGAAGCCTCTCCTCAGTGCAAAACACATGAAAGGCTGCTTGGGATTTGAAATTTCGAAAAGAGTGGGCTTCCTTTCAACCATTAGATATTTGGCATTTGCTAAAAGGCATGTTGGAAACTCAGCAAATGTGGAAAAAGGTTCTCTGATCTGATGAGATCAAAATTGAACTCTTTGGCCTTTGATGGAAACCCAACACTGCTCCTCACACTGAGATCACAATCCCCACAGTAAAGCATGGTGTTGGTAGCATCATCTTGTAGGGATGGCCTTTATCACTGTGGAATGGGAATGCGGTCAGGGTTGGGGGCAATATGTATGGAGTCAATCATAGAATAAAACCTATTCCAGTCTGAAACACCCACACCCCCTACATTCCTGTTAATATACCTGTATTATCGCGTATCTATAAATATTTATTATATATGTTAGTTATTTCACTGCAACTACCTAAGCTTGATGTTGCACAGCATTTTCTGCCATCTGTCTTTTATATCCTTTATATTATATTTTTATATTTTTCTTTTTTCTATTTGTTTTTGTAAGTAAATTCTGGTTTATTTAAATTCTGTTTTTAGGTCACCGGACAGTTGTAAAAGGCATTTCACTGCATGTTGTACTGGGTATGGTTGTGTGTGTGACCAAGAAAGTTTGAATTTGAAAGAGACCCTGGCAGAGGTTGAGCCATTTTGCTAAGAGTGATGGGCAAAAGAATGCTGATAGAGACAGATCCCTGAAGACTTGTAGCTGTAATTTTAAAGGTGGTTCTACCACATATTGACCTAGGGGGTGAATACTTATGCAGCAAACATATATCTACTTTTTTGTTTAATAAACCTTTGAGTCACAGTGAAAATATTCTGCACCTTCAGATGTTAAACATATTATGTAACTCAAATGGTACAAATTCCCATTAAGTCCATTTCAATTTCAAGGTTTTACTATAAAATGTAGAAAAGTCAATGGGGGTGAATACGAGGCGCTGTATGATGCCCCTTGAGTCACTTGAATCTTTTTTGCATGACCAAGATTTGCTCCTCTCTCTTGGAGCAGAACAGAGTTTAATGTTCAAATGTTCAAATTACAATGTTAAAAAAAACAGGTTCAGTGAATCGGTGAGTTCAGTGAATATTGCTCAGGCTCATTCAGACACAGCTGGAAATTTCAGCATTTCAGTGCATTCAGTAGTAGTCTGTGTTGGGCTGGGTGTGAAAAATGAGCCTGATATACACAGACATACAGACTTGTTATAAAATACAAAAAATGTTTAGCTATTGGACACTGCTCAATTTGTGTGTCATCTACCTTATATGGCTTCATGATCAAGCTGCACATTTCAACAAATTGTACTACAGAATGAATTGGTGAACAATTCTGAATGAATCACTTCAGCTGAACAGAATGATTGAAGTCACTTGAAAAGGCTAAAAAAATAAATAAATCTAATGGTTTGTAGTCTAGTTTCTAGTCTAAATTATTTTAGTGTAACATACTGAAAGCCTGTTAAAAAATTGCATATCATGTTTGCACTGATTTTATGTATAAAGACAGATGTTATGTTGGAGGAGCCCAAGCTCACTCACATACCCACAGGCTGACTATGATTGCAAATTACAGAGAACTGTAATCAGTTATAATGAATTAATAATAAGGATTTTATTCAGCGTCTTACACTGAGTGTACTTTAATGTATATTAAATAATTAAATTAAATGTGATGTTCTTAAATAGCAAGGCATAGGCACCAGTGATTCAACATCAAATCACAGTTTTTGTCCTATTTACTGTCCTGTTTGTTAGGGAGCTGTGTCTGTGTGTGTGTGTGTGTGTGTGTGTGTGTGTGTGTGTGTGTGTGTGTGTGTGTGTGTGTGTGTATGCCTGCTAGGCAGAGTTGTCAGAACTCGTCACAGTGATGTGAACATGTAATGGATGAGCCACTAGCACTTGTTTTCTTCTTCCTCCCCAACTGCTTTTCCTTCTTGCTTTTCTCCCAATTTCAGGATACTCTAGATTTCATAATATTTATGAAATGAGAAATAAATCTAAATTATATAAATAGGTTAATAGAGTTGGGAAGAAACACATTGCCCCAAACGAAGTGCAGATCAAAAGACTGATTACCTTCATCAATCTTGTAACTCATAACCAGAGCGGCAGAGAACATTTTTATCAAAGAGGGAAATGAAAAATACACTTTGCATGTTTTATGACTGCAAATTAACCATTGTGAAACTGGGTCAGGCAACCAAAATCAATGAAACATGAAAACACCTAGAATCTCCACTCATTATATAATCATGCATTGCTACATCTCAATGTATGAAGTGAAATGAACTACAAAAAAAAAATCCAATAATTAAAAGTGTTTCAACATACAGATAAATTAAAGGGGGAAAAAAAAACAAAATAAAGGCAGCAGAACAGCTTTAATGCACCTTGGTGGACATGTGTCTGGAATTATACTGGAGGGATAAACATCATTCTTGCAAAAGATCTGGAGAGTCTAAGATATTAGTCCAAAAGCTCATATAGGCGTACAATGTGGTAAATAGATTCAGTTTAGATTTTTTTCTTTGTTGAACAGGTAAGGCATTTATTTTCTTTCTATTTTGGTGGGAAGCTAGTGAATGATAGTCAGCCAATTTATCATTGTTGTAAAATTTGTACACAGTTACACAGTTGTGAAGTTGTTTAGTTAGAGAACATATAATAACTGGCTAGTACATAAGCAGAGGTGTTTGCGTTTTTCTCTGTATTGTTATTTTTCAATCCCTGTTATATCATGTGAGCTGAGTCACCTGGGGGATCTGCTCACCTTGGTGTGTATATTTACTGCCCTGTGTTTTAGCTAGCTGCTAACACTAGGGTCATTTCAGCTCAAGTGGTCCAATACAGGTTGATTGACCATTTATAATTTTCCTTTTTTTTTTTTTCAAATTAAATTTTTTTTTGTTTTACCTCTGTATATTGGCATTGCGAAACCTCCATTTTTTTTCACTTGGTTTAACCATGACGGCCATTTTTGTGTCATGGCACACAACAAATTTTGGCTATATAGCTGCTTACGGAAACCTCAGTATCTCAGCTCAGGATGGTCTTAGCTCCTTGTAACAAAAAACTGATCTCTAGAACACATTACAAGGTACATGTACACTGCCCTCCAAAAGTTTGGAAACGCCTGAACAAAATAGGGTTTTTGGGCAATATCAGCATAAATCCTCTTTAGTTAGTGACCATTTTGCATTGATAATAAGGGACAACACAAACTAGAAAACATATTTTATTAAATAGAAAGTTTATGAACATAAACATGAACATAACATAGAAAAATACTCAAATTTTGGATTCATCAAAGAAATCCCCATTAGCAGCTATTACAGCTCTACATACTCTAGGCATCCGAGCCGGTGTCTTGTCTATCATGGAGTGGCCTGCCCAATCACCTGACCTTAACCCCATTGAGCTGCT
>CM040994.1:12527453-12539441 GCA_022985145.1 Pangasius djambal
TTTTTTTTTTTTTTTTTTTTTTTTTTTTTTTTTAATCATCCAAAGTTGATTGACCACTGAAATGGTCTTTGCATACAAATGGACGGCACTGACCATTGTTTAAAATCTGCTTGCTCACAGTGGATTTGATCTGTGAAGTAGAGTTAGATTTGGTTATTACATGCCTAATTAGCCTAAGTATATATATAAATAAATATATATATATATAAAACGGGGGTGGGGGGAACACCTGCTCAGACTTCACCAGCAAGCTGGAAATGAAAAACAGGAGGAAAAAAAAGACCATAGAAGTTGTCTTTGAAATGTTGAAGCATACTTAATAAAGAAGACAGATTAAGAAGAAATCTATTTTTCAATTATTTAAAATCCTTTTAAAAATATTTAAATGATCACTCTTTGCATTCACTTGGTTTGTCATTCTATGAGTATTTACACAGGGGATGCATCTCACAGCTGGTAGTTAATTTTCAAGTTTCAAACCACTCCAGCTGTTAAAGGCACAAATCCTTGCTCTGTCTCTGGCTCTGCTATGTCATATCTTTCCCCCCAGTTATAATCATTATTGCAGCATATTCTCCAAAGAAATCTATTGAAATTACAAAACCACACTGTCTATTCAATGTGAACTTATCTATACACAATGTCACAAGGGTCTTTTTTGGTTCCTTTAGCAGTGTTTTAAAAATTGTAGATAAAATATTAATCTACATCTAATTAACATCTGGTCTTTTATGATCTGTCTTGCATACTTTGATCAAAAGGTGCAGGTTCTTGGTTGGTACATCGAATAGTGAAGGCTACAGCAGGGGGAAGAGCTTTCTCTTACAAAGCCCCACAGTTATGGAACAGCCTTTCAATTAGTGTTTGGGACTGACACAGTGTCTGAGTCTAGGCTGAAAACCTATTTGTTTAGCCAAGGTTGTTATTAATAGCTTTTTTTTTCTCAGGGAAAGGCACCGATCTGGAGGGTTCATGGGCCCAGAGTGTTCTGGTAAACTGGGATGTTTGGATGCTGTCACGAGATACTGCTGATCTCCTGGGAATTTCACACATAGCAGTCTCTAGAGTTTACACAAAAGGCTGCAGGCTGAAACACCTTGTTGATGAAAGAGATCAGAGGAGAATGACCATAACGGTCTGAACTGACTGAATAACTCAAATAAACACTCTTTACAACTGTGGTGAGCAGAAAAGCATTTCAGAATGCACAACACATCAAACCTTGAGGTGGATGGGCTACAACAGCAGAAGACCACATCAAGTTCCATTCCTGTCAGCCAAGAACAAGAATCTGAGGCTATCATGGACTCAGACTCACCAAAACTGGACAGTTGAAGACTGGAAATAGACCAGGTGATTTTTTTTTTCTAATCTTCAACTCTCCCTTAATCGAGGTACATGCCAATCCTTTTGAAGGGGACCTAGATTAAGCGAAGAGGGAGCAATGGCACTTTTGGGGTGGCCAGAGGATTCACCAGCTGACATTTGCAACATGCCGCACAGCACCTGTAAATGCCCAGCCAATAGAAATGGGCCATGAGACAGTTTAGTGTTTTATCTCCCCTTAATGACCAGCCATGGGATTATGATGAGGCGCATGGAACAGGAGTTTCCTATGGCTCTTTGATACCAACATTTGGGTCATCTCTTCCTTAATTTGAGCATCCTCTGTCACTCGATATAACCTATCTTTAATAACTGAGAAATACAGTGTGGGTTAGGCTGGATTTGGTGACCATCAATTACTCTTACTTGGCCAAAGGCAGGTTTCTCAGGTCCCGTTGCACAACTGCCCCAAGGGGGAAATCCCTGAGGGGAATCCCTGCCAAGGATAGAAGGGCGGACCTCTCCCCACCCTCTGGGTCCCCCTGATGTGGCACTAATGTCTATGGCCCCAGCAACACCTCCTCAGCCAAGGCTGAGCACATTCCACACCATGACTCACTACTGCAGGACCTATCTAGGGGAGACATCAGAGAAGGGAGAAGGAAAAGCAGGGAGTAAACCAGGTTCAGGAGGCTGGTTTTGGGGCCCCGTCACCTCAGTTCAGGTGAGCTAAGACCGGGGAGGAGTATTTTCAGGAGAGAGAAAGGTCCAAGTAGGCCTCCAGATCATCGGTGGATGCCATCGTAGTGAGTGTCAGCAGTGGAACGCTGGCAGTCTTCAAATGACGTCTAAAGACTTACCTCTTCATAAAATACATAAATTAGCACTTTGTATTGTCTGAGTTTTTGGACTGATGGCATTCTAAGTCTGACCTAGCGAACCAGTATCAGAATGTATTTATTAATAGAGACTTCAAAGCACTTCTGTAAGTTGCTCTGGATAAGGGGGTCTGCCAAATGGAATAAATGTAAATGGAATGGTGGTAGGGGACACAGCTGGAGATGTGGTGGGCTGCAGCAGTTTCTGGAGTGACCATTGGCTCTTGGCCTACACTTACACAAGGGCTTCGAAGTGACACTGCTGCTCATTGTGAAGGTAGCGCTTGTTATTAGGTTTGGTGGAGGCTGGTGGGGAGAACTGGACCAATGGAAGAAGGTGGCCTGGTCTGATGAATCATGTTTTCTTTTACATCATGTGGATGGCCAGGTGCACGTGCCTCGCATGTTACCTGGGGAAGAGATGGCACCAGGATGCACTATGGAAAGAAGGAAAGCCAGCGGAGGCAGTGTGATGCTGTAGGCAAGTTCTGCTGGAAAAACTTGGGTTCTGGCATTCATGTGCATGTTACTTTGACATGTACCAACTACCTAAACATCGTTGCAGACCAAGTACAAGTATTCCCTAATGGCGGTGGCCTCTTTCAGCAGGATAATGCGCCCTGCCACACTGCAAAAACAATTGTTCAGGAATGGTTTGAGGAACATGACAAAGATTTCAAGGTGTTGACTTGGCCTCCAAATTTCCCAGATCTCAAGCCGATCAATCTATGGGATGTGCTGGACAAACAATTGTGATCCTTGGTGGCCTCACCTCATGACTTACAGGATCTGCTGCTAACGTCTTGGTGACAGATACCATAGCGCACCTTCAGATGGCTTGTGGAGACCATGCCTCGAAGGGTCAGAGCTGTTTTGGCAGCACAAGGGGGACATACACAATATTAGGCAGATGGTTTTAATGTTATGGCTGATCTGTGTATATATGATGTTACCCATTAATGTTACACATTTTGCTTCTCTTTATGTTAATTTTTTTCACACTTGCAAATTCAGAGTGATTAACAAAAAGATACAAGAGCTAAGGTTAGGGTTACAAGACCATTTCAACATAGTTTTAAAGAGAAACTGTCCACAGATATTATACCCTTCTGCCCTTTTTTGATACAAAGCTGCAGCTGTTAGGTACACTGTAATGTTCTTCTAACAGCCTACTCCACTCACTGTTGTTTAAATTATGGCTCTCAACATCCTACACATGCAGGAAACAATGGTCCTTATGCAAGTGCCAGTTCCACAAACTACATCTACATCTAATTCATTAAACTGTAGCTGAAACATTAAAAATTTTTTTTAAAAAAAACACTGATTTGAGCAAAATAAATGGATCAGGCCTGTGGAAACAAGATCCTGGCACCAAGTCTTATTTACATATTGCATGAAAATTACTTGCCCCAATTCAGAATTTATGGTGGTGTAGGGTCACAAGTTCTACTACATGATAAAAAAAAAAAGAAAATTATAAATTATTTGTGATTGTGGGTATATATGCAAATAGAAAATAAACCTGTCATTCATAGTAACCAAACTATTATTATTTTTATTAATATATAATTAGGATAACTGTTTGACTGCTAGCCATAATTAGTGTTATTCTCAAATTTATGATTTGCATCAGATAATTTATGCTCAGATTTAAACATACACAACTCTGCTGATAACCCTGTTGAAAAAGCAAGCAAGCAAGCAGATACTTTTGCATTTACCATAATAATTGCCCCCAGTGGCATTTGGGGCACCAACAGCCCATATGCTAAGCACCTCTATTAGGCCCTAGGACCAGAGCATGATCAAAATACTTTCTCATTAGATTTGTACAACATCTGTGCCTTCTTATATAACCATTATATTGTTGTGGCATTTCTCAACATAGCAGAAGAGTAGGCTGGCATTTTTTAGTGAAGAGGCTAAGTGAAATTTATCTGTTGAATTATAAAGATACTGTACTGATGACATTGAGGAATGGAACACTTTGATATACTTGTGAGTAAAAAAGCTACTACACAATGACAGTTAAGACAGTGAGCAGGTCTCCAAACTTGATGAGGTGGTAAATTTGTCAAAACTTCTTCAAAATCTACATTGAGTTGCCAAGTTTCTTAGTTCCTATGTTAGTATGTATAACTCAGTGAACTTACGTTCAGTCCTGTGATGTACCCAGCTTCTTTTACTTGTGGGACAGGCCATATTATGGATTGTAGAATTATCGATTTTCCCCCACCAAGATTAAAACAGTGAATTTACTGTAAGGCTACAGTGCCTGTTGTGTTAGGGTCACATGTTGGTGCAGTGGGTGGCATTGCTGCCTCACAGCTTCAGGGTCCCTGTTGTCTAGTTTTTGGTCTGGTTTGATCCTGAGCTTGGGTTTCTGTCTGTGTGGTGTTTCACACTATTCTTGGGTTTTTTCCAGGTTTCCTGGATAGGCTCTGTATCCACCCTGACCAGAAAGAATGAATGAATGAATGATGCATGTTACACATGCATGATTTTGTAAATTAGCATGACTGAGAGAACTCAAAATTAGGTCACATTAGGACAAATTCTAGTTCCTTTTTATCAGATGCATCTCTAAGCTATGGACTCTCACAAATCAAGCCTGGCACAGAATACATTTGTTGATCACTGGGAAGTGTGACACACTGCAGTAAAAGATTAGCCTCATCCCACTTGTACTGATTTGAAGAGACTGCAGAATCCTTATGTGGTCACTGCTATCCAAGGGGCTTTGAGCTAGAGGCTGCTGCAATGAACCAAACACATTAAACATTTCAAATTTGTCAGTCAAGGCTAGGTTACTTTTTTAAAAACTACATTTGCAGAGTGTGCTGTTGTGCACCATATGCATAAAACATGAATGACACGTCCAATTAAATTTGCAGATTGAATTATTTCATTCAGCTATTTAAGCTCTATCTTGACAATGTCGTATACGTGACAGCCGATGAGTCATTTGGGTGCAAGAATCTTACATCACGCTATGTTCTCATTTTGAGAACACTTGTACATGTTGTACATCACACTATGTTCTCATTTTGTACACTAAAGCTCCAAAATAGAATTGGCTGACTGATCAAATACACATCATATGAAGGACTTTTCATTTCCACTGGCAAGACATTTTAACTACAAAGCATAGCTTTTATAACATTGTAAGTACTACTAACATATGCAGTGAAGACAAATACACTTAAGGAGAGAGATGTCATCTGTAGTCTTGGAATACCTTATAACACATACTGCTTCTAAATTCTAGATTCATGCTATATACTCTACAGTACACATACACAATAAATAAAAATTCAGGCTGGATAGAAATGCATATTGCATTTATGTTAATTTCAGGTTATATTCTACACATATTCTACACGTAAATGCATACTACATCTTAATGCAGACCACTTACTACATATCAACCCATGCTACATGTTAATACAACATGCTATTAATACATACTACAGCTAAATCTCACTCTATATACAGAACAATGACAGAGGTTAT
Source organism: Pangasius djambal (assembly GCA_022985145.1). Classification (NCBI taxonomy): domain Eukaryota; kingdom Metazoa; phylum Chordata; class Actinopteri; order Siluriformes; family Pangasiidae; genus Pangasius; species Pangasius djambal. The sequence goes on from CM040994.1 coordinate 12,533,174, forward strand.
ATAGAATAAATGGGTTCTCATCATCATTTTAAAAAAAAGTTTATATAGGTTTACCTGTTCTAAAGATTTACCTAATAAACTAGTCTATAAGTATAGATTCAATGTAGCCTCTCTTAATGAAGTGGCCACTAACTGTGTCAGGCTTTACAAAACTACCCTTGCCAAATGGAACACCTAATCTAGACACTTGATTAAAATACTATAAAATGGATTGAATACAATCTTGAGCAGATGACGAAGGAAATTCGTAGGAGGCCTCACACACATGGGGGAGTCCAAAAGTTAAAACTGCTATTAAGGCTGTACTCGGATGCAGAAAGGCACTGAATCATGTCTGGATCATTTGCATAGAATGCTGCCTTCTAACGTATCTTCTTCTGGACTATTTGTCCTACAAGTACTATAATTCTGTGTCTCAACCAACCTGTCGACATGGGTGAAAGGGAGCAGATTGTGGACAAATAAGTTACTTCATGAATTTATTTAAACGTTTTTGTTTCTAGCCAGAAATTGCTTGTGTAGTCACAGAATATTCATTCTATTTACCCCAATGACACTTTATTACGCTTTCCCTAATGAATTTCTTGGGTTAATGACAGTATCCTGGCAACGTGTTGATATACAGCACCTTCTTTACAGGTACCTTCATAGCTATTGAACTGCTGTCTTTTAAGACAAATGACATATGAGACAGAATAGGCATCAAGGCAGCTGCCTTCTGATTCGGACACACCTGCAGCCGGGAGTCAAGGGGCCTGTTGCTTAGCAACACATCTTTAAATATTGCAACTGTATTGTATTATCTTTTCTTTTTTTTTAAACTTACATTTTAAATGCATGTGTTCATTTGCTGGTTTAATATGTGTTAACATGCTGACATTATGTTGCTGCCTCAGTCACTGATTCAAACACTGACTGCCATAATTATGAATCTAAAGTGACTTTATATATGTGTCAAGGTGCAAGCACCTACAAGCTTTATTACAGCGGATGAGAGGCTGAAAAGCGGAAAAGGAAATGTGTTTTGTGCACTGCACATTTGTTTTTTTAGGCAGCTGGTGAAGGCAGGTGGCTCAGGATCCAGGAAAAGTCATTAACTTATGATACAAAGCCCAGCCTGGTGAATCCATTTCTGTCCACTTCCATTATTGTGAATAGAGAAGCAGCAAGACTTGCCCAAGGGGAGCTTGCTGTCAACCAATCGGATCTGTACCTTCTCATCTGTGGGAAAAAAGCAATTATCAATTCATGTCATAGTGACATTTGAAATCACCTGGAACAAACATCCATACCTGACTGTTTTTAGCCTCTAATAATTCTGCATTCATTTATTCATTTGGCAGATGCTCTCTTCCACAGCGACTTACAAGTGAGGCAGAATTCAATCCTAGCGAATAGCTGGGCAGACTTATGAACTATGACCAACTTGTATTTTATTATTTAATGCATATTTTTCTGCTATTCTTTTACCAGTTACTACTTATGAGAGTTTATTAAAAACAAAGACTTCATGTTTTGCATCTTAATGCATAACGGATAATGCATAATGGAATGATATGAAAAAAGCAACTTACCCAATTGTCTTTTTCTAAAATCCTGCTCCATGATTTTTCTTATTGTCCTTTAAGGTGATAGTGAAGTGTAAATAATTGCCTGTTGTCATGGTCACATTTCAACATGGTTCAACATGGTGAGAAGCATTGATTTAGCACTGTGATTACATTTTTACAGAAAATATAAAGAAATAATGAACACCAACTAATCATAAATGTGTATTTTCCATGGTACCATGGTATAAGCAAAAAATAACTCATGATTCCAAGCACTGGTCAAATGAGAATTGGCCTTTCTTTCTGCTCAGCTTCATCTTAGAGAGTTTCTCCTCACCATTGTCGCCCTTGGCTTGCTCACTGGGGGTTGTGAAGCTTGTTGAGACAATCTGAACTGAAAAAGAGATATAAAAATAAAATTCTATTAAGGGCCCTGCTCGAGGGCTCAACAGTGGCTCTCTGGCAGTCCTGGGATTTAAATTCACAACCTTCTGGTCCTTAGCACAAAACCTTAACCTCTGAGCAGCCAGTTGATTTTCCATAAGTATGAGAACGATCTGTCAAAAGTATTTTAAGGTCATTTAAATATTAAAACAAGAATAAATAATATAAATTTACAATTGGTTTTGTTTTATATAGTCTATTGTGTCTTCATGTAATGTAAATTATTATGGCTCTGCCAAAAATATTTCTAATGTGTCAGAAATTATCTTGATTTAGTGTCCAGGACCCATCAGCAGGTCCAGATGTACATTGCTCATAATTACATACCTGTTTTAAAACTTTATTTCTGGAATAATTCATAGTAATAACTGAATTATATGCTGCAAAGTCATAAACTAATAAATGAGTGAAATGCCTTAAATCTTCTTAGAGGACCTGTGCTGAATTTTTTTTATTTATTTACTGTACTTTGTAATTTGTTATTTATTTAAAATGGCACTTGGCCTGTGGCCTCGAGCCTATGGCCAAATCACAGCCATGCGGATATTCAGTACAAGAGCACTCTTGCTTGTGTGATATTGCTTAATTATGCTGCACAGCATTACATGGTGCTATTTTCATTGACATCTGCATAGTTTATTGTGTAATCCAGACTGTTCTTTAATTTATCTATCTGGTGCAATGTGTTTGTATCTCTTATGACATTTTCTCAGTAAATACATAGCACATGGCCTCATGTTTACCATTACTCTGATATCCTCTGCTCTTGTTTTGTGAGAATCAGAACCTGTTTGTTTTGGTCTCCCTCTTCTCTATTGAGTTTTTTCTTCCATCGAAATGGCCTCTGACTATCTTTTGTTGATCACCCAGCAACATACACACATCAACGTGTCCTGAGGCTTTGAGAGAAAGCGGAAACCCAGCAGTGGGTCTCTCACAGAGAGTTCAATGCCTACCTGACTGCTTTACCAATGAAGAGTGGCCACATTCTGGCCACCACAGCGTTACGCATAAATAGGTGTGACATGAGGGGTCTTGTTTATTCTGTCTGGATGGTAGAAAGAGACGATTTGGCTCCCTTTTTCCTTCTCTTGCTGTGTCATATTCCCACAGCCGTGTTCAATACCACTCTCAGTGAAACTACAGACAAATTACCCATGATCTGCTTGGCATGAAAGGATGGGCACTTTGTGTAAATGAAAATAAGAGGGAACTTCTTTTGCATTCTGCACATGTTTGGATTGTGTGTACGCTGGGAAAGAGGCAAAGCACTTCTTATACATGGCTTCTCCAATTTCCTTAGTATGTGTGAATCTTTATTCGTTCATTCATCTTCAGTAAGAGCTTTATCCTGGTCACAGTGAATCCTGAGCCTATCTCACTGGGCATAAGGCTAATCCCCCAGTGTGTCTTTGGGATGTGGGAGGAAACCAGAGAACCCAGAGGAAACCCATATGGACACAGGGAGAATATGCAAAACTCCACAAAGACAGTAACCTTTTTGTGTGCCTGCATCCATTCATTTCTTTTAGAAAATTCATATACCATATTTGTTATCTAAAATTACAAGAATACACCTCTTCTGTGATCTTTTAAATTCAAAAGTATTAACATCATTTACAGATTTGGTTTTGGTTAATTAAAAATGTGGTGTATCTACCCAAAGACTGAACCTATAAAACAAAAATATATGTAACATAAAATGGCCGCAATTATTTAAAAAAAATATATATATACTGAACAGTGTGGCTTGAATTTAATCAGCCTCTACCACTAGTGAGGCTGCAGCCATTTCTGCTGGAGGCAATGAACCTTACTGCTTCTGCACATGATTAGACACTTTAAGAAGCAGATTAACAGAGAAAATGTTAGCCATTTGGCCAAACAATTTGTAACATGATTATATTGAAAAAGTACTGTTATGTTTTTGTTTACTGTGTACTGCACATCACTGCAGAATCAACTAAAATTCCACTATCCTATACCTACTAATTATTAGCCATGAATTAAGCTTCCCCATAGTTTCTTTTCCAACCATTACCTGGCTCTTGTAGTCCAAACTTGGTCAAAACCTGGGTCTTTTGAAGGATAACAGAAAGAAATTAACTGTTCCTTGTAGTCAAAGTTGGTATAAATTGCATATCATTAGCCAATTAGCCATTAAATATGATAATGCTGAAAACAGGAGATGCAATGGCTGGGTAAATGGGCACCACTCCAAGCAATCGGAGCAATCAGAGCTCTAGCAGTGAAGTGCAGTGAATAACTGGGTCTATAATGCAAATGAGAAGGTACATTTGTTTGGCTCAAATGTCATTGCTGTAGCCTGGTAAAAACACTCTTTGCTACCTGCCACTAGTACCGGGACAGGTCTTTTGTGCACAGACCCAGGAGGCACTAGATCAAGGGTTGTCAACCAGTGGATTGTGGTCCAGCTGCAGACCCAGCAATGTATTTTAGTGGACCAAATACATAAACAAATACTGTAGCAGAGCAGGTCAACATATGAAAAGAAAAAAAAAAAAAAACATAAGTCAACGAGTCATGAACCACATTTACATGCATTTATGTAAATTATTTAGCTGAAGGCAGTTCATCAAGACTAGCTACAGGGCTAGAGACATTAGCTCCGAAAGAGCAGAGTGTTCACAGACATTCATAGATTTTATTTGCCCTTTCTGGCTTGATTAGTGAACCGACAACATTGGGTGTTTTTTTTTTTTTTTTTTTAAATTGATGACAAAATCAGAATGTTTAAAGACAAATAGACAAAGTGCTACCCAAAAGTAGTAATGTGAAGAGCCACTATGAAACAAAACAGACAAAGCTCTTCATTTCACATATCGAAGAATTGGCACTACATCAATCACATCTCAATCACAATTGATTCCTGTGCAGACTTTTCAGTTCATTTCTGAACACCCACTACAGAGTGGAAGTTTATGTTTATGAGCAAACACCTATCCATCCAGTGTGGTTCGTGGACAGAGCAAAGCCAGGCACTTTTGGCCTGGATGTGTTGACACACAATTGGACAAATCTGAATGGTTTTCCACCATTGCCACTGTTATGGATGGCATTGCAGTGCATCTGACTGACTATGCAACTAGTGTTGTTGATAGCCCCGTTCTGGGTTAACGGACTGTGGTTCTACCTGTTGTTAATGTTACTGATGGACCCTCCATGCTTGCTACCCAACAGACAAGACCTACTGTCCCAGATGGGTCTCTGTGCACTGCAGACCACATACATTAAAAATGTGGGCCTGGCACCTGGGGCTGAAACCAGCATATTGGCACATTTGCAAGGTATCAGGCACCATCTTATGTGCGTGAGTGCTCCATCTACTTGCCAATTATATGTAACGATGTGGAAAGTTTGCTCCTTATGTTGTGAATAACTGTACACAAACCCCCAATCTTCAACTGTATGTTTTGGAGTTGGTTAGAAGCATCTTTTTCTGGTTCTTTGCTAAACATGTACATGGCAGCATTGCTCACTGAGTTATTGGTATGCAACTGGGAGAGCATGAACTAGTCAAAATTATTCTTAAAGGCATGGAATGTGTCTGACCTCCATGCAAAACACATTGGATTGGGACTAGATTGGTGAGTAAATATGTTAATTGTGTGTCAAATAGCACTTGATCACCGTGTCCTATTTTTTGTACAATGAACTAGAAGTAGCAGCAGCAGACAACGTGAAGGGTGAATCAAAACTATATCTATTTTTGACGGAACAGACCATGGATTTTGTTTTTCTTTATATTGTGTGCCACACATTTAAAGTGGCCATGAGATATACACTATATGGCCAAAAGTTTGCGGACACCTGACCATCACACCCATATATATATATAGCAAAGAAGCCATAAAACTAGGAATCCTGCTCCAAAACTTTGCAGACTCAAGTTAATTACTTCTTGTTTACTGATTGCTGGATTTCAACTGTCCTGTGAACAATCAGCAACTGACAGAACATCCCTGACCAGAGGATGAACCCTCTCAGCCAAGAGGAACCTCACCCAAGGACCCTCATGGAATGAGACCTTTGTTCTCCCCAGGAACACAAAGTTACCACCCTTCACACATTCCACAGAACCCAGCTTTAACAGACTACATAAGGCTATTTTATATCTCCTGTAAGGACAATGACTTTTAAGATGATGCACCATAGTTTGGAAACTTGTGGCCTCTTTTAATGTCATTCTGTATATGTATCATGCTTATAGCCACCAGGTCATTATGATGCTTTTTGATCGTTTAACAGGGATC
>CM040994.1:12539541-12572648 GCA_022985145.1 Pangasius djambal
ACCACCCTTCACACATTCCACAGAACCCAGCTTTAACAGACTACATAAGGCTATTTTATATCTCCTGTAAGGACAATGACTTTTAAGATGATGCACCATAGTTTGGAAACTTGTGGCCTCTTTTAATGTCATTCTGTATATGTATCATGCTTATAGCCACCAGGTCATTATGATGCTTTTTGATCGTTTAACAGGGATCATAGTGTTCGTAAGTGTATCAATAACAGCAGCTAAGTCGTGTTTGGTATGTGTGTGATCACTACTGAATTTCCTAAGGGTTGGTATAACATAAAGTTGAGTACGATGTATTACATGCATGTTACCAAATTCCTTACCAAAGTTTTAACTTAAACTTGTGCAAAGTTTGGAAAGCACATAACTCAGAGACCAGAATGTTAATTAGTGTCAGAGGAGGAGAATATAGTTTACACCCTGCCCCAAGATCCTGCTGAGTGGAGAAAGCACTTTGGGGTCAGCCCAACTGGAAAGGGTTAAAACCCCCTGACACAAAGGAAACTCTGAGTCTCATCCATCACAGCTCTGCAAGAGTCTCATCCATCATCTTTGCAAGAGTCCATCAACATCAAGGAGTTCTCTTCAACTAACAGCCCAAGAGAGTCTCCATCCACATCTGAAGGACGTCTCATCAACCAAGAGCTTTAGAAGTTCATCACAAGGAGATCACGCTTCCCCCGAGACTCCGCATCCAGACTGGTTCCTGCAGAGCCTCCAACTCTCGCCTTTGCACCACTGTGAACCACTCATCAAAGTTTTGCAACCCGCCTACGAGACTCCGCCGGGTTCGCGCCTCACTCTGTTTATCTTCCCCATTGATCTTTCGAGACGCTACATAAGGCCAACCAGACCGCCGACCAATCAACAACGCCGGAAACTCCTTCCAAACGACAACGCAACGAGGGAATCCCTGAACTGGTGCAAGTTTAATACAAGTTTAAAGCCCTTCTAAACGAAGCGAATGTTAAATTAAACTGGTAAGTTGATGGTTTGTTCAGGTCATGGTCTGAGAAACTGCTAGAAACTTGGAATTTCATTCACTCTCTTTTCAAAGCCATTTTCACCCCTGTTTACGTGTGTGTGTGTGTGTGTGTGTGTGTGCGCGTGCGTGCGTGCATGTGTGCGTGTGTTTGTGTTAGATTAGTTTCTGTGTTTTAGAATAGTAATAAAGTCTCATCTGATTTTTAAAGGCCAGTGTCTTGTGTCTCTGTGCTTCAAATTTATTGCCTTAAACTGCCGATATTGTTACTGTGCTCTTAATATAATGTTTCACTATATTTAGGATATTATTGCCGGTGGCCATGGAAGTAATATCCCATATACAATTAATAAATGCACTCATTTCAACTTATCGCTGGACGAATAGTTAATCATCTATTAAAACATTAAGTTTACAAATTTCCCCTTTTGAGCTAAACAGTGAATAACATTGATTATCTCATCACAGTGGCACTTGTATAATGCGCTCTGCCACACTGCAAAAATTGTTCAGGAATGGATTGAGGAACATGACAAAGAGTTCAAGGTGTTGACCTGGCCTCCAAATTCCCCAGATCTCATCTGTGGGATGTGCTGGACAAACAAGTCTGATCCATGGAGCCCCACCTCACAACTTACAGAACTTAAAGGATCTGCTGTTAAAGTCTTGGCTGATCTGTGTATATATGATGTTACCCATTAATGTTACACATTTTGCTTCTCCATATGTTAAATCTGGACTTGAACATTACATACTCAAGTCCAGATTTATTGGCCCTTATTATCATTGGCCTTCATGATAATGGCCAACAATAAATATATAAAACTACAGTGTCCAAATACCGTTGAGCCCCTGAAAATGGAGGTACTTTGTTGAAAATGGTTGTAATTCCTAAATGGTAAATGCCATATTTTTGTGGAGCCTCTTAAAATAAAGCTGAAAGTCTACACTTCGATCACATCTTGATTGTTTTATTTCAAATCCATTGCAGTGGTGTATAAAGGCAAAATCACAATAACTCATTTTGTCATTGTCCAAATACTTCCAAACCTGACTGTATATACTTGCTGCTGGCCTGCAATCTCTGCTGACAGCTTCACATGTTGACACATGACACAAAATCCGAGTTCTTATGATAAATGCTCAACCATCACCCAAGAAGAAGATCCTAGAGGCTAGAGTGTTAGCAGGACAGGAATGCAGTGTAAGTCACAGAATCTTTCTCTGCTTAAATTATTGTCAAACATATTATCCCCAATCCCGGCTCTTCCCCTTCCAGACACAAAACCATACAAATAAATTACACTGTCATACTTTCTTCCTCCAGTCATTCAGCATTAGAAAAAGGCTTCCACTGCTGTATGATCAGCTATCGTCAGTGTTCTTGTGTCATTGTTCTCTAGTTGGTGCCCAGGAAAGGGAGATTAAATGCCTTCTGCAATTACGAGCTCGACTGCACAGTTGAGTAATCAAGTGTGCTGCTAACAGTTGCCAGACACCTGAAAGCTCAGTTCATGTCTTTAAATGTGCAGGGTAAAGCTGAACACCTCATCCCTGGAGGGCACATCAACCAGATGGGGTTCTAAATGCTAAATTTCACTTAGTATCACCAGTAGGTTGGTTCACCCCTCATTGGCTGGCCATCTGGCATCATAACACTCAGCCTTCATTGCACTGAATTAGTAGAGCTATAGAATGATTGTAGCTTTTTATATTTTTCTCAGCACATTTTGTGTAGTAATGTAAAACTGCATTGCTGCATATATGTGTTTGTTTATTGTGCTTAATTTATTCACATTTATTCATTTGACATTTGCTTTTAGGCAAAGGAAAATACAGGTAAGGCATGATTCAGTTCAAGTTTAGACACCTCAGTGTTAAGGGTCTTGATCAACCATTTATTGAGCCTTGGACCTCCTGGGTTGGGGGTTTGATTCCTGCCTCTGCCCTGTGTGCAGGAAGTTTGCATGTTCTCCCCATGCTTCGGCAGTTTCCTCTGGATACTCTGGTTTCCTCCCCCAGACGTGTTGTAGACTGATTGGCATCTCTAAATTGTCTGTAGTGTGTGTGTGTGTGTGCGATTGTGCCCTGCAGTGGGTTGGCACCTCATCCACGGTGTCCTCTGCCTAGTGCCCCAAGTCCCCTGGGATAGGCTCCAGGCTCCCCATAACCCTGTGTAGTATAAGTTTTATAGAAAATGGATGAATATGAATTTGCAATATTTAAATTATTTTAATGGTTTTCTTTTTTTGTGGTTTATTTAACACATTTACATTTTTGCCAATGTATTTTCTTTGTGTTAAACTTTGCTAGATGTAAGATTTGCCATTTAAAATATATCACTCAAAATTAAAGGTTACGATTTTGAGATTTAAAAAACCTAAATACAAATCTCAAAAATACAGATTTTTATTTAAATTAGGTCAAAGGTGAACCATCCCAGGGAAAAGTAGATGTTTTCAGAGTAGTCAAACAAATAAAAGTTTTTATGTTATACTCAAATAGCTACCTTTTTACAATGATGCTAAATGTGCTGTAGATGCTTATGCCCAGTGTAAATAATTAGAGAATGTCCTGGCTAGTTAGACTGCACTAACATTAGTTTGCTGGTAAAAGTTAACTGCTAACTCTACTCCATATGTCTTCTCTTTACTTTACTTCACTTCGCGGTCATAGAGGCAAGTGTGGCATAGAGGCAAAAGCTTCACCTTTGTCCTAATTTACAAAAAAATCTGTATTTTTGAGCTCTGAAATTTTGAGATTTGTATTTAGGGTTCTGATCAAAATGCTTGATCAGTAATCAGGTGAGAGGGACCACGTGTGATGGGAGTTGGAGTCCTTGGCGGCCATGTTTGTATAACACGTGGTGTTATGTGTAGTGTAGTTGGACGCCGATTCCGGTGTGGACATGACACTAACTGTTAAGAGTGTAAGATGAACATTTATATTGCATGAACTGAACTGATCAAAACTACTTACTGTACTAAATGAGAAATGATGTGCCTTTTTAAAATCCAACCCTGCAAAAAAACACACACATTGTATTCCCCTGTGGACTTGTTTATATGATCGTTCATCCTGCCATGCTGCGTTATGAATGATCATATAAACATGTCCACAGGGGAATACAATGTATGTGTTTTTTTGTTTTTTTTTCATAAATATGGTTGAAAAGTTGTTCACTCCACTCTCAGTGCAGGTATACGTGTATGAAATTTCATTGCACTCCAGTGTAATTTCGGATTCTATTTGTAATGAAATTTCTGTGAAAGAACCATCATGGAAAGCTTCTGGTGGTCTCTCGAGTTTCTAGAATAACGTGTCTGAGCAGCTGTCTGTGGGTGATGGAATTTAAAATGGGAGACCCATTGCACCGGAGCAATCCCACTTTCTCTGCCTTGAACGCTTAATCCCAGTGGTATGGAGACTTGTCACAACCGAAAACTTCCTTGGCTGCAGTGGATGACCATGACGCCTTACGTGCTTTGCGCTTCCCACTTAGTGCTGCAGGATGGCCTCTCTGGCTGTTGGAGCACCAGTCAATCTCATTCATCCATCCTGCCGCAATCTGACTTTGTCATATACTCATGTCATATATGCATGTGATATACTCACCGAAGGGTTGAGACCTGACAGCTACCTTCACCTGGTTTAGCCCACCTGCCAAAACAGTGTGCCGGGGTGTGGCTACTGCACATGCTAAAGCTTCTTGGAGCCACAGGTGAGTCCTGGGTGCCAGGTGGAGACCAAAGACAGGTGAGCTGTCCTGAAAAGGACATGGCAAGCCCCCTACCATAGGTTCTACCCTTTCCTGGAAGCACCCCACTGAACCCTGAGGCTTGTTTAAAGACTTATCAGACCTGCTAAATGCTAAGATGGCATAATTAATCACAATGCAAAGAATTGAGAATTGAGAAACCACTGAGAAGAATTTGATTTAAATGTCTTTTAAGACAACATTCCCATTTGTTAAAACAAACAAACCAAAAAACATATCTCCCAAGAGGTACAGCTATCTAGCTGCAGGTAAATGCTAGCCCATGTATACAGGGAGGGCCATTGGCACCATGAGCTTTCAGTTTTTCATTGATGTTGCATAAACATCAGTTTCATGATGCAATGGCTGGCTTTACACCTCTCAGAGGAATCATGCCTTCTTCACTGTCACATGTTGGTATCTGTCATATTTCTAAGTAGTATCAACTCATATCAGGGAGTCTGCATTTCTAGTTTTAATTATGACTTATATAATATATGAAATACAATGAAATACGATAAATGAGATTACCTTAGTATATGAGGATTAAGGGCCTCGGTCATTAAGGGCACTCAGTGTCAGTCTGGCATAAGATTCTGGCCACTAGCACACAACTAACTGATGATGCTCACTAATGTGTATACCAATATACTAAACCAACTTGTAATATGAACATTTTTGCATATGCTGCATTATGAAAGGTCAGAAACATGTCAGTTCGTTTGCTATTCAAGACAGCTGCTTGCTATTCATTCGTCATCAGTGCTTTCTCTGGAAACAGCTAATTTATTACAGTGAGTTAGTTGAAGACTGTAGAGCAAATATTCTTTTGGTCCTCTCCAAAAGGGAATTTTATTTTGGACGGCAGCCAGCTAAGAAGATTATAAACCTAGTCTTTGGTTTATCTCTCACCCCAGACTTCACTTATTGACTCGTCCCCTTATCAGTGCTTTGCAGAATCCACCGCACGATTCGCATCATCTTCCGAATCTGCCACTTTGGCAATTGTTGGTTCAGCCAGAGTAAATTAGTTTTTTTTTTAATGCTGTGTGGTGTTTTTTTTTTCTTTTTTTTTTTTAAGCAAGCACTGCACTAGGAAATTTTGGTTTGGGGCGAGGGCAAAGCCAAGTGTTAGCACAAACAATGATGGGCATAATATCAAGCTGGAAAAAATAATTGCTCTGACACACTGGGCTGTTAGGAAGTCTGTTTTTTTTTCCTGTTAGGTTTTCAGTAGTGTATATGTGTAGACATTAAATCCATGTGAAACACTACTAGTGGGTAATTTTCTGTCTTTTGCAACATAATTAAGCCAATGATAAACTGTACACTGTTACCTTTGAGCACTGAGTTGTTCATAAAAATAGAGGAAGCAGCTCAACAGGAACAAACGACCCTTTTTCAACCGATGACAAAAAACAACCTCACATTTATACACACACACACACACACACACACAAAACCCCCAGCCTGTATAAAAAGCCAGAGACTGTGAAGATGCTCCAGTGTGATGTCAGCGCTGGAGATGTTGGACTTGGACAGATTTCACCCTCACTTTTTCATTGGAGCTCAGCGGATGAAGGTGGAGGATCATCATCACCATCATCTTCCTCTTCTCTCCTGCCTGATGCTTTAGTTGCTGTTGCTGCTGCTCCAGGATCCATCTCTGTCTGGGCTTTTTCTCATTTTGGACATCAGGATAAACACATTTTTTTTCATCTCTTTGCTTTATGGAAACCCTTGGCTTTGCTTACCTTCAGGAGGAATAAGTAGACGGAAGAGGTCTTGCAGGACAATCCGGTTAAATGTAAGCAGATTTTATTTCAGCTCTTCATTTATGGACTGTTGAGGCAATCGGAGCAACCTGAGTTGTCATATAGTGAGTGATTTAATGAAAGGGGGTAAATAATAAATGGTGCTTGCATGTTTTTTTCAGATTACTTTCAACTTCCATAAGGGATATATATATATATATATATATATATATATATATATAAAACGAGACAACCGGTTTTTTTTATTACACTTGCTTTTAAAGCCAACCCCGAAATGTTTTTATTTTAGAAATCCTTTTTTTTTTATCCTTTTTTAAGGTTTTATGTGCATAAATCTGTTACTCCCCTGGATTTACAATTTCACCTTAACTGGAATATTAAATCAATGCGGACCCTAAAATCGGACCTTAACATAACTTTTTTTTTTTTTTTTTAATAATTCTTCCAGTGTTCATTCGTGCGTAACGGTAAAATTTGTATAGGTTTATGCTGTGCCAATATTCTGCCGTGTTTTTATGCGCTACACTGGTGGCGAGTGCGCTTGAATTTTTGCTGCAGAAAAAGTGCGCGCTGAACCCAGGCTGCGTCCCAAACCGCGCTCTTCCGTAGGCTGCTATATAGTGTCAAAATAATACCACCCTATAAGTTACCACATTTATGGCAGGTTGGTGAACCATTCCGTGCACTAGCCTGTTAAGCAGTGCCATTTAACACGCAGCCTGCGTATCTCTGGACCTACTTGGCGTCGCGTCACGCTCGCTCGAGCGTCAGGCGAGTGCGCGCGGCGGGAAAAATAGCGTTAATGAGGCACTCGGGATGTTTAGTACGGGTTAGTGTTCAGAAGCGCAGAAGCGTTAGATGAAGTCCGGTATTCAGATGGGGTGTCGCTGATTAAACTGTGCTGGTCCTAGATTTCCGCCGCCCGAGTCGAGTTTGTTTTTGGGGGCACGGAGCCGCGAAGCTGCTGTCCGCGTGGAGCGGTGCCGAAGTCTCGCGTCCGGGCGCCAGGAGCTCCGCCAAGCCGCGCGACATGGCCACGAACGGCGCCAAAGCCTCAGACGGACACGTCCTAACAGAGGTCAACGCGGCGCCCGCGGCCAACGACAAGCCCAAGACTCTGGTAGTCAAAGTGCAGAAGAAGAAAGAGCTTCCGGACCGTGAAACGTGGGCCGGCAAGTTCGACTTTCTGCTCTCGTGCGTCGGATACGCCATCGGGCTCGGAAATGTCTGGAGGTTCCCTTATCTGTGCGGCAAAAACGGCGGAGGTAAACACCGGTAGCTGTCTTAATAACAACAACAACAACAACAACAACAATAATAATAATAATAATAATAATAATAGCTTAATTATTTGTGTTTTTTAATTATTAATAATTATTTAATAACTAGACAAATGCATATATATTAAAGAAATACGTGTTTAACTTAAAATAATAATAATAATAATAATAATAATAATAATAATAATAATGTGTAATTATTTGTGACTTATTATTTTTTATTAATAATTATTTAATAACTACACAAATGTATATAGATTAAAGAAATGTATGTCACTGACTCATTTTAACTTATAATAATAATAATAATAATAATAATAATAATAATAAAATTTAAATTATTCGTGACTTTAAATTTTTATTAATTTTATTAATAATTATTTAATAACTAGACAGATGTATACAGATTAAATGTATGCCAAGGTATGTCATTTGAGCAGTTTTAATAATAATAATAATAATAATAATAATAATAATAATAATAATAATAATAATAATAATAAAACTGTTCAGATGACATACATTGACATACATTGACATAATAATAGTTGAATGGTTGAATAGTGAATAACTGATGACTTTTTACTTTTATGTTTGTTTATTTTTTAAAAGTATTTTGTATTTTCTAAATAAGTTAACAATGTATACAGATTATTGAAGTGTGTATTTAATAATTAGAATAACTGTCACTCTTTTTTTTTATCTTGTTAATCAAGATTTTTTAAAATATAAGTTTACCATTTAAATTAATTAAAAAATAAATAAATAATGTAATCATTTAATTGCAGAATAATGAGTTAATCTGAATGATGCCCTTTAATGGTTAATGTACTTAATTGAATTTTTCCCTCTAAGAATCTTTAGAATGTAATTGGAAAAGCATCCAAGATCGCAGCTGTGGAACATTTGAGAAATGGTTCAATGGTTCAATGATATTCGTATACTGTTTTTTCGAATCTTTTTAAAATTGTTGTTTTTTTCAGGGGCCTTCTTGATTCCATATTTTCTGACGCTCATATTCGCTGGCGTACCCCTGTTCCTTCTTGAGTGTACTCTCGGTCAGTACACCTCCATCGGTGGCCTTGGAGTGTGGAAACTGGCTCCTATGTTCAAAGGTAATCATGCAGAGAAAAATTTAGAAGCCGGATCTAAACCCTTATCATCTCCCATTGCCTAAATCGATGAAACATTTTGTTTGTTTGTCTGTTTTTGTTAAATACAGAATAATAGTAAATTCCTGCCATGTTAGCATGCAAAGAATGTTACAGTCAGATTGCTGTTAGATGGCAGATTTTAAATTCACATTTATTTTAGACCACATTTCTGGTTTGTGCTCACAGGTGTCGGCCTGGCGGCAGCAGTTCTGTCCTTCTGGCTTAACATCTACTATATCGTCATCATCTCCTGGGCCATTTACTATCTATACAATTCCTTCACCACAGTAAGCACATAAGATCTATAGCATAATTATATCACAATGAATCAACATTTGCGTCATTAGACCTACACAGGCGTAATAGACACAGGTGTACGGTATAATGAAATGTTTTGGCTAGCCCAGGTGCAAATCAACATACAATGGAGACATTGCAAAAAAAACCCCAAAAACCCAAAGCAAACAAATAACTATATTGTACTCAGCCTTGTGTACAAACAAGAAACTAAATACAGTGTACATGACGTTAGGGCTCAATTGTAGCTGCTTAGGTAACGTAAGATGTTTATTGACTCTGGTGCATTAAAATCACTAAATCATCATTAATGTTTTAACTTTCTTAAACATTAGCATTATTTGACTACACTGGCAAAGCTAAAGATCACTACACAAAGTAGACTGATTAATATCATGTTATATCTATGTGTTCATTATATAGTAAAGGTTAAGATTATACTCAAGTAATTTGTCCGAACAAGCAGTATTATTTTACATTGACATTTTATCCATTTGAATGAACATAGGCTTATAGCGTACAGTTTGGAATAAAAAGCTGTTTTATGATTATATAAAGTGTTAAAATGATAAAGTGTAATAAAACTAGTTTATTCCTGTATTGGCTGAATAATTTCAGTATTAAGCAAACAAATCCAGATTATAATTATAGCCCTACTTGACAATAGATTTTGATTAAATGTCCTCAAATTATGCAGTGATCTATTATAGTAATAGGATTATAGTAATATGTATAATAGAAGTAAATTGACAGCCATCCTAATATTTCTGAAATCTTAGATCATTAATAAAACATTGCCCTATTTCAGGAGCTCCCGTGGAAATCCTGCAACAACCCCTGGAATACAGAGCAATGCTTTTCCAACTACAGCTTGGCAAACACGTCTAACATGACCAGCGCCGTCGTGGAGTTTTGGGAGTAAGGGCATGCACTCACTGGAACAGTTTTGGCATTCAGGACTCTCGTTTGCATGCTAAAACTCCATCTTTTTGTCCTCGGCTTTCTAAAAAGGACCAGTGTTATTTGCACAAAAATGCAACAATTGTGTCGGTTTGGCCGTCGGACAGCTCTAGCTGACATGACGGGCATCAAGAATGAAGGCAGTGTTTTGACTAAGTGGAATAGCTTCTATCAATAACAGTTTGTCTGAGGTCAGATGCTTTCAACACTAATAATGTTTTCCTGTGGCCCTTAGACGGAATGTGCATCAGCTTACAGATGGTCTGGAAAAACCAGGGGAGATCAGAGTGCCACTGGCAATAACACTGGCCATCGCATGGGTCCTGGTCTACTTTTGCATCTGGAAAGGTGTGGGCTGGACAGGAAAGGTAAGAGTACAACCACTTTTTTTGCATCTTGTCAGTACGGTGCTTATGTGTAATTTTTGTCACAGTATTTCTGGGATGTTAGGAACGTGTTAATCAGTGTAATTATCTGTATTATTACCATCTTCTGTCTGTATGCTGTTGATTAACGCTCCACTCAGACAACAAACAACTAGCTCTTGAGAGACAACTAGCTCTTGGCCACTCTAATGCACTGTACATCTGTTTTTAGGTGGTCTATTTTTCAGCCACATATCCGTACTTCATGCTGCTTATCCTGTTCTTCCGTGGAGTTACGCTGCCTGGAGCTAAAGAGGGCATTTTGTTCTATGTCACACCTAACTTTGAAAAGCTGAAGGAGTCAGAAGTATGTCATCTTGTATTTGCCATGCAATGTGAAGATAGATAGATAGATAGATAGATAGATAGATAGATAGATAGATAGATAGATAGATAGATAGATAGATTTGAATACAGTGTTAGCTTTGAGGAGTAAGAGGCCATGCCTCCTTGATGGGGACTGACAGGCACTGAGGCCACATCTCCTTCACAGAGACTGACAGATGCAGACGCCACGCCCCTTCAAGACAAATGCTGACAAATGCACAGACCATGCCCCCACGCTGGGACAGACAAGCTCTGAGGCCACACCTCCTTCACAGTGACTGAAAGATGCAGCAGCCATACCCCCTTCAGAGGGAAGAAAAGATACAGAGGTTATGACCCCTTCAGAGCGACTGACACATGCAGAGGCCACACCTCTTTCAGACTGACTGACATACAGAGACCACGTCTTTTTCAGAGAAACTGACAGTCGCTGAGGCCACACCTCCTTGAAAGTGATTGACAGACCAAGACGCAGAGGCCAAGACTCCCTTCATAGAGAGAGAGAGAGTGAGAGAGAAACTCACAGTGCAAAAGGAAGTTCATTTAATAATGTTTCTAAATAATAATTAAGAGGCAAAAAGAGCTGCACGTATGACATTGAACTGACACAGACACACGTACTGACAAGAATCTGATTTTACACTTTTCCGTGTCTCACTCACGTGTCTCAGGTGTGGCTTGATGCTGCCACCCAGATTTTCTTCTCCTACGGACTCGGCCTCGGGTCTCTGATCGCGCTCGGGAGCTACAACCCCTTCAACAACAACGTTTACAAGTATGGAGCAATTACATGACTTAACAACAGCCATTTAATTGAGACCAATGTCCTTTCAGTGGCCTTTCATCTTTCTCTGCAGATCAGTATAACTGTCAGTGCTTAAGTTTCACCCTTCAGATAAGAAACGGCACTGGCATTTACAACATGGACTGCATGAGTCCTCGTCACTGTTGACGGACGAGAGATCAATATAATAACCCTAGATAATATCCTTTTGTGTATTCCACAGGGACTCCGTCATTGTATGCTGCATCAACTCCTTCACCAGCATGTTTGCTGGATTTGTCATTTTTTCCATTGTGGGCTTCATGGCTCACATCACAAAGAGGTCTATTGCAGATGTAGCTGCATCAGGTACCTGGGATTTATATCAGTTGCTCACATGTGCTGGGGATTATTTCCAGAAATTAAATTAGCCTTTGGATTTGGCATGAGGTCAAACATCAATCATGCTGGCTGGCAACTCGACAGTAATTAGAATGTAAGCAAGGCCTATACTGCATAATCTAACTCAAGATATATAGCAGTGTAATAATAAGAACTATATCATGGCTACGGAAGATATCTGTTTCTGATTAGCTGACAGGTGCATGTTATTTTCTTAAATTATGATGTTTGAATGTAGATCTAAAGCAGTGTTCCTCGTGCTATGGAACCTTGTTGGAATATAACTAGCCTAATCAATACTTTACGTTAGACAGTGCTTTGCTATTACATTAGAAAAAAAAAAAAAAAGAATTACATGGATTTAAGCAGCAAGAAACCATTTACAGGCTACAGGGAGGAAAAGTTACCCCATAAGCCCGTAATTACAGCTTCGCACCTTGTGTGTCAGGTGCAGACAGACTTTAGAATTACAGATCCATACCGAGTGCCACTTTTAAAAAGCTTCAGAGTATTGTTTATCCCTACCACAGTCGATAACCATCTGAGGTTTAATGCGTATAATTAGACAGAGAATCAGTGATGCTCTAAAGACAGAGGCGGAATGATCGTATAAATAATTAAAAAAAAAAAGCACATAACCTTTAGACCCATTATATAACGGTAGCCCTCTTGGAGAAGAGCATAGTGTCTGGAATGTTATATAAAATAAAAAATGATTCAATTACGTATAAGAAAAACATACACGGCATTTCCAAAACTCTCGTGAATATCCATGGTTTATGAAGATGATGCCCAACAAAGTACCTCAAATAAAAGAAAGTAATGCACTCCGCTTGGTCTCTTCATGCTTTCCACTTCCATTTCATCATTTAATTTCTAATATTGGGATGCTCTGTTCACAGTATTTTGTTCCAATATTTACTGGGGGTTATGTTTTCCATCTAGTTATTCTTATTAATAAAACAGTACACTTTTCCTCTTTCAGGTCCAGGCCTGGCATTTTTAGCTTACCCAGAGGCTGTTACTCAGCTGCCCATTTCACCGCTTTGGGCAATTTTGTTCTTTTCCATGCTGCTTATGCTTGGAATTGACAGTCAGGTAAAGTCAGTTAATTGACAAATATTAGACTGCACATCTGAGATAATCCATTTTCCATAAATTAACTGCTAAAGTAGATACACTGCATGCTGTGCATATCCATGCTGACAGTTCTAATCATTTGAAGTGACATTTTATTCTCATAAGCATTTGGGATTAATAATGGAATTTCATTCCCACAGTTCTGTACAGTAGAGGGTTTCATCACTGCCTTGGTGGACGAGTTTCCCCGCTTATTGCGAGGACGACGAGAAATCTTCATTGCTGTTGTCTGCCTTGTGTCTTATATCATCGGGCTGTCAAACATCACGCAGGTAAGTGCACAGTGAATTTGCCGATTATCTGAATAGCAGCTCTTTTCACTCATTCTATGGATTATGTCCTGTATAAAGGCAGAAGGATGATTGTGATGATACCTCTGAGTGTATGCCAGGGCAAAAATACCTCACATAGGCAGATTGAAAGCCCTTGAAGCTGCATTAAGTAGGATCACTGTGCGTTAAGAGCTTTGAAGGACATAAACATCTCAAGCGAATATTTTCCCTGAGAGAGCTAATGGCTTTGTAGTGTTATCAGTTCAACAGTACAGTAACCTCAAGCTGTTACATAAAGGTGTGTGACCAGAAAAGGCTGAATATGTAGGTGGCTTAAATATCATTTGCAGGTCTCTAGTTAGCATGTTGGTTTGTTGGGTACTTATGAAGAAAGTATACTTTATGTAGTTAATTTTACTATGTACTTGATAAAAACATATAAAACAGTGAAAAGTCACCTTTTATTTATCAGTATTGAGTGGAATTATGTAAATGTTGTGTTTCTTTCTTTCTTTTTTTTAAATGAACAAAATAATGTTGAGAAACATGGCTCATTGCTCTTCATAGCTAGCAAGAATACCCATATATGCACAAATAGAAGAATATGAAGAATTCATTGTATGCTACTGCTAGGAAATAGTTTTCCCTGCAAGATAGTAAGCTAGGCTTGTAATCATTTTAGCTCCCAATGTCATGGGGAATGAAAAAGAAAGTAGTTAGTTGTTTTCAAATTAGGTAAACCCAAAGCTCCACCAAACATAGCACTTTATGCCAAGGCCAAAACAGTTTTGGTCTCATCAGACCAAAGAACCTTTCTCTATATATTGGCTACAACATGTCTTTTGGCAAACTCCAAACAGGATTTCATATGACTTGCCACTATTTCATAAAGCCTAGCTCACTGTCGAGCTACACATGCTACTCCTGAGATGCCAGTGACCCTGACCCCTTCTGCTCCTCCTCGCTGTTTGACCCATCCTGATGCCCTACTTCTGGTTGGAGTTCTCATCGGTTGAGTTCGCTTGCTGCTGCTGGGGGTGGCCCCATATGGACGGCCTGAAGAACCATTTGGTTTGCTGGGGATAGTGCCACCTGGGGGCTGTGGAGATGGCTTGGGGATCTCATACGGGGAGCTGTACTGTAATGGCTTGGGACTGCGATTGCTGTAGTGGCTTTGGGGCTGCGGTTGCCATAAGCACCTTTCTACTCAGGACTCCATCAGTGGACAGTGGATAGATTTTAACCAGCCGGACTTCTTGCAAAAACTGTGATGAATTTATTGGTTGCACAATTGCACTATTTGTTCTTATAGTACACAATAATACAAAGGATTTATTTATAATTGCACTATTCGTTGCACCCAGATGAGGATGGGTTCCCTTTTGAGCCTGGTTCCTCTCAAGGTTTCTTCCTCATATCATCTCAGGGAGTTTTTCCTTGCTACCGTCGCCACTGGCTTGCTCATTAGGGATAAATTCACAGGGATAATTCACATATTTACAGTATATTTTTTGTGAATCTATTTATTTCTGTAAAGCTGCTTTGTGACAATGTTCATTGTTAAAAGTGCTATACAAATAAAATTGAATTGAATTGAATTGAATTGGGGTGTCTGGGCTTTGGTTGTCCTGTGAACACTACTCTCATCTGACTTATTGATCGTTCCAGCTCCTTCAGAGTTACCCTTGGCCTCTTGCTTGTATCTCTGACTAATGCCCTCCTTACCTGTCAGTTCAGTAAAGCTCTGTTCTAATTTTTATGGACATAATAGGCATTCACTTTGCTGTACCATAGTTGTATCAAGCTTAAACCATGCTTTTTTGCAGCTTGAAACTTAGTCAGTCCATTGGTCTATCAATTGGTCCATAATAGTAATGTCTCATTTGTCAATTGACTAAACAGTTCTCCACCCAGTGTGCTACTATACAATGACCAAAATAAATCAAAATAAATTGTTCACTCCATTGCCTTTGTTTTGAGTTCTTTGGGCAGGCAAACTGCTTGCTGTCCATTAATAATCACTTGTGTTTGTGGCTCCAAAGGAAGATGCAAAGACTAAATGATAAAACTATGAAAACACACTTATAGTTTAGTTATGTATGTTATTATCTCATTGATTACTGAGTGTACTGTATGAGGTTTCCAAACTCCATAGTATACCTGGTGAATAAATCACATTGCTGTTAATGGGATGTAATCACTTCCAAGAATAAATCACATTTACCATATTTTCTGGAGAATAAGACTCTTATTTGGCCTCAGGCAACATGTACAACACGGCAACATATATAACATGTATTTGACTATTCCTTACAGTTAGTTGTTTATGGTTGTTTGTCCATTTGCTATTCACTATCCAATAATTAGCATTAACATTCTCTGAGCAGACAGAATTTAGGGAGTGTGTCATATACGTTTGAATGACTTATTGTCCAGAAAATATGGTATACTTGTACACTTCACTTCCAGCATGCGATCTTCCTTCAGCCCCTAGTCCCTTTGGCAAATTAAAATGAAACTGCACAGACTCCATTAATGAATATTACACAAGATAACTTCCCATATTTTAACTAGTGGTTTGTAATGGCATAAACCACTAACTCATGTAAGTTGGTTTACCTGTACAGTAATACAGTAATATTTATGTATTTATGTTTTCTCAGGCACATTTTAGACACATCTTTTTATTTATTTATTTTTTTTTGCAGGGTGGCCTCTATGTGTTCAAGCTTTTCGATTACTACTCTGCCAGTGGAATGTGTCTGCTCTTCCTGGTGTTCTTTGAGTGCATCTCCATATCCTGGTTCTACGGTAAACATCTCTTTATGCCATAATAAAGTGATTTTAAAGTTATTAATTTGCCAGGGAATTTTATATATTTTATATATATATATATATATATATATATATATATATATATATATATATATATATATATATATATATATATATATATATATATATATATATATATATATATACAGTACCACTTAAGTTTTAGTTCTTTATAATATAAAATCAATTTTGTTGCTCATCCAACACTATTCTAACTGGATGCTAGTACTATGCAACTTCAGAGATTTCAAATCATTTGAAAGTTGTATTTTTTTTAAATGAAGCAAATTGTTTGATGATATATAGTGTTATAGATGCAGATGAAGCTGTGCATCATGAGGTTCTGATCAATTTATTTTCTAGAATGGCTTGTGTTTGGAGAACAGGGCTCAGATCTCAAGCAGTTACCTGGGGTGAAATTACTGTACCATAGATAATTGGAGTATATTATTATTATTATTATTTAGGAATGTTACCAACAAGTATGAAAATGCTAAATATATTTTTTACAGTGCAGTAGGATAGTTGTGGTTTTACTATATACAGTTTAGAATGAAAAGGCAGTAGACAGGTTCAGTGCATTGTCCACCATGATCTTAGAATCCTCACACAATCTCATTACACTAGAATATCCATTTAATTCATGCTAATCTCACTGCCAGATTCACTTCTGCATTTGAACACGTTTCCTATGAATCTGCGCCTTCTTAATTGTTTCGCATAGTAGGCTTGATTATGCAAACTACTGCGTTATTTGCTATTTGCATGGCTGACATCCCAACTGTCTGCACAGCAGTAATCCAACTTGATGCACCATTGCACACTATGGTATAATGCTCTACCTTTTTTCTGTCCATCTAAAAGGTGTCAATAAGTTCTATGGAAATATCGAAGAGATGATTGGATACAAACCTTGCATTTGGTGGAAATTGTGTTGGGTGGTGTTTACACCTTTGATTGTGGCTGTAAGTAATTAAAGCAACCATACATGCTACTTGTAGAGATAATTCTTCCTAGCTTGGAAGTAAATTATTGCTACTATTACTTTTTTGCATTTCTAGGGTGTGTTCCTGTTCAGTGCGATCCAGATGGTTCCCCTGACCATGAATAATTATGTGTTCCCAAAGTGGGGACAGGGTGTAGGCTGGTGTATGGCCTTGTCTTCTATGGTCCTCATCCCTGGTTACATGGGCTACATGTTCCTAACGTTGAAAGGCTCCTACAAAGAGGTACGATTAAAATGAATGTGTATTTGCTCAGCAGATACAGTGAGTGAGCTGTAGATAACTGTACGCATGACATACATTTGGAGAAAATGAGAATGCTGGCTTTCTTCTGGAATCTGATCTAGTACAGATAATTTGCATTCCGCTCAGTGAATGCAGGGCTGATTGGATAAATTAGACATTTCAGATGAAGCGTCTACAAAAAGAAAACCAAAGCAGTGCCTTGCATGCTTTTGCACTGACACGCTTCTGGAAATAGGCATTCAAAACTAGCAATTATGAACAAAGCCTTCAGGTCTGAGCTGATAGCAGCTGCGCGTGAGATAGGCACACTTGAATCAGCAAATCACCACAGGGAGGTGAAAAGTCAGGAGTTAGCTTCAATTACAGCTTGATTGGCTAATCAATCACCGTGTTGATTTTGTAGTTTTGCCGCTTTGAGCCTCCCCCCTTGACAACTGCATTTGCACCGCAGGGAGCAAAAATGATTTTCTTTTTCCCCCACCTCTTTGAATTTCCCAGCGTCTCCGGATAATGATTCAGCCTACGGTTCTGGTCAGAAGCCAAGAGAATGGGCCCGAGCAGCAACCTGAGAGTGTGAATGCAGCCAACGATGAGGCATACATCTAAAACCCTGGACATTGCAGGCCCTTCGGAACAAAAATGAAACCAAGTAATCAAGGTTGAACGCTAGCAGGGACTTCTATGTCTAAATTATAATCACCTACCTCCAGGGGAAAAATGTAACCAACCTGATTACAACTGTTTGAAAATTTTAATGTGTGTATGAAAAAAAAAAAAAAAAAAACAACGATCCAGCGATGATCTAGTGCTAGTTCGTATTGCATATGCAAGATATTAGTCTTTCCAAAACGTAACATTGTAACAATTACTGTTTGGATCCCAATGTGATTGAACACTACTGTGCTAATTCGATATATATTTACCTTATGTAATTATGTTAAGATATTGTATAAAGATCTTAGAATAGAATCAAATTGTATTTGATTGTATTTGAAGACATATAAAAAAAATGAATGAAGTTAGTTGGCAAAATATGACAAATATGATGAACTGCATCATGGCCAGTTTCGAGCAGTGGCCATTATGGGAGCATATAGCTGGTCCTCATGGCCTGTGTAAAAGGTTATATAAAGAGACTCCTACTGTTTTTATTATCCCAAACACCTACTCAAGCTGGATTCCTTTTACCTGGCTTGGTAATGTAAATTAAAGGTGCGGTCAGCGATTTTTACATCAGAACACTTGTCATATTTGGTAAAGTTCTTGTCAAATTCCAGCAGCTGTCATGTTTTGTGAATGGGAGAAAAAAAATAATGTCAATATTCCACCAATCAGGATAAGAGGTGGTATCAGTCAAGCTATCCTTCAATTAAGAAAACTCCCCCACTTTCATGTGCATTCAGGCACTCTGGCATGTGTTACGGGTGCGTGGCTTTGGAGTTAAATCTGAAATATCTCTTTGGATTTTGATTTGCAAAACAGCTAGCTCTAGCCAACGTCCACCAAAATCGCTGACTATGCTTTTAGATGATTGCCAACGAGATCCATGATTCAGTCTAAATCCATTTTTCCTCGTATGACAATTCCAGAGCAAATAAGATTCAATATTTCAGCAAACATGGTGATCTCTCTGTGAAAGTAGTCCTTTCTGAACTAACAGTAATGTAATAAGAAAACCTGGTAATAGTCAGAAACGCCTCTTTTAACTGAAAAGACAAAACGTCCAATGTTTCAGAATACTGATGTTTACATATGTGACAAATTATCTACATTATAGAGATTCTTGTACAGATCCAGTCAGATTGCTCAAAAAAAAAAACAAAAAAAACATGACAGGTAAAACATATCCAGCTATAACAGGGCTTAAGGGTTCACAATACCCCTGTAACCCTTCAGTCCCAAAAATAAGCACAAACCAGTATGGATTTGAGTTTACAGACGTCACAAACAGCGATGAATTATCTGTTACACAAGCAGAGTCATCTTACACATAAGAGAGACTGTTAGTTTTTTATTTTTTAAGAACTAAATAACTTTGTATGTTTTTCAATCGTTTTTAGTCTGTTTTTTTATGTAAGCGTGAGAAGGACCAAAATCGCGTTCACATGGAAATCATTTGCATATGAAAAGTGTTTCGCGTCACACTGTGTCCTAGAAAGTGCAGGGTACAAAAACGACACAAAATGCATAATGTCTGGCAGTAATGCCTGTGATTCCACTGTTCAGTCCTGCTTATTTGCATGCCACTCCTCAGGAACAATGGTGGAAGTGACCAAATTTGACTCTTTTTCCCCCCTCACCCGAATCAAATGGATTAGAGCTGTGAATGGCCTTCAGCAAATAATCAGACTGTGAGCAGAAGCCATAGTGTGTCTCCAGAGTTTGTGAGGCCATTTTGGGGAAAGGCACCTTTAAAGAAACCAGCAAAAAAAAAAAAAAAAAAAAAAAACACAGGCTAGTTGTAGTCAATTAAAATTATTTAAATATCTCTATTGTCTGCATATTTGGTCTTCTTTAGAGAACTGCCTTGGCAATAATTAACTAGATAAAGTGTATGTGAATGCTTTTATGTATATGACTGGTTTAACCCCTGTTATTATGACTACACCGGTTAAAAGCACAAAGCTTTAAAACCACAAGCTCCAGCGGTTGTTTTTCAAAAAGGGACAGAGTTAGTTTGCTTCTATGGCAGCTACATGTGACAGGGACGTGGATAAACGACTCAGCAAAGATATCGAACTAAAATCGTGCAATCTGTTAGCGTTGCGTACGTTTTGTACAAAGTTCTCATTCAGCAGATTTCTCTCTGTAAACCTGTACTGTGTAAAAGTATCTGTGAATGTCCATATGACCACTGAGGTTTTGTCTAAATGTTAAGGACTCTTATTATTTACTGTTTTCTGCAATAATACTCTCAGAAACTAAATCACATAGTATTTCTGAAATGTAAAAAAAGAGAATATCAATAACAAAAGCAGAAGAATATAATAAACTATAGATGATATGTCTAGTCAGAGAATATTGTTTTGTATATTTCTAACTGTTTCATGCACCTAATGTAAGATATTATATGTAAAAAAAATATATTAAATGTCTTTAGATGGTGTTGTATAAAAAGCATGATTGCCATGTTATCTGAAAAATAAATAAAGTATTATAGATTATAATGCACCTGTTATCTTTGAAATCTTTGCACGTGTTATCTTTGAAATGTCTAAATTCACATCTGTGTTCATGGAGAAATGTGACGATGTACAAAGAGCATTTTTTTTTTAAATTATTATTTTGTTACAGCATGGTTTACATAAGCACACTGCAATAATAGTTTTAATGAGGGCAGATAAATATGAGAGTCTAATTAACACAAGAATAGAGGTAAAAGCTCTAACTATATTGTGTGACATGGTGATCCCTAACCAACCAATGTCATTTACATCTCACAAGTTTACTGGGAGAGCTCTGTACTGAAGAACTGAGAGGTGCCTCTACAACTCTCTCTCTCAAAAGCAGACTTAAAAGTATATATTTTATAGTATATAAAGTATATTTCA
Organism: Pangasius djambal; assembly: GCA_022985145.1. Classification (NCBI taxonomy): domain Eukaryota; kingdom Metazoa; phylum Chordata; class Actinopteri; order Siluriformes; family Pangasiidae; genus Pangasius; species Pangasius djambal. The sequence goes on from CM040994.1 coordinate 12,560,724, forward strand.
AGTATATAATATCAATACAATAATGTTTGTAATATGAAATGTAATAAATGTGACGAAAATAAATATAAAGCTTAACAATGGCAAGGTTAACTGTATTTTTGGACTGTATGTGTAAGTTCTAGCCAATACGCATGGTTCGTGAATTGATTTTATTCATATCTGTAAAATGTGTAGCATTCTCTAGTCATTTTTGACCTCTTGATTATTAACCCCATTAATAGTCCATTGTAGTGTTTGCCCTGGTTAATTTATTCTGCCAATTTCATGCTTGAGTGGGGTGCCCTATTTTATCAAATAATGATTTCCACAACATAAGGGATGGAAGTCTAATATGGAACTGTGTTTATCTGCTCTCAGCATATCCAGCAAATTAGTAGTAATACTAATTGGCTGTTGGCTAATGTAGGCTGTTATAAAAAAAAAACTGAATAATGATGATCCATGGGGTGCCTTTTGCCTTTATGACTCTTTTACAGCACCATAAGCAGTCTGTTTGCTTGTTAAATCTTTGTCGAGGCAGGGATCGATTTGGGACGAGACATTAGTATGAAGGTAGTGATCTGAGACAGACTCTCATTACAGATGGGCTGTATACTTATATACTTAGATTATAATGCATTAAAGGTCAAAGAGGTCTTAATACCTCTTAGTCCACAGATGTAAATAAAATACATTTATTAATCTTTTAAATTTGCCTCAGTAATATCTAGACTAGTATACTGTTATAATCTAAAGTACAATTTTAACAGAATTTGAATAATTTCAGACCCAGTAAATAAATAGATATATACTACAACGTCTGTAAATATCAACCCATATCGCCATTATTAGACTATTGCCATGATTTTGACAAGTAGGAACTCAGTATTTTCTCACTCAGCACTTCCTTTTTCCCTCAAAGTGCTCATTTATCCTCTGTTTTGTCAAATAAACTGATACGCTGAGAAATCTAGTGCTTGTTATGCTGTGTGAAAATAAAAAACTTCTAGGTGAACATGAAGTGTGTCACCTGAATGCAATGCCCATCCATTGCAGGGCACCATGCACTCACACATCTGCCAACTGGCATGTGTTTGGACAGTGGGAGGAAACCCGTGCAAACATGCAGAACTCCACACAGACAGTAACCTGAGCTCAGGACCAAACCCAGGAGCCTGGAGCTGTGAAGTGGCAAGACTACCCATTGCTCTACCATGCTGGCCGATTGCTGTTTATGTAACTGCAAAATAGAAAATCTCTCATATGCTATATTAAAAGATTTCCACACATTTTAGAACATATAATCCACAGTTCAAACTCGAAAAATGTGCCTAAGGACGGCAAAACACACTTTTAGTTCTTACTTTATTACTTTTCACTATGTTCACCACCATCTTGAATGGAACATCACAGAACTGCGGCTAATCAACTTCTCAGAATCACAGACTTTCTAAGTGGGAATTACAAATCGGAGAGCTGATCAAATGGACTTTTCCCACCTCATATTCCCAGTGAAACAGATATTACCTGAAATGTACAAAACGTTTATTTGCTACATACAATAAATAACATGACGACAACATATTTGGGCTCAGTGACCATGGAATTCACCATTATCACCATGGTTCAGTCAGTTAAATTTGTACAGTGAGGAGAAAAAGTATTTAAAGACTTTTTGTTTTTGTTATTTAATATATGTTGTGTGCATGTATCCTCTTCAAATGTTTACACAATGTCTTTTGACTTTGTGCTAATAAATATGAACAAATAGTATGTATTCTTAAGCATAAAAATATATGGGAAAAAAATTAATAAGGAAAAAATACTTAAAAAATTGTTAATTTTCCCTATGTATGGAGACTTCTGGGACACTCTTTATATAAATAAATATATATAAATATATATATATATATATATATATATATATATATATATATATATACACACACATATATAAACACACTGCCTAGTGTCTATTCTTTACTGTTTTAGGTGGGACGTATATATTATCCAATTCTCCATTGCCATTTATTTTGCCATGCTTCTAGGACAGACCCATTAATGCATGCAATGAGGGAATGAAAGCACAGAGATAAATTGGTATTCCATGGGGGGCGTTTAGGCTTTGCTGTCATTTTTCTAGGCCCAGACTGTTTAGGAGCTCACATGTTGTGCTGTTTTTCACAGGCAATTACCTCCTCCTCATAATAGTGGCTTAGGCAATCATTCTGTCAAAACTGCTGGAGCACTGCACCGCCTCCAGCAAACCGCCATGATGTACATAATGATGTATATATTGCTTTCCCATCACGTAATGAAGAGACTTCAGCAATGCAATAAACTCAAAGTTTATTAAGTGGCAATAAGTTATCAGTGACTTGCTAAACACTAGCATTTGTTGCATCTTCAGCAACAATAAATTACATGCACTTAAGGTTTAATATCTTGTCTTCATTTGTGGCTTGCAAATATAAGATAGCTGATTTAATTGTATTGGAAATGATTTCCTTCTGTGCTTTCTCACTACAGCAGGATCATGTATGTGTCTCACTGGAGGATGGGACTGGCATTCCATCCAGAGTGAATTCCTTATACTCAGTTGGCTGGGTTCCTAGGATTGGCTCCAGACCCACTCTCCTGAACTCCCCAACCCAGAACAGGATAAAGCAGTTATTGAAGTGAGTGAGAATGATGTAGAAGACGATTCTCTTAAAAAAAAGGTTGAATTAGTGGACCAATTTGGTCTTGTGTTATGGCCAACTTAGATATTTTATTTTTAGATATTTTATTGATTTTATTGAGTGAAAGAAACACAACCACTGCAGCAATTCTTCTCCAAATGTTAATGCACAGTTACTTGATATTTGATGAAATTTCAAAAATAGCAAAAATAAGTAATTAATTAATCAAGTAATTCTGGCATGTACAAAAGTTTGGATACCCGTCCAGTTGTAAAGTCTCAGAAGTTAATTAACTTGTTAGGCCTTAATTGACTCATTAGGACTCTTTAGACAGGTCAAAATTGTAATTGGTAATTAGGAATAACATTTCCACAGCGTTGCTTCCACAAATATGAGCTGCATGGAAGAGTCATCAGAAGGTCATCAGAACCTGTGACCACATCACAAAAATGAAGGTCTGATGTATGCAAAAAAATGTCTAGATCTACTGTAAAACCTGGCAGTGGATTTGTTATGCTTTGGGGATTTGTTGCAGCCAGTGGCACAGGAAATATTGCATGGGTAGATTGAATTCAAGTAAATATCAGCAAATTCTGGAAGCGGATGTGGCATAGTCAGTCAAGAAACCTAAGCTGAAAGAGGACAATGATCCAAAATCCACCATGAACTTCTTTAAGAAATGCAAACTGAAGCTTTTGGAATAGCTCTCACAGTCCCCTTACTTGAATATCGTTGAAAATGTGTGTTTTTCTTAAAAATGCTCTGCATGAAAGATGACCCAAGAATCTGAGAACTAGAAATGTTCTGCAAGGAATAGTGGGTGAAAATACATTAAACAAGAATAGAAAGACTCCTAGCTTGCTACAAAAGCATTTGCAAGCTGGGATATCTGCCAAAAGGCATGTTACTAAGTACTTAGTAGGGTGTCTCAACTCATGTCACAATTACTATTTTTTCTGTTTTTTAAGTTCATCAAATATAACGTAACTGTGTATTAATATATTGCGAAAATTGTATTTTTTTTATTTGCTCCCGAGGCTGCATTCACTTCAAAAATCAACAAAATATGTAATTTGGCCAGGGGTGCCCAAACTTTTGAATACAACTCAATGGCTCACCTCCACCTGGAACATTTCACCTCCACACCAACAGAGGCCCCTCTCCCCTGAATATTAACCACTTCTACACTCATCAGCACTTCCTGTTCACAGGCTATTGCTGAATTCGACTAGAGGTCATAACTTGTAATTCCCAATTACTTTTGATGTGGTGTGCAGTAAACAAAGTAGCACTTCTTACATTTAAGTGAATTATACTGTATATACAAGAACAGTATTTGCTTTGGATCAATCAACGTACAGACATATTCATATTTTATACCTATAACATTGACTATACAGTTCACTGTTTTGAGGAGGAAAAATATACATCACTCATCAAAGTTAGCAGGTTAGATTATTGCTGACAAAAGATGAACATGGAGGCACTCCCACTTTTTTCCCACTTTGTACCTCGAACACATGGAGACAGAAAATGACATCATTCTGAGCTCTGACTTCCCACTTCCCAGGTAAGCTGAATGCAACATATTAAACATCCCACACATGGATCCTGACAACTCTGGTGAGTCCTCTTCTTTACAGTATGGGGGCTAAGGGTGGTGCTAGAGTATATACCTCTCATTATGACTTCCAACCACATCAGACTTGCTCATATAAATTCAAACAGATTTTTCGTGATCTGGTTCATTTAGATCAGATAAATAAGGGCCAGTTTTGGCAATATTTAGTGTATTGTGAACCAAGTGGCCAAATTGTAAGTGCCATAAATAATGTTTTCACAATATTTGGATGTTTGGTATTCTGTTACTCTGAGATAGAGAGAGTCTTAGTAAGTGTTACATATCTTACATTTTCTTGAGAACCCATGTTGGAATAGCTAAGATTTGATTCACCAGAATAGAACGATACATGCCTGTATCCAAAAAAAGCACTGAGAGAAAAGCATGTTTTGAGCAGTGATTTTAAGGACAAAGATTTAAAGACGCTTCACAGAGGTGAAATATGGTGGGAGTGATTTGCAAAAGTTGGGTGCCACCAAATTTACAGACCTGTCTTCCATGGAAGTACTAGTGTAAATTAAACAGAGTGGGGGAAATATGGACAAAACATTTGTTGTGTGTGCAAATTCGAGAATCTGGTTATAGGCTGTATTGCAATATAGAGACTGTTTTGTCAGGAAAGTGAAAAGAGCACTGCAATAATCAAGACAGGAGACTGTTAACGCATTGGCCCTGGTTTGAGCATGGTCTGAGTATAGGCCAGGTAAATGAAAAGTCTTAGTGAGTTTTGATGTGATATGGGCTTCAAAAGTTAGTAATAAGACAAGTTGAGTTAAGACAAAAAAATAAAAACATTTAAAAAAGAGACTAACTAGAATATTTACACATTGCTATGTTTCTGATATGTTCATGTATATCCTGGTGAGGCCTGTGTAAACATCTGAGACGTGTATCCTCACATGGTTGCAGAACCAGGGTTGCAGAAAATAAGTGAATCCTATTTTCACTGGAAACCTACTTTCTCCTGATAGATTAAGACAAGCAGGTTGGGTTTTTTTTTTAGCCATGTTAGCCTTTCTCTGAGGGCAATGTACAACCACTGCCTGTCTAATCATGGGTGAAAGTGAGTGATGATCTCACAATTCCCTCCAAACCATTCCTACAGCTGTTCAGCTCTGCTACTGCACCCCCACTTTAAGACGCTGGTACTGTCACATAATGTCATATATCTCCCTTCATACTTGCAAATGTAATGGAACACTGCTTTCAGGCAACTTGCTACATTAGTTTTCAACCTGAAAATTGCACTTCAATGCTACACCAACTATGAGATATAAGTTCTATTCTGGTTTTACTGACCTTTAAAACTGACCTTCCACCTTATGGTAGAAGAAGAAAATGTTGAAAGAAAGATATGAAGTTCTCTTTGATTATAGGCATCTATGGAGGCATATACCCTTTCAGTTTGACCACAGTTTTGGACAGAGAGAAGTGTCATTCTATTTTGGGGTCCAGAGTGGCACCATGATAAGATCTCTTGCAATAAAGTAGAGATGAACCATTCAGGATTAAGGCTAAGCTGTTCCACATGCAATGATCGAGCGTGATATCATTTGTCTTCCCAGAACATGCTGAAGAAAGTATAACTGATATTGTATATTACAGTTTAACATGTACATATAATAGCTCTCTATCTCACAATCTAACATCCCAGATAGCAAATAAGCAATAACCCAGTGCTGGCACACATTTGGCTCAGATTGCAAATGCCGTTAAAACATTAGATGTTGCTGTGTAAAATTGTATCTAACAATATATATGATATTGCTTTAACTAACCTTTATGTGCCATATTTGGCCTAGTATAACAGTCAGCATAATTCTTCATGGCAAATAAAGTTGTTCATGTCACCCCAGTGTGTGGCAGATACAGTGCCTTGCATAAGTATTCACACCATCCCACCATCCCATATTTTGTAAACTTGAAATGGACTTCATTACGAGTTTATGTCATGAATCTTCACAAAATAGCAAAATATAAAATTGAAAAAGGGGGCAATATAGTTTGCAAAATTATTTACATATTAAAAAAAATTGTGATTGCATAAGTATTAACCCCATTGCTGTGAAACCACTAAATTAGCTCTTACTTTCTGTTACTTAGTCCCAAGCTTTTTAGCTCTGTGGTTGACCATTTCCACCTTTTCACAATGACTTCTAGACCACAATATGTGATATCAGACAGCGCAAATCTGCATTTTGTACGCGATATGCCTTTTATGCAATGCTGAATAAAATCAGAACCAATTTGGCATTTACAACAAAAAAATTCATTTTTTCATATGTTCAGAAAACTTATATGCAAGCTAAAATCTGGTCAATCCACTTATTTCAGTCAATAATTTTTCAAAAGTGGTGGCATAATGGCATAAAATGAGCTACCAGGCCTTGAATATGCTAATCCACAGACATGGCATATCCAAAAACTACATTACATTATTGTCAAAATAAGCAGTATACCATACAACTGTATTAAACAGAGTTTTGATTGTTGATAGATTTTAGATGGAATAAGAGTTAAGAATCACTAAATAAAAACTAGTAATATCATGATATTAAAATTTAATATTGTCATATGCCTAGCTTATAATTGTGTAAATTCTCCAAGAGGGCCAACTTGATGAGATTTTGTTTGATTAAGAAGTATAATTTTTTTTTTTCAAATAAAATACACTGTAATGTGGTGTAATGTTCTGCCTTTGCTAAGACCAGTTTCTCACTGCACTCTTTCTTATGCTACACTCCCTTTAATGAAAATAAGAGAAAACTGTGAGTCATGCATTAGTGTTTGTGAGCTGCTGCCTGGACTGTTAATTAAATCGAATGAATTAAAAACTACCCTGTCTGGTACCCCACTTAATCCCCCCCCAAACTTTAGCTTTGAACAACATGGAGGTTTTTGAAAAAGAAGTACAAGTGGCACTACAATGAAAAGAATACAATGAATACTACAGTGAAATACAGATATGCTCTCTTATGCACAAAAAGGATTGTCTTCAGTTCAGTGTTTATTTGGTATATTGCTGTGGTTGGCCTCATTCATTTATTGTTACAGTTGTTCAGGAGAATTACAATTATGGTGATATGATATAAATGCAATGCCAAACCTTAAGGTTTTTTTCATGGTCACAGTCCATAACAAAGGTTAAGCCAGGTATACATGACAGCATTTTAGCTCTATTTTATCCCCATTTGACTTTTCTAACGAATGTTCAGAGTCTGAGCTTTTCAGATCAGTGCTCAAATAGAACCAGCAGATAATCCGACGGTGTAAAAAGTGCTCTGAAGCCTTCTGCTGTTACCCTATAATGATCAGAGGCCATACAATACTTTTAAGCAGGTCTGATTTTCATGACTGAAAAACCTTCATCCATCTACTGAGATAGAATAAAATGCATAGTTGAAACCAAGTAGGAGGTAGAGTGTGCTGACACTTGATGGTGATTTCATTGAGCCATTGGTAATCAATGCACAGTCTGAGTTCTCTGTCTTTTTTCAGTGAATAAGAATCCTTCTGATTGGAGTAATGTGGATGGCCTAATGAAATCCTCTCTCAGGGCTTCACTGATGTATTCATTCAAAGCAGCCATTTGCTTGGATGAGAAGGAGGTACACTTAGGAGACAGATGGTGTGGTTCCTGGCATGAAGTCAATGGCCTGGGAGATCTGGTAGGTGGCAGTTTAGTGGCTCCTGTTTTGCTGTATACCTCCTTCAGGTCAGAAAACTGCTGATGGATGGTGACCCCCTCTTTAATGGTCAGGCTAGAATTAGGCTGAAGCCAGAGGCAAGTCAAGGAATAGGATATATGGGGATTGCTTTTTCCCCCAACAGTCCTACAGCAATAGAATGCTGGATAGGTTAATGATATAAAATGTAATAATAATCAATTCCTACTTGTACGAGCAGGGGTTTCATTCATTTCACAAACAAGTTCTTGAACTAGTTGAAGATGATGGTGTTCTCTCACCATTTTTTCCAGCCAGATGGAGAGGGGGATGGTCAAATCAGAGGGAATCATCTCTGCAGGCAAGCTCAGTTTCAAGCTCAGGCAAGCCCATAAATGTCTGTCAGTCTCTTTTGAGCCCTAAACAGGTATATTATGCCCTCCAGCTTTTAGCAGGCACCTGAGTTCACCATTCCTGGTTCACTCCACTGTGATGGGCAGCAACTATATCAGTGGTCCTGATGACAATAACACAGAGGTATAAAGTGCAGTCCTGCCATGGGCAAGTGAAAAGAACAAGAGTTTCTTGTCAGAAGAAGGATATTGGGTTTTGGCTGATTCTGGCTCTTGCCCTTCGCATGCTAAGGCTATCAGATGTAATTCATGCTGTACAGCCACAGGAGTGGTGCATGTCAGTGGATCTGCACAATGCATATTTCCACATTCGCTTTGCCCTGCAGTACAGATGTTTTGGAGGTGTGCCTTCCAAAGACAGGCATTCCAATTCAGTGCTGTTATGTCAGCTGACATTTAGGGGTCCACAGATTCTCCAATGGTGTCATACAAGGCTCAGTGCTGTATATCCCTCTATATCCGCTCTCTGAGTGAGGTCATGTCCTCTTAGCCATGGTCATAAACCCATCCTAGCCATGGGGTTTCATACCACTGCTATACTGATTACACTCAACTCATCATCTCCTTTCTCCCTCGAGAACTGCAACTTGCTCCTGGCAGGTCTGCCGCTGTGTGCCATCCAACCCCTTTGTATTGACCCAAAATGACCCCAAATACCCAGGTGGGGAAATAACCTTCTCCTGGCTGTCTGAAACAGCTGAGTCACTGGAGGTCTTTAAATGAACACTAAAGTCCTACCTCTTCACTAAGCACTTGAGTTAACATTTGTATCTTTAAAAAAAAAATTTCTTTCATTTTGTACTAACCTGTACATAAAGTACTCCAATGTAGATTTGGCAGTATGTTTAGGGTTATTGTCCTTTGGGAAGATGACCATCTGCCCCAGTCAGAGTGAAACTACGTTTCTTGTAGGATTGAATTGTATATGGCTCCATTCACCTTGCCCTCAACCCTGACCAGTTTCTCAGTCCCCGCTGATGAAATAAATCCTCACAACATGATGCTACCACCACTAGGCTTCAGTGTGGGGATGGTATTTTTAGGGTGATGAGTAGTGTTGGATTTCTACCAAATGTAGTACTTTGTTCTCATCAGAGACCATTTTGGCCTCATCCAAATGGAAGACCACTTACCTATAACACTCAGCTTGGAGTGTCTAGGCTATGGTTACTCTGTAAACAGCTTCTCTCATATGAGCTGTGGATCTCTCCAGCTCCTTTAGAGTTACCCATGGCGTCTTGGCTGCTTCTCTGACTAATAACCTCCTTGGTCAGTTGCTGATTTTTGGTGACTGGCCTTCTCTAGGCAAAGTCATGGTTGTGCCATATTCTTAGCACTTTTTAATACTGGATTTAATGGTGCTTTGTAGGATGTTTGCTCTGCTTGCTCTGATGTTCTGTGGGAAGTTTGGCATATTTTCTATAACTAAACCCTGATTGATTCTTTTCCAGAACTTTGTCCAGGACTTGGTTTTGAAAGCTCCTTGGTGTTCATGATGCTGTTTGTTTAGGTATGTTCTCTAACAACCATTGGGGCTATGCAGGAACAGGTGAAATTATATATTCTAAATAATTTTGCAAACTACTGTATATTGATTTTTCTACCTTCTTCAGAATTATTGGTTATTTTATGTAGGCCATCAATTGAGCAATAGAGAAGTCCTGGATTGTCAGATTGATTTATTTTCCTCTCAGTCACTGCCCTGCATCTGTGGATGGCCCATGAATTCACATTCACATCTAACTACCAGTGGATGTCTCATTCATTGATGCCATCTGTCTAGATTGTATTATTATTATTATTATTATTATTATTATTATTATTATTATTTTATTTTATTTTTTTTTTTTACTTTAAAATAACTTTTCTTGTTAAACAATATGGATTTGGAGCCGCAAAAGCCCCACCCATGTTTAGTAATCCTTTTGGTCCCAGGTGTTTTCCACTTGAACATATTCTTGAATGGCAGACTGTCAGCCAGTCTATCATTCTGACTGGCTGTGCAGGTATACCATGGCTACCAATACCAATAATGATGTACAGGGGGATATGACAGCAGATTTCAATCAATGTGGAATCAGAAAATCACCTACCATACTAAAAAAAAACACCAGATTCAGCACCCATTTTTGTGTTTGTACAGCCTCCATGGCCACTGGACGGGATTCTCATCAGTCTGGACAGCTGCATCCACTCACCTTAGTGTCACATCAGATACAGAACTAATGCTGTAGAGAAGTCTCTTTCTCGCTTTCTTGCACTTTCTCATTCCACCCTAGAGACAGAGATGAGGAAGAGCACCTTGCCTTTCATTTTTGGCTGAGCCTTCAAATACACACTCCATTAGGGCCTTCATTGTTATTCTGGTATGTTTTGCTGCCATAGTTCTCACAAGCCTCAACACAAGTAGATTTTAAGGATTTCATAGCAATGGGTAACAAAGGCAGCTCACAGAGTGACGGTGTACGGCAACACAGTGTAAAAAAAAGTTGCCTCTGCATTGAACACACTCTTGAATTAATTTCACTGTCTCTTATATCCTGTCATATAATAGGCTTTCTTTATATGGTTGTTAATAACTGGTTGGTTGTGTACTGATGGTATTTGTTATTTTCTGAAGCAACTTGGAGTTTGAAATATATATGTATCTATTTAAATTTGTTATTAATATTATTATTACTTTTATTACGAACAAATTATTATATTTCACACTACACTTTTTTTGTCAATAATGCTACTGTATGGGCATCTATATCCAAAACGCTAAAAATATCTACTTAAACTTTTAAACATTTAATTTGTCACTCATAAGGTTGTTGTAATGAAATGTAATTTCTGCCCCAAGTGAAAATATGTTTATTGTGACTTACTATTACATAGACTTTGCATAATATTCTCAGAGTCTTTGCCTAGTCTCCTGACCTAATGGTGATTGGCCTCACAGCAGGTGTTAGAGGTGAAAATCTCATCACCGGCTTTTGAGTTGCTGCTCGACTTGGTAATGGCTCTCCAGGAGTACTGCTCTCAGCCCCTTTCACATCACAGGGATAATTATCTACAATCAGAGGGTGCTGGTGAAGAAAAAAATCTATACATGCTTTAAACACCTCCTCACACAGCGCTTTTCTCCTTGCTGCTGCATGCTTTCACTGACCTCAATTTCGTCTCTCAAGCTTCAAAGAAAAACATTTTTCTTTATTTATTTGCATTTTTAATTTCTGCTTGGCGAGGAGATGCATTAAAGGGTAACAGAAACCTATATTTTTTTTTTGTGCCAGTCTCTGTGTGATTATTTCGCTGGCACTGTTATGATGACGTCATCTTGTATCTGGTCCTCAGAGTCTTCATCATACTATTGTGAAAAGGAGCAACTTCTAATATGTAAAGACTGTTGACGTTGAAATCCAAAGTTGACAGTATACAAAAGTATTTAGCTCAGCTAAATCAGCTTTGTGATTTTAAACTATTTAATTGTAGCTGATTCTTGTCTGTTAATTGTTTAAAAAAAAAAAAAAAAAAAAAAAAAAAAAAAAAAAAAAAAAAAAAAAAAAAAAAAAAAAAAAAAA
>CM040994.1:12574420-12586920 GCA_022985145.1 Pangasius djambal
TTTTTTTTTTTTTTTTTTTTTTTTTTTTTTCTTTTCAGAGGGAAAATACATACAGAGATCAGGGCATACATAATTTCTCAGAAAGAGATAAGAAAATAAATACATAAACACATACATACACATCAAGTATGCAGTATACAGAGTATATATGCCCTCAATCTTGAAAACAAATTTCTCATGTTACATACGCATTATATTTTCTTCCTCTTAACAATATACAAAAGAACATGGGGAGCTATTGCTTACAATACACGAAAAGATGCCTTAAAAGAACTGTTGCCATTCAAGAAAAATCTGGGCGTACCGGTTTAATATAATCTATCCATTTATTCCAAGTTAGAAAAAAAATCTTCTATCTGAGTTCTTAAAGAAAAAGATAGTTTTTCCATCACGTATATAATGTGTATTGTATCAATCCATTCTTCAACTGTGGGTGACTCTGGCTTCAGCCATTTTTTAGTAATTACTTTTTTACTAGCTGCCAGGAGAATTAACAACAATTTCTTATCCTTTTTGTGCAACCCATCTAAGTTTATATTATCCAAATATAGAGATTCACAATTAAAAACAATCTCCTTTTAATTCAAACAAATTCCTTTTAATCTTTTGCCAATATGGGGTTAGTTTCTGACACCCCCAAAAAATATGGTAGTGGTTAGCTTCCTTTACCCCACATAATCTCCAGCAGTTAGTACCCTTCCCTTGGTGTTTTTTCTGTGATGGTGTAATAAAGAACCTAATAACATTCTTCCAACAATATTCTGAGCTTGTAGATTTCCATTGTGTTTTACAAATTTTTCCCCAATCCTCATCTGAGAGACATACCATACACTTTCATTAATTACTGTAGCCTGCTAAGTTAGCTGGATTCTGTTAACTCGCTATACTAGGACTGCAGTTTTCATCCATGGCTCATCCTCCCCACCTGGCTCAGACATCCCCTGCTCTGATTGCACACCGGTGCTGATGCCAACACAGTGCAACAATGCCAGATTCAGACCCTGATTCAGAATAGAATCCTAACCCAAACACCACAGCCTAATTAACTGCAAATGCCTACATCCAATGATGACTGAGAAACATATCCAGAAAGCAATCTGAGTAACTTACTAGGTGAACTAATGACTTGGAGGCAGACAAGGCTCAGCTGAAAATGGTGAATCAGAAGCAAAGAAAATAATGTCCTCCAACAGAGCCCTCCATATACTCAAATGACCAGTCACTCTCTATAGCCACACCTGAGTATTCTGGGCTGAAATCCCTTTCCACCTTAGCTCCTATATTTCATCATTAAGACCCTCTCTAATCATTTTTTATGGAAGTTGATAGTTCAGATCAAAATGCAAAATGCATCCCTGCACCTACTATTTGAGGAATGTAAACCAAGCTGAATTTAATTATAACATGAGAAATTGTGAACTTCCAGTGATAAAGTCTGCACTATAAAAATGGCAGGACTGGTTTGAAGGCTCACAACACCCCTTCCTAATCCTAACAGATCACAGAAACCTTGAATATGCCAAGCCAGTCAAGCGTCTCAATCCTTGCCAAACTGGGTGGGCACTTTTCTTTACTTGATTCAGTTTTACATTAACTTGTAGACCAGGGTCTTAGAACACAAAGGCAGAAGCTTTTTCAAGTATGTTTGAAAACCTATATAACTCACATCCTGAAATAATCTTGGCTGTGTTATATTATAGCACCTGTACAACAGAAATCATGGAAGACAGCCTGAGGAACAGCGAGAGGATCCCACTCCACCTGAACATAAGCTCTGAGAGAGAATGTCATTTCCTGGGTCCACACATCACTGACCTCTAGATACCAGGGTCTTCAAAGGACTGAAAGTTTAGTAGAGAATACTGTAAATGCGGATGGTAGGAATTAGCCTCAGATGTCAAGCAATTTGTCAAAGCATGCTCTGTTTGTGCACAATCTTGCATTCCAAGAAAAACACCTGCTGGCTTCCTTGAACCGTTATCCATTCCACACAGGCCCTGGTCCTACATCACCCCCAACCTTAGACCTCTCCATGTCACAAGATAACACCATGATTTTCACAATCATCGAAAGATTTTCTAAAGCATGCTAGCTAATACCCTTACTCAAACTCTCAACTGCCATGGAAATGGCCAAAGTAATATTTAAGGAGGTATTCTGGTTTATGGTCTGCCAAAAGATATTGTGTCTGATTTAGGAGTCCAGTCACAACTAGAGTATGGCACACTTTCTGTAATCACCTTAACATCAATATCAGTCTGTCTTCCGGATATCACCCACAATCCAATGACCAACCGAACAGAGTGGCTGAATCAAGAAATCTGGAGGTTCTTGAAAACCTACTGCTCCCACAACCACCATGAATGAAGCTGCTGTCTTCCAAATACACACAGAATTCCCACACACAGGCCTCACACCATTCCAGTGCATACCAGGCTACCAGCCAGCTCTATTCTCCTGGTCTGAGGAACCTCCCTGCAGTAGATGAATGGATCTGGAAAAGAGCACAAACCTGGGAAGTGGCCCATATCAGACTGCAACAAGCTATTCAGCAAGCAGACAGACACTGACATCCTCATCCCAAACTGAGCCCAGGGCAGAGTGTTTGTCCACAAATGGTACCCATTTTTTATGTATTCTTGCTAAAACCACGTGACTCGCCTAACCTCAACCTCAAGTACCCGGAGCTGAACCACCCTGTCAGAGGTCAATGGGGCACCTGCATTTGGCATCAGAAAGTTTCTTGACTCATACCACCAGAGGGCACCTACTGTAATGTATTGTTCATGTGAATCTATACCACACATTATGGTAGTTTCTCTGTACGGAGAGCACTGCTCGAGAAGCAATGCAGTGTCACAGAGAGAGTGGGTTCTAAAGCATGCAGCAGTAAAGGCTCTGCAGTGAAATGGGTGTCTGTGTCGTTTCGCTGAACAGCAAAACAACAGTGGCAATGAGGATAGGATAGGAATCCTCAATGATTAGAAAGAGCAAGAAAAAGTCTGAAGAAAATAGCAGAGTACAAGAGGAAAGAGGATTGTTGTTCACGAGTCAAAATAGTGGACAGAGGCAGAGACAGTCTCATGCTGAGCTCATGGAAGTATAGCGACACCGAAAGGACAGAATGAGCACATCAGCCACGGAAGTAACAGCAGATCTGTTGATAGTCGGTGTGCATAATTAACTAAGTACTGTGAAAAACAAAAATAGGAGAGAGACAGAATAAATTATAAAGCAAATAAAAATAAGACAAGTGTCTGAGTTTGACAGTACTAAAGAGGAGATTTGAGTGATGAATTGCAGCAAATGAAATCAATAGTAAGAAAAAAGCAGATGTGTTCCTGAGTGTTTTAGGACCTGTGGAATATGGCCTCTTGAAAAGTCTAGTTGAGCCAGCAAAAGTAATCCACTTAACATACAGGAAATTACTCAGACCTTCTCTGATCATTTTAAGCCCAAGCCAATTCTGATCGTAGAACACTTCAGACTCTACCAATGCAACCAAAATCCTGGGGAAACTATACCTGATTACATTCTGGCACTGAAATGTCTCGCAAGTTCATTGTGAATTTCTAAATGATGCTCTCAGGGACGAATTTGTCTGTAGACTTGCAGGAGACGTTTATCACAGAAGATTACTGTCAGAAACGGACCTTACTTTAAAGAAAGCCTGTGATGTTGCCCTCACAGAATTAGGACACCAAGGAGACAACTATAAAGTACAAGAGTGTGCATAAGGTGCAGAATGTCTGTGGAGGCAGAGAGAAATATGGAGGTGGGAGTTCTCGCTACAGTACCAAAAAAGGGGTCCAGCAGGAACCTTTTAACAAGCTTAAAAGCAGCTGTTACCAATGTGGTGGAGGCAACCACCACCCCACAGAATATTGTTACCGCAATGAAAAATGCCACAACTGTGGAAAAATTGGAAACTTACACACTTCTGAGACACAGTGTGCAGTGGATGATGAACTGTTCGCGTTATTCACTGTCTACTCTGCATAAGACAAGGCAAATGGTATTTATATTTATCTTCAGCTAAATGGCAGAACAGTAAGCATGCAACTAGACACAGAAGCCTCTTTGTCTTTGATCCCTGAGTATATCTATAAAGACAAATTGAATGACTGTATGTTGCACCTGACCTCCAATCATCTGGCCTCATACACTGGGGACAAAATCCCTGTGTTGGGGGAGCTCAAGTTTCCAGTCGCATATGAGGGACAACAATGGTCAAATCTTTGATCTTTGTTTGACACACTTTTTGAAACATGCTTTGTTTGAGTGTTCCTTCACTCTGACATAGTTCAAAAACACAAACAGCTGTTTGGAGATAGGTATGGCAAATCATTTACTTTAAAGCAAAGGTGAGAGTGCAAGAAGGATCTCAACCTATCTTTCACAAACCAAGGCCTGTTATATATTCTGTTAAGAAAGCAGTAGAAACGGAGCTTGATCGCTTGGAGAGGAATTGAATTATCTCTCAAGTTGGACGAAATGATTGGTCAGCTCCTGTAGTTGCTGTGCCCAAGAAAGACAAGACAGTCTGGCTGTGTGGTGATTATAAATTCACAGTAAACAAAGGCATTCTCGCAGAGGAATATCTGCTACCAAATGCGGAGGATATTTTCACCACCTTGGCTGGGGGAAAAGTCTTCAGTAAGATTGGTCTATCTTTTGCATAACAACACCTTCAGCTGGACCCTGAATCCAAGCAGAACCTTACCATAAACACACAAAAAGGTTTGTTTAAGTACCATCACCTTGCGTATGGAAAATTGTTTGTGATTTTCCAGCACACAATGGACCAAATCGTCCAGGGACTTGAACATGTAGTGTGTTTTATGGATGATATTCTGGTTTCTGCACCATCTTCTGAGGAACATCTGGTAGCACTGGACAAAGTGCTGTCTTGATTTCAACAACATGGAGTAAAAGTGAAGAAATCAAAATGTGAATTCCTCTGTAACTCTGTGGAATACTTGGGACTCAGGATTGATGAAAAAGGTTGCATCCAACAGAGAGCAAGGTGGAAGTAGTCGTGAAGGCCCATGCTCCAACAAATATCTCGGAATTAAGATCTTTTCTGGGTCTTTTGAACTACCACGGGAAGTTTGTGGCAAATATTTCCATGTGCAACTTCACAGACTGTTGCAAGCCAATGTAAAGTGGAACTAATCTCCACAGTGTGCCCAAGCTTTTAATACCTGTAAACAGCACCTGTTGTCAAATAAGTGGTTAGATCCCAAGAAACCACTAAGACTCACCTGTGACGCCTCTCTCTATGACATCGGGGTGATAATCTCACATGTGTTACCTTTGGCTGAGGAACACCCCATTGTACTTACATTTACAGGACTCTAACAGCAAGTGAGCGAAACTATGCACAGACTGAAAAAGAGTCCCTGGGCATAGTCTTTGGAGTCAAAATTTTTCACAAGTATATGTATAGATGCAAGTTCCAACTGCTAACTGATCATAAAACTTTTCTTGCTATCTTAGGTCCCAAGTCTGCCATTCCTACGAAGTATGCACTGTTGGGGTTCGAGGTGGGGGAGGTGTGGAGCAACATTTTTTTAGGGATTGTGGATGTCCACTCAGAATGGGTGGAAATTTTCCCCACTCAGCTGATCAATGCAGAGAAGACATAAACCTCTTGCATCATCTCTGGGCTCCTTATGGATTCCCAAAAGAGCTGGTGTCGGACAATGGCCCACCATTCACCTCCAGAGAGTTTAAGGAGTTCCTGAAGAATAATGGTGTGCGTCATGTTCTGTCACCTCCATATTAACCAGCCACAAACGGTCAAGCCGAGCAGGTGTTACAAAAGGCATGGGAAAGATTATGAGTGCAGTCTGTAGCAACTTATCTTCACCTGGCTTATTTTCTGTTAACCTACTGCAACATCCCCCATACAGTAGCAGAACAAACACCTGTTGAACTGTTTTTGAAAAGACAGCCCCATACCCAGCTCATACTATTAAAGCCAGATACGTCTGTTGTAGTTGTTAAATACCAAATGCAGCAAAAAAAAGGGCTCATGACACACCTTCCAGGAAGCTCTGATCATTTGAGGTTGGCCAGAAAGTGATAGTGTGGAACATTTAACACTCAAATTGTGCCTGGGTTCCAAGAGTGATTTTGTTCAAACATGGACCTCTCACATACCAAGTACAAGTCAGAGATTGTGGTGTGAAGGTACATGTGGATCATTTACCGTCATCTAATATACAGTACAGAACAGCTGCTTTGGACAGTACCATGGCAGATGGCTTTGCTCCTGATGTGTGTGGCAAGGGCAACTCCTAGTCCTGAATGGGGATATCCACTTCACCAAAGAAAATCACCGAACAGACTAGATCTGTAGTAATGGACTGATTGGTGGTGATAATGAGGCATATTCCATACAAGTTAAGTTGTATCATAAGAAGTTCTGATCTGTCTGTATTCAAAGTCTGTTATGTAAGACTGTAGTCACATTGTTGTAAAATGTTTGCATTGATTGCAACAGATAGAGTAAGTTTAAAAGCCATACGGCAGTAAAAGCTCTGCAGTGAAATGGTTGTCTGTGTCATTTCTCTGAACAGCAAAGCATAAAAGCAAGGCATTTTACTCTCATGCAGGCAGGAACAGATGGTTAGATATAACATTCAGTAACTGCTTTATCCTTGTCATAGTCTCTGTAGTTGAAATAACTAATTTGTTTATATTTTGGGAAATACACAGATGCACAGACTCTGTCTCCAATTTTGACCTACTGTGCAAAATCAGTTCATGGCGGCTTTCAATTTGACCAAATTCAGGCTCCAAAACCACTCACTGGGAGTAAATGCCCCTATGTTGTCAACTCAGTCAACTCATATATACAGTCAATTGATCAGAATGCATCAACCAGTCAAAACTGAAAGCTGCAACTCTGGCCCTCAAGTTTTTCCTACTGTTTCTAAGATATCGCCATGTGTTGGTCCATACAGACAATGTCGTAACACTCATATACGCTCACGTCCACTTTATTGGGCTCACCTGTACACCTGCACATTCATGCAGTTATCTAATCAGCCAATCACATTACATAGAATTGTGTGAAAAACAAAATACATCCTGTGTGCAGAGGGTCTGCAGGCTGAAACACCTTGTTGATTAAAGAGATCAGAGGAGAGTGAACAGACTGGTCTGAGCTGACAGGAAGTCTATAGTAACTGAAATAAGCATGCTTTACAACTGTGATGAGCAGAAAAGCATCTCAGAACTCACAATAATCAAACCTTGAGGTGGATGAGGTACCACAACAGGTTCCACTCCTGTCAGCCGAGAACAAGAATCTGACGCTATTATGGAAACAGACCCACCGAAACTGGACAGTTGAAGACTGGAAAAATACCAGGTGATGTTTTTTCTAATCTTCCACTGTCTAGTTTGGGTGAGCCTGTGCCCACTGTAGCTTTAGCCCCAATGTGGTCTTCTGCTCTTGTATCCCATCCACCACAAGGTTCGGTGTTTTGTAAATTCTGAGATGCTTTTTCTGCTCACCATGATGAGCACAATTACAAATTCTTCACTGAAGCTAAAGTAGAAAAGTATAAACTCTTACTTAAAGTATGAAAGTAAAAGTACAAGAAAGATTAAGAAAAGAAAAAAAAGACTAGCTCAAATCACAAATCTCTGATGGTATATTAGTGCCACAAGAGACATGGAAAAACTAACTTGAATGACTGATGTTTAAAGATCCATTTTGTCAGTATGTTGTTGCTTAGCATTGCAGTTCTTCTTCTTCTTCTTCTTCTTCTTCTTCTTCTTCTTCTTCCCTGAGCAGCATTTTGCTTTCATGCTACCATTCCACGTTTGCATTTTTTTTTTGCCTAGCTCCAAAATATTTCCCTGAGTCTGTGTTTTCACTATATGATTAAAGTTTTTCCTAGTTTTGTATGTTTGATAACACTTGATACTGTTCTACAACTCACAGGTAACTATGCAGGAATTAAGCAGAAACAAGTAAGTAGTTCTTCAGTAACACTTATCTGATTCATATCAACTACTAAGGTCTACTAGTTAATTACTCAGTGAGTATGTTAGTAGGAGTTCATTATTAACAAAGCAGTAATTACCGAGTCTTACAATTCTCCTCCGGAACTACTGGATAACTTAGCTCATTTATAATAACTACTGATTAATTACATTAATTCCCAATAGCTAAACCTTACCATCCTCCTGAAGGTCTACTACCTAATATACCTCTATCAGTTCCAGCACAGGGTCAGAGTGTCATTTTATTTAACCAGTCAAGGTCAAAAGAAAAAAATAAACAACAATAACCTACAAATGTACAAATTATCAATGAGCAACAAATATTTTCTATTAAGTTACATTCTTATTATGTAAATAATAACAACAACAATAATAATAATAATAATAATAATAATAATAATTTACCACATAATATAATATTTAGTATAATATATAAATATAAATAATAATAAACATTAAACTTATCATGCTATATTACATCAAACAGGTGAAGGTGAAAAACGTATGCTTTTTTTATAACAAAAAAAAATGAGAAGGCAATGACATAATTTTATCATTATGTTTAATAACTCATATAGACATTTACATTTTAGACACTGAGGTACTAGAATAGGTTGAATATATTAGGTAATAGCTCTCTAGGAAGGTAAGGTTTAGCTATTGGGAATTAATGTTGATGTTATCAGTAATTAATCTGTAGTTATTATAAATGAGCCATAGTTCGCTAGTAGGTCTGCAGGAGAAATGTAAGACTCAGTAATTACTGCTTAGTTAATAATAAACTCCTACTAACATACTTACTGAGTAATTAACTAGTAGTACTTAGTAGTTAATAGGAATAAGATAAGTGATAATGAACTACTCATTCATTCCTGCTTAGTTCCTGCATAGTTACCTCTGAGTTGTTGAGCGTGTTACCGTATGTTTAATCCGGGTCATTGTCTATATAGTTTTCATTAGTTTGGATTCAGTCACTTCCTGTTTGCTACATTAGTTGCCATATTATTGCTGTTCTTTCTTATTTCTGTATTTTTGTGTTTCGCTGTTGTTATATTAAAAATTTCTAAAGTGTTTTTTGATACAAAACATTGTATCTATTTCTGGAACTTGCATTCTTCAGTGTTGAAACTGAACTTGGAAAATGTTGTCTAGTGTGTACATAAGAGGATGCATTAATTGAAAAATACTCTAGTTCTCTAGTAAAGATCAATAGAGCTGTGTGAACCTGCAGTTTAACAGCTATTTCTTTTTGAACAAAAGATCAAGTCAAACAAGTAAAAATGAGGATGTAATTATTCTATTTTCACTGCTTTAACCACATTTTTATTCCTTACCATACAAAATTGCAGCAGCAAGGGAAGACAAATAGAAAAAAAAAAGAAAAACAAAGGTATAGAAACCTTTTTAACATTCACTGGAACAAAATCTGCTGTTGGTATCATCTATCTCTTTAATTTCCACAAAAGTGAAAATTCCTTCCTCCTGTGCTCCGGAAACTACATAAAAATGGTGGAGACAGGATTTCATGGAACATCTACCATGTGCCTGTTTCCTGGAGATCTTTTCTCTCACGGGTGCGAATAAACAGGAGGGGTATTTAATCCCTGATGAGAGAACATAATGTCTCACGCCTGGGAAAAACGGCATTTGTCAGTGCCACTGTGTTTCCTTCCTCAGTTAATTGCACTCTGTTGTGATAGTAGCGTAGCCTCAGGTTTTGCATAGCTTAATAAAATAGTCTGTGCAGAGTGAAAGGTGAAAACAGACCTACTAGAGTGAGTGTACAAAGTGAGTGCCTACAAAGTATCTTACGGAAAAATGCAGGTGTATAAATATGATATGACATATGATATGGAAGCTTTGTTCACTGGTTTAATAATAAGTTGAATTGCATTGAGATTCTTTAAAGCTTTGTTTAACACTAAGTCCAAAAATCTAAAAGCTCATAAAACAAATTAAATATACATCTAAATATGCATATTAAAATATATAAATATTTTAAAAAATGTTTTATGAATATAATCTAGCTATTTGAATATTAGGCTCATATTAATCTATATGCAATTTAAGAACCATTTGATTAGCCATTTTCATATCATGTTTAATGGTTGGACACTTATGGCCAAGGCATAAAAAAACTCAAATGTGTCTGGCTGGTTGGCATAATTCCATATGAATTAAATCTCCAAAGAAAACAGTGGTCACTAGACTATTGGTTCTGAGGTTTACTGATTATGGCTCAGTCATTAGGCACAAACTGAAGTCTTAGATTGACAACAAATATGTAGATTTTTATATGTTGTGAGGAGAAATTTAACAAGCAAAATGCTAACCAGTTAGCTTTTAGTCTAGAGTTTCAGCGTCTTGAGAATCGCCTGAGGAATCCTCACTATGCATGCACCATTAACTTAATATACTTTAAAGTGGTGTTCCAAGGGAGGTATTAAAACACAATTCAAGCCAAATACGTAAGCGTCATTGTACACACACGTTTGTAAGAATCTTCTCCATGCTGTAGTCAGTCAGGCTAGACACAAAACTAATCATAGCTACTCAAAACAAATATGTATAAGTACTTTGTAGAAATATAACTAACCAGCAACAGATGCTTAAAGCTACCAGTCTAGCACTGTGCATTAACTTGCATCACACTCTGTACTTACAAGAAACCACATGTTTGAGATTCTGAATAACTCCACATGGTTTGATGTGAGTGTGTGATTATTTATAAATGCAGTTTAGACAATTCTAAACTAACTGCTATAAGTTTCTCTTATTTGTTAGCAAAATTAGCCTTGGAGCTCCAATTAAAAACTAATGAAGAAAACATGGCTGATGGATTATCATTTAGTGTAAAATTAGAATTGTGTAGAATTTCAGTTACCTTTTTTTAACTTAAATTTATGCCAAGACCTTCCAACAAAGTCAGGAAGTGACAGTAGTATTTTCTGTGAACTCTGTTTCTAGCAGACCATGCTATGCTGTACTAGCTCCAAAACCTCTTTTAATGTTCTCAGTGAATTCCTTTCACACTGTCCCAGAATCAACAATTTCAGCTGAACCACGTTTTGACAACAGGCAAGCCGTACACCTAAAAAGAGACTCAGAAAGGTTGCTCGATTTCTTACTCTTAACAGTCGCGGCTAATGTGGACTGTCACGGCCCTCTAAAACCACGCTTTACTTTGAAATATAACCATTTAAAAACAACAAAAACCTTATTATTTAGGTATGAATGGTTGGATCCACTTCCCATCTTATGCCTGAAACATTGTTTTGCATGATTCATCAGGTAATGAAACATATTACATGAACACATTCACCCCTGTATTTAGAATTTTCCACTAGTCATGTGTTCAAGAGGAAGATGCATCCCAAATTTCCTGAAGTTCATGGGGATTTTTTTTTTTCAGTGATATTTTTTACATTGACTGATGAGGTCACTTTGAAAAAACAACCCTGTTTCTAAAATTATAGATCAAAAGTAAATTATTAATTAAAAAATTATGAATTAAATAATTAATAAACACATGCAGTTAAACATAATAATCCAAAAATCCATTAGCATTTATGCTAGTAAAAAAATGAGAGAGTGTTGCCAGAGATGGCTTAACACATTTTGTGTTTTCTTAAATTCAGCACTGAAAATTTATATAAAAAAATAATAATAAAACTAAATAAAAAAATAAAACTAAGGAAAAAAGAACACCAACTGAGAAGAAATATCCAGCTACCAAACTTGTCTGTTTTTTACTCAAACAAGGCATTGTGTGAATAACAAACAAAATCATTATGAATTTTGTTTGTTATATTGTTTACATATGATATTTATTTACTTATTAATGTTATGTATGTTTATGCACTGTAAGTCCGGATAAGTTGAATTTACTTAAAGAATTTGAGTAAACCAGTAGCCTTAAAAAGATTAAGTAATGAGTTATGACACCTTGAGTGAATTTAATGTAAAATTTGAAGTTAAATACACTAAATGCCTAGTTGATTTATCTTAATATCTTTTGTCATATCAATTGCTTTGCCCAATTATTCCATTTAGATTCTATAGCTATAGTAAGGTGTTATTTCTATTTAGTTTTAGTGTTTTTAAAACCATTAAAAAAATCACTAAAAAAAATTAATTAAGAGGAAAAACAACGAAAAACAAAAAAGGCATATACTTTTCTGTTTTTAAATTTAGAAGTTCGTTCACTTGAAAATATAACATTTTACTGTGAAATACTGACAGCTGCCAGACTTTTCTTTATTTTCTGTAAATAAACAATTGAAAACCAACAAATTATTGCAGTAGCATTAAATCTAGCCAAAACACAAGTTACGTAGACCTACTGTAAACAATTTTCCTAATTTCACTCACACACCTCAATGAAAAAGAAACTCATATAATAGAAATAAGAATGGAAGTTTTAATTGCATAATGCAAAAAAAAAAAATACACAAGAATATCATATTCATATTATAACA
>CM040994.1:12589420-12601465 GCA_022985145.1 Pangasius djambal
ACGTAATACTTTTAATCCATTCAACTTCAAATTACTCACATATTCAAATATGTCTTCAAATTAACGCAATATACTTAATTAATTGTAATAGTTATACTTAATCAATAGTAATGCAATTAAACTTAAATCATTTATATATATTGTACTTAAATTTTTCAATTAGATATGAAATCCAATTTAATAATGAGCATTGTATTGCATTTCTCTTAGGTTGTCTGTGATGATTTGAGGGCCTTTGTGAAGGTCATTATATAGAGTAAATTCATTTTTAATACTAAATGCTTCTATTTGCTTTCATACAACATTGAGTTTTTCTGATTATATGGATTATTTATAGCCCACACACTCCTTGGCTCCATCCCCCACTACCATCCTTCATTCAGATACTGTGAGCTTTGCCATGATCCCAATTTCAATCTATTTTTACTGAGCCACACAAAAGCACTCGGATGCTGCTGATGGGGTGGTGTGCTCAGCACTGTTTTTCTGAGTTTGTAATTTTAGGATTTGTTGCAGTATTGTGGGTTTTAAAAAGCTTCCACTACAGTCTGACATGATTTCCATGTCATCTGGTCCGGGGCTAAATAACCCAATGAGAGGAGAGCGCATTCATGCTGAAAATACAACAATGAGAGGCTCCAGATTGGCAGGCTTGATTACGATCAGAGGGATGGGGGGGGGGAGCACCTTTGTTTGCAGGCTGCATGTGCAGAACCAAGATAATATGCTCCCAACATGGGGTGTAATTATGTAGGTTTGTGGATTCAAGGTCAGAACGACTAATTTTACCACTCTGGCAACCACTGGCCATTAAAGTGGGCAGTGCTCCAGCAATCATGACACATATGCCACCCATACTCACACACCAACGAGCACAAAACATAATCAAGCAAAGTCGACTCATTTTAACAGTCTGAAGAAATGCAAACCTGAAACTGTAATTAGTTTGAAAGCTGGTACAGGCTTGGCTGTCTGTATTTACCTTGTGTAGGCTTGACTGTGGGCTCAGAGGGAGCCTTCGTGAGGTAAAAGAAAGCACACACTCCTCAATCAATGCAATTACTTTCAGCAAACAGGAGAGGATGATTGCTACACTCATCCTCAAGCCTGTTAGGCTCTTGACAGGCAGAAAGCTGTGTGATTGTCAGCTGATTCGTGTGAAATAACCAATCAGTCTCTTCAATCTGTATGAGGAGTTCTTACTAAGATCTAGGTCAAAATGGCTCCTCCGAAGAACATCTTTTTATTATTTATACCAGTGGTTCTCAAAGTGGGAACATGACATGAAGCTGTCTGTGATTTTAAATTTTATTACAGTGGTAGAAAGCACAACTCACCAACACTACCTGCTGTGCCACTGTGCATTCCAGCTATGAAAATGAGTAGACCACACTCATCATACATTCATATAGCACTGATAGATTTGACTTGATATGCATTTATTTTTATTACTTCATTTCACTGAATAAGGTCATGTCACCTGTGAGTTCAATACAAATTTATCATACCACAATGCATATAGACCAGCTATATGCCAATAAGAAAAAAAAAACGCAGCCGACTCAACTAATAACTATTAGGCCAGTGTATTTTTGCCTTCCAAACATATTTGTGAACCATTTTTTTAATTGCAAAACACAAAAATATTTGTGCATCTCATTTTATTTATTTGTGGATCTAATTTTTAATTGAAGCTCATGACTTTTATTTGCAAATTATGAAAGAGAAATACCTCTATAATGCCTAGCGGACATGATTAACATTGCATGAAAAAAGATAAGCAATGATTTCTAACTATACAGTAGGTGGATGTGTCCAGCGACTAGTATGTGCATGTCCTCTACAATCTATACAAATATTTGTTATAGCAGAAGAAATATGGTGTGTCAGTGGTCAGCTATATGTGCAGTGTGGGGTGGTTTTACTGATGACACCTTCCATCTGATCTGCTCACTGGTATGATACATAAATTGGAAATCTATGTAAGTATAAAATGCATGTATCTTATGTACAAAATTTAATCAGTTGTTCAGCATACAGTTTAGCAGCTCATTTTGAACAGCTTTAGATGTGCCTTTGTTCAACTGTGCTCAATACAGCACACTCACAGAAGAGCCAATATCATTAATCAAGAGTTGCCAGGTTTCAGCAAAATTTCCAGCCCAAGTACATCTCAAAAACCACACAAAAGACCAGAAACTAGTCACAAAAATTTCAGGCATTTGACAAGGAAAAAATATTTTTCTTCTTTTTCTCAGCCTCGTGTGAAACAAGGTTACCGTGGTGCACACGCATTTCTGATGTACAGACATTATCCACTCCATAACACCCTGTCCCTCTCCCAATCTTTGTAGTGTATCTTATAAAAGAAATGGTTCTGTACATCATATGCACACTGTGGACACTTGCTCCTTGCATTTATTTGTGGAAATGTATTAGATTAAATTCTGATTATCTGTTATAAATCAAGATCTTTGTGGCTGCAGAGTATTTTTAAACTAGCCCAATTTGGAGTAAAAATCATGACCCTTACAGCCAAAAACAAACTGTCATCAACTGTCCTGTCCTCTGCTCCTCCCCTGAGCATGGGGCAGTGTGATTCCACTAGGTGCAGTATTAACTCTACGGAGATAAATGGGGAAGTGAGCATGCTGCCCTGCGATTGTGCAACATCTAGAACTATCAGCCTATATTTATCAAATAATAAAACTGTGGAAGCATCAGTTCCTTGTCCAACAGTCATAAAGGAACAAATGTTCTTATGGAGTTTCCTGAACATGAGTTTTTTCCCCTATTTTTCTTTTACAAATAAACGTTAAAGGATTAAGCCTTTATTACTGCAGTGCTTATTTGGATTGATTATACACTTTGGTTCCACCATAAAAGTGTGTATAGTAAAGAAAATGCAGTTCAGTGTTCAGGTCTACAAATTTTTAACGAGTCAGGTTTAAAAGCCACTTCTTGACATTTTAAACAGAGACATTTCATGCAAATCAATTGTAGTATTTTCACACAAAGATGTTAGGTATAGACAGCTATACTCTGGACAAGTGAGAAGTGACCTAAAAAAGACCAGTGAATACCCCCTTGCAAGTGAAACGGTTACATAAATAAATGAATCTTCTTGCCAGTTCCATCCATCTACATAGTAATGCAATCAGCGAGGGCAGCACATAGCTATTTTGAATAAAGAGGCCAAGAATATGTGAAGCATGGTGAGTTGTTTGAGAGGGCCGCATGCTAATGGTGCTTCATTTGAAATTTAAATTTAAAGTCAAATGATGGTACATTTATGGAGAAATGAGAACTTCTCCAATACCCGCATTATAGCTCATGAAGTGTTGCCACTTCAGTGGCCTAATTCTGAATGTGCTGAGCTGCTCTGTTTACTGGGAAAAGTCTTCAAGAGAATAGTTTAGGCAGAAATTACCAAATGTGGTCAAGTAGCCAAAACATGTTTTGGGTCCAAAGCTTGCTTGTTTAGTTTTGCACTGTGGCTACAAGGCATCAGGCAGATTGCATTTCTAACACTTGTATCTGCATGTCAAACAATTGTAATATAATTTGCACATAAACGGTTTCCTAAAATATAAGAATAACTTTAAATTTACAAATATATATTAATTAAACAGATATAATTAGAGCTATGTGATCATCTAAATCACTTCTAACACACAATTCCACCTTCAAATTTTGGACTACCTTCAATATTTTGACTTCATAATCTTAACTTAATTGTTAGCAACATTAACCTTGTAGCTTCAGTACAAAACCAGATTCCATGCATGTCTTGGCTGTGTAAACGTTATATTTTTAAAAAAATAAATATTCATTAAATGATGATTTTTACGTAAGTTGTCTAGGTTCTTGCTGTCTAGGTTTGGTAGCTTATTAATGTGTGTTTGTATAATTTTTTCAGGTTTAGATATATTTTGGTGCTTGGATTGCAATCCTGCAATCAGCAAAAGCTTATCTGTACATGTATCATAATTTATCACTTGGTACAGGAAGGATGTATTTTTGCAAATATATAAGGCCAGAAGGCAGTTCAATCATACAAAATAGGAAGATATAATTTTACTGCTTTTAAACTTCAAAATGGTGTCAAATCTGCTCATTTTATCCGTGAGCAACAATTAAAGACACAACAAGCTAAAGCATGATCGAGATAGTTGGCTCAATTGTGAAAGTATGGCATCCATCATACTAGATGTACCACTGCCTTGATCCTAATATTTGCACTGGTCTCAATAACACTCTGCATGGAAGCTGAAAAATGCCTTGTCCATAAACATTGACTGGCTTCTTCTGCATGCAGTAATGTCGATGGCATTTGCTAGAAGGAGCATGCTCATGGCACACTTTATCCTTGCATGACTTCTCCTGTAAATCATTATGCTAATGCGCTCTGCCACGTGCTTTCATACCCAGCTCAAGCATAATTACTCAGATGCACCCTGATGTTAAAAAGTCCCAAAGGGAGGGAGCAGGGAGTTTGGCTCAGGGCTGAATTGGATGCTGGATTATAGATCTGGGTTGAGTGGTGGTTAACTCAGACAGAGATTTGAGATCCACATCATCTCCAGCTGTCAGAATCTCAAAAGGAAGGGCACTGATTGATAAGTGGGTATCTGTTGTAGCAGTCAGTTTGGTCATTGAGATGATGAATCGTGTGGAACGGAGTGACAAATTACACCAAATGACAACCATGCAATGCAGTATTGTGGTTTTTGGTATATCACACTATTTACTTCAGACTTCCCATTGTCAAAGAAAATGATATTAAGTGCCATTTACAACTACAGTTTGCAAGTGATCTTGAGTTATTAGTGGTTGACATACAGACAACATACACGGCCTCGCTAGTGTAACCCTGCATTTATACCTGAAGCTATTTCATGTTTTACATAAACATTTATTTTGGTGGCTCTTGCCTTGAGTTATAAATAGTGCAATATATTATATAATTAATTACAAATCACACATGTGGTGCATCTCTCTGCTCACCTGTGGTGATTTCAGCAGAAGTGTAAAAAGTGTTGCAGTTTTTGCAGTGCTAAGCAGTGCAAAACAAAAAAAGGTAACAGAATTTTATTTTCATGGTCTTGAATGGTTTCAGTCTGCCATTTAATTAACTGATTATGCCAGTTGTGCAAATCTGCCAGCAATTACCTGGTGCTGTTGCCATTATTATCCCTAAACTTTCTGAAAACACATCCTCAGATCGACTTGTCAGAAATGGTAGGAGGAAGATGAGATTTGACAGAATGAGCTGAAGAGCTCATTCTCTCCCATCCCTTACTCACACCTCTCAATGCTAGTTCCCGCTCCACTAACGCTAGCATTGCCTGCAGTTCAGAGCTCATCAAGCTAATAACACACTCCAATGAGCTGCTGTGCAACTGTGACAAGCCATGAAGGGGAACACAATTTAGAGCATGACTCTCGCAAGACAATATACTTTGTATGAGATATATTTAGATCAGATACATTGACATGATAGATTAGTAAACCTGAAGCTTTCAAAATGTTAGATCTGGAGAATAAGCAGAACATCCAGTAAAAAAATCCATAACTGGTATTTAAACGTGGCTGCCTCAGATACAACCATGTATTGTTTTATATGAGATAGAACTATAGATATGTTTCTTTATTTTTAGTATTTACATTTTAGAATACCAGATAAAACATCAAAACTGTAAACAAATACATCTGCTGATGCTTCATTGATGTTCCTGGAATCATCCAGTGTTTCGGGTTTTTCAACATCATACACCCTCCTCCAGGTGACCCAGCTGAAGCTGATCAGACCTCTGCTTGTGTCCAGATGGCTAGCAAACTACTTTGCCCCATGTTTCTCCACTTTTGGCCCATAGCCATCTAGACGTGAACCGACTTCAACGGGGTAGCATCTTGCCCTCCAGATGACCTCCAGCTCCATGCCTGCACTTGCTTGCGCCTCATACTTGGTGAGATTCCTTTCAAAAGCCTCATCCAAGCGATCTTCCTAAGGAACTGTTAGCTCCAGCTTGATAACTTGCCACAAGAAGGATGTGTGGTCTCAAGGTGGTGACCTCAATGTGCTGCAGGAACTTGAGCTGGAAGTGGAATGGACAACACCACCAGTAACATCAACCAAAAGTCAGCCAAAATATATATATTTTAGAACCTTAGCAGCTTTGATGACAGCTTGCATGGTTGCTTGTTGCTCGTTTTGACTTGTCCAACAGCTCAGCATGACAGTAGGTTCACCACTCTTTTTCAAATACATTTAACTATTGGCTTGTTGAAATGTAGCTGATCAACGCGACAAAGTTCTGACAAGTGAAATGATCGAGAGATTTATCCCTCAGACTCTTGTATTCTATTACAATTCCATTTATAACAGTAATCCAAGCTCATGCTTGAACAAACCTAAATTATCTAGCCTAGAGAAACAAAAATACACTGTGACACCCTGGTCAGTGTGAGCAGAATGAGGACTCGGGAGGCAGGCACGAGAGAGAGAGCAGCATTTATTTTAGCCTTCTTTTTTTCTGGGCTTTTTAACTCTGCAACTGACTAAACTGAAATAATCCAATGGAAACAAAACCTTCCAAAATTAACACATGCGCACACACGCACACACACAAGCTCAGCAGGATGCTGTAAGGACAAAGCATATAAAAAGGAGCAATGTTAATCAAACACAATTGTATGCTCATTCATGAAATTACTTCTTCTCCAAGACTCCGGCCTCCATTCACAAGCAGTGCTTGACCACACCCCTGCCACCACACACATTTTCTTCCTTCACTCCCTACCTATCCTATAAACAGGAGAAAACAAAAGAAACATAAATGGTGTTGACTTCCTACTTACCACTGTTTACAATGTATTTATTTACAAAAGTGTCAGTTTGGAAACCAGAAACCAGAACAAAGCATGTAGTAGTCATGATCCTCCAACCAAAAGCCAAGCGAGGAATGGGGCAATGGGCTGGACCTGAAAGACAAAACACACCCACCCCTGCACCAACACAGACACACATATAGCACTTGGAAAAGACAAAAACCAACGAAGGTTGTAACACCTTGGCACTGTGAAGCAGCAACACTACCCACTGCATCATTGTGCTGCCCATTTTAGCAATAGCACTTAGATCAAAATATATTTAGTGAAGTTGTTGATTTCTTTACAGTCACATTAGGTTTCCTATTAGTCTTAGAATTCTGTCCATTTACAGGCATAATAGATTAACTTTTTTAATATATATATATATATATATATTATATTATATTTTTCACATTCTGAAATATCTTCTGTGTAATTCATTACATATCTCAAGAGAGGAAATCTATGAAGGCACCAGCTGTCACTAAGATGGATCGAGCACATTACAAGTGCATTTACTTTACCATGAAGCCCTTTGTTTTTATTGGGCCATAGAGACATAAATGTCAGTGGTGGGCAGATGAGGGTTTAATGGCAGGGTATGGCCAATCTGTAATCTTTCATATGTGCATGTGTAGAACTGCAGTCTGCTGTTCTGTGATTGTTGTACAGTGAAGGAGGACTACATTTCCTAAGATGGATGTCCATAAAAATGTGTTTAATGAAAAGAAAACAATATACCGCTTATAAAAGTCATATGAAACATTCATTTATGTTCAATAACTGCTTTATCATGATCAGAGTTGCGGTGGATCCCAGGATATGGTCCAAGATGATGGCGAAGTAGCACACAGCGGCCACTTCGTGTCCAGGAATATGGTGCTAACACTACTTGTAGTCCATCCTTTTTCCTGAGATGTGCATTAGAACTGGTGAACGTATGTGTCACCATAATGGCATTTCCAGTTGAATATTGAAAAACAAAACTCAGGAGCAATAAATGATGGACTGCACCATTGCCTGATGCTGCCACCTGGCAAAGAAGATGCCAAAAACAGTGTACAAGGAATCGAAAGTGCGGCAAGCAAGCAGGCGTCCATGATAGGCTAAAGGCTAACCCATGCTGCCTGACTCTACCATCCATTCTCCTTTCCAATGTTCATTCCCTTGACAATAAACAGTAAACTCCTTCAGACTATAGCTAACTACCTAGCATGAACTCAGGAACTGCATTTTTGTTTTTACAGAAACCTGGCTCAATGACAGCATTTCAGACACAGCCATTCAGGCAGACTTTATTCAGGCAGCTAGACAGGCTAACTGCACATTGCGCTGATAGAATAAAAGCACTGTCTGGTAAGACTTGCATTGATGGTCTGTGTATGGTACAGGAATGTTGTAGTAGTCTTGAGTTACTAGTTACTATTTGTTGCTAGTGGAGTTTATGACCGGGAAGCCAGTCAGCCAGCCAGATTTTTCATTGTCGCTGGGGACTTAAACCAAGCAAATCTGAAATCAATGCTGCCATCATGTTAATTTCATGACCCATGGAACAAAAACGCTAGACCTTGTTTACACCAATATGTACAGTGCTTCCAAGGCTGCACCCCGCCCCCAGCTCGGCTGCACCCCACGCCCACCGCGGCTGCTCTGACTACATCTCGGTTATGATAATCTTAGCATACAGACCATTTGGGAAATGAGCCAAACCAGTTCTGTAACAGTGAGAACCTGGTCTAAGGGCGCCTTAGAACTGTTCTCAGCACTTCAGCACTGTTTGTAACACACAGACTGGACTGGAGTAGTACATAGCATACACTGACTATATCAGCAAGTGCATAGATATTGTGACTTCCTTCAAGACTATCATCACAAGTGCAAATCAGAGGCAATGGATGACCTCAGAAGTGCACATGCTACTGAAAACACAAGACACTGCCTGCAGGTCAGACAACAAGGCAGCCCTCTGCACAGCAAGGACCAATCTATCAGAAAGGGGAAGTGCAACAATGCACAAAAAATCCACAGTCACTTTCTAAACCCCAAGGGCAACGTATGTGGCAAGGCATTCAGGCCATCACTGACTATAAAGCTACATCACTTACCTGTGACGGTGATGGCTAACTCCCAGATGCACTGGATAATTTCTATGTATGGTTTGAAGCACAGAATGTTGGCAGGGAACATGCTGGCAAGGAAGGCCACAACAATGTCCACCTACCACCTACTCTGTCTGTCCATGGTAGACATCAGGAAATCTCTGTCCAGAGTTAACCAAAGGAAAGCTGCTGGTCCTGACAACATACCACAGGGAATGTGCTGATCAGCTCATTCCGCTTATCAGTCAATTGTCCAATTACTTTTGAGTCTGTGAAAATGGATGGACTCTGTAAAAAAAAAAAGGTTTGTAATTCCTAAACAGTTAATGCAATATTTTTTGTTAAACCCCCGAATTAAAGCTGAAACTCAATCACATCTTGATTGCTTCATTTCAAATCCATTGTGGTGGTGTACAAAGGCAAAATTATACATACCTGACTGTATTTATGTATGTGTGTGTGTGTGTGTGTGTGTGTGTGTGTCGTCTCTAGAAGAACTGTGGCTGGTTCTGCAAAATGTTCAGTAAAACTTACAGCTAATTTCCTTATAAAACTGCATTAATTGTATCTGAGACTAGTAATTTATTTCAAAGCAAAGGGTCTTCATATCAAATATTGACTTTTTTTTATTTATTACTGTTTACTGCTCTTTAGAGTATTTTTTTAATGGGGAAACATTTAATTTCATTATTTTTGAAGACATCTTAGCAAAGTCAGTCGGCCAAGTCAGTCGCCTGATCTCAACCCAGTAGAGCTGCTTTTCACTTACTGAAGACGAGACTGAAGGCAGAAAGACCCACAAACAAGCAGCAACTGAAGGTGGCTGCAGTGAAGGCCTGGCAAAGCATCTCCAGGGAGGAAACTCAGAATTTGAGTTTTGAGAACATGGGCTCCAGACTTCAGGCAGGCATTGACTGCAAAGGATTTTCATCCAAGTATTAAAATTATGGTTATATATACAATTATGTCACTTTGTCCAAATACCTTTAAGCCCCTGAAAATGGAGATACTTTGCTGAAAATGGCTGTAATTCCTAATTTTTGTGGAGCCTCTTAAAATAAAGCTGAAAGTCTGCACTTCCATCACATCTTGATTGTTTTATTTAAAATCCATTGTGGTGGTGTATAAAGGCAAAATCACAAAAACTCTGTCAATGTCCAAATACTTCCGGACCTGACTGTGTATATATACACACACACACACACACAGGGACATTTTGGTAGAAACAAAGTAACTACATTTTGGTTATAATATTTGCCTTAAATGAGTGTTAAATGTACACTACATTCACATACTCTGAATGTAGCCTTTAATAAAGCCTTTTGTACTAGACTGTGCAGCATGCCTTGATATGTTAACAAGTCAGATTTGATAATCAAATCCATATTAGTAACTTTACCACACTGTCCAGCAGCAAAGGGCTATAAGGGTGCAAAAGAGGTACACTTGTTGCTTGCAACACAGTGATAAACGTTTCTAAACTGAAATTGTACTTATGCAATACTAAATACTTCTTTAAAGATGAGCATAAAGTCTTGCAATGAGTACTGAATCAAGATTGCAAAATATGCTACTCAAGTTATTCAACATAATTTGAATATTTATTTTATTTAACTGCTTTATCCTGATTAGGGTCTCGGTGGATCCAGAGCCTATCCTGGGAATACTGGGCATGACACTGGAATACATTTTATTTAAAAATGCACATTAATTCAATTCTGTTCTAAACCTTAAGCTGCATTACTTTTTTGTTTGCAATCTAACGCTTTTGACAGTGACACATCTTTGAATGGGTTGGCACAGATACCAGAATGATCACGAATGAGCTCAGTGAGTAAGACCTTAACATCAAGACCGATGTCGGACAATCTCTGACACACATTTACGATGGCTCTTGCCTTTTCATTCAGGTGCATCAATCAAATCGAGCTCAATCTCCAGGATCTGATGGATCTGTGAATGGGATCATTGACTCTCCAGGGCAGTTTGGGAAACGAAATGCCTTCTCGTCACTATGGAGCCAAACTTCTGTCTTTGTTCAGCCTTTCCTTTGCTCTTCAGGCAAGATGGATGCCTATTGAGCCCTTGCATCAGACTTGTCGACATAAATCACTGAGAAGTAGGCCAAACAGGAGGCACCGGCTTCAGAGCGGTGGGAAAAATACATTACTCAGGGATAAAAGGATGAAATGGGCGCTAATGGACTTATCTGAGCATATTTAGTCGTTGGGAAATAAAATGCTTGATTAATGACATGGGGTTGTATTTAAGATACTGTTACAAATAGCTTGGGACAAACAAGACACTGTGTACAAAAAGAGATGTGTGCATGAACAGAAACAACAACAGCACTTGACTCAAAAGCTTGGTCTATACCAGGAAGTGGCAGACAAGAACTATAAGAAAAGGGAACACAAATGAACTTGAACTAGAGGAATATCAAGCAGATAGACGAGATATCAAGCAGATGCTAAGACAGAATCATATAAACAACATAACTAGATTTACTATTTATAATTACTAATATTCAGCTGGGACAGAATCATGAGCGGTTGCTGTGAAGACATAGGCGAGATGGAACACCAAAGTCTCACAGAGCAAAAATTAGTTTGGGTAGGAAGCCACCCATCCGCCACCCTGCCACTAACTATATTGTTAGTAATTTTTTAATTTCAATTGTTTTTCATTTTAAAAACAATACTAAACTTCTGTGATGGACTGGTGCTCCATCCAGGGTGTATTTCTACCTCACGCTCAGCGTTCCCAGGGTCAGTTCCGGATCCTCCACAACCCTGTCAAGTCAAGTCAAGTCAAGTCAAGAGGCTTTTATTGTCATTTCAACTATATATAGCTGACGCAGTACACAGTGAAATGAGACAACGTTTCTCCAGAACCCTTGGTGCTACATAAAACATCGTCGCCTCACACAACATACAGTTACAGGAACACTGAGCTGAGGACTAGACTAAAGTTGTCCTAGCCACATAAAGTGCATAGTGTGCAACCTGGTGCAAACAGTGCAAAACAAAACAGTGCAGAACAGACAACACGAGACAGTGCAGGACAAGTACTG
>CM040994.1:12601565-12650229 GCA_022985145.1 Pangasius djambal
GGTGTTGAGTGACCAGTTGAGGTTCTCCGTCAGATGAACACCAAGGAATTTGATGTTCTTCACGATCTCGACGGAGGATCCATCGATGTTCAATGGAGAATGGTCGCTCTGTGCTCTCCTAAAGTCAACAACCATCTCTTTAGTTTTGTCCACGTTCAGAGATAGGTTGTTGGCTTTACACCAGGCTGATAGATGTTTCCCTGTCCAGGATAAAGCAGCGATGTACTGAATGAATGAATTTTAGACCTGCATTCATATGCTAGGTAGTGCTACCTAGCATGTAATTATACATTTGAGAGATAAATGTAAAATTACTGTACATTTCAAGTAATATTAAAAAGTAAGCCCCTTCAAAACTACTCCTACAAGTACAGTTTATGTAAAAAGCCTCCTCACTTTTCAGTACAAATTCGTCCTTATTTACAATCTCGCTCCTCACTGTTTTTCTGATGCTTGGCCTAACAGCATTAATTTATTTAATATGCATGATCTTGCTCTGCATAACTCCAGTGATCAGTATTTCATAGATATACATCATATGGCCAAAGGTTTGTGGACACCTGACCATCACACCCATATGTGGTTCTTCCCCAAACTGTTGCTACAAAGTTGGAAGCACACAATTGTATAGAATATGTCTTTGTATGATGAAGAATTACAATTTTACTTCATTGGAACTAAGGGGCCCAAATATGTTCCAGCATGACAACACACCTGTGCTCAATGTACAGTCCATGAAGACATGGTTTGCCAAATTTGGAGTGGATGAACTCGAGTGTCCTGCACAGATCTCTGACCTCAACCCCTCTGAACACCTTTGGGATTAACTGGAATGCTGACCAGGTGCCAGGCCTCCTTGTCTGACATCAGTACCTGACTCACTAATGCTCTTGTGGCTGTATGAGCAAATCCCAACAGCCACACTCCATAATATAATGGAAAGCCTTCCCAGAAAAGTGGAGGTTATTATAATAGCAAAGGGAGACTAAATCTGCAATGAGATGTTTGAAAAGCACATATAGTCAGGTCCATAAGTATTTGGATAGTGACACAGTTTTCGTAATTTTGTCTCTGTACACCACCACAATGGATTTCAAATGAAGCAATCAAGATGTGATTGAAGTGTAGACTTTCAGCTTTAACTCAAAGGGGTTTAACAAAAATATTGCGTTAACAGTTTAGGAATTACAGCCATTTTTTTACATAGTCCATTTTGGTGGTGTACAGAGGCAAAATTATGAAAATTGTGTCACTTATGGAACTGACTGTATGGATGTGATGGTCAGGTGTTCATATACTTTTTTGCCATATAGTGTATATTTCAGTAGGTCTTAATGGTAGGACAGTATTCAATATTTTTCTCTACCTTTTTTTTTTTTAATTATTTTTTTAAAATCTTTTTTTTTAACAGATTTTACATAATTGTCTGCTAACAGGTTTGCACTCCCAGGTACTGATACATTAATGTGCTGGATTGTGGTAACTTAGTAAGAAGTTCTATTGTTGGTAAAGATTGTGTGCCTATACTATAATATGTAAATAGTTTACTTAACTAACTAGAATGTGTCCAGCTACCAACTCGGCTACTGTTTTTAACTGCACAATACAGTAGTTGCTCATATAGCTAGCTCATATAGCTAGCTTGTTAGTGAGGTAAGTGAGGTGCCAGAGAAGTAACATTAATTTAAACAAAAAAAACGACCTTTAGACGGTATGGTTTTCAACCTGATTTTGCTGTCGCAGACAAAAATCAACCATCGTAACATAGTGTTGTGCGCGGTGGTCTTACAACGTGTAAAGTGACTTAGAACATGCTTACTGATTGTTTAGTGTAATCATGACCAAGGACAGCTGCTGACAAAGTTCGGGTAGTGTTAGAAATTTATTTTATCAAAATCTCAGAGTGACTGTTGCTATGATGTTCATCTAAAAGCCACCAATTCGAGGAATGCATAGGATTACATGAAACTTGTGAGATAGTAACAAATATATGTTAGCAAAACATGCTAATGGACAGAAAAAAATATCCTGATTACATAAGTTCATTTTGAAGAATTTGTTGAATCTGTTTATGTGGCCCCATTTTCTGCACAGGCCTGGATTACACTGATTTATGATGCAAGCAGAACATAGTAATTTTCTTTAATTGCAAGTCTATTGTTAGAGGATCTTCATCCAAGATTTTATTGGGATCATCTCGTACAGCATGACAAGTAAACAAAAGAAAAAAGCTGTTGAAATCACACAATCCAGCTGCTCTAAAACCAGCTTTAGTTATGTAATTAGCCGGCCAATATTAGCACAGTGCAGTATTTTATGCTACATATTTTATATGATAAGTCAGAAAAGTGACTACCATGGGTGTCACATGATCAGATTTGCAATTAGCTTATCAAACCGAGCCAGGAACAATTGAGGACAAAATAAGGATGTGCATTTTGTTTTCTAATATTCTAGTTGGAAGTCTATTAAATACCAATGTTGTAATATGCTCTTTGTTTATGATTTTCCAACATCTATGGATACTGCTTTTTTTTTTCTTAAGCTAACTGCTTCTAATGTTTCTCTTTTTAAGGCGTTCACATATAGAGGGCTAATGTAGATAAAATCCACTACACTAACTCAACCCCAACTCCACTATTTATAATAATCACAATGAGATTAATGCCAGTTTTTGCCACATAAAAGGAAAGAATTATGTTTGCTTGCATCTATTTCGTATCACATAGCTAGAAATTCTGAGTGCCGTTTGTGAAAGAGAACCAAAAGAAAGCTGCTTAACTGAGATGGAAAACTGAGCTGAATAAATTAAAACAAAATTAGATTCTAGCTCTCAAATACAATTTAAGCCCTAGATTTATGTCAACTAAAATATACAATATTTTCTGCACACCAGATATACAGGTATGGGGTAGTAATACAAAACAATGTTAATTTATGGAACGTTCTGTTGTTATTTTTTTTCTACTTTGTCCTCCATATTCACATGCCACCATTTTTGCTGCTCATTTCTCTCAGGCTCCAAAAAGGAATCAAAGGGAGGGATTTAAGCAGGACAAAGCTTTCTCCCTCCCTCCATTCTGTCCTCCTTCTTTCCATCCTCAAGGTGCAGGGTGTGATAAAGGAAGGCCAGATGCCGACGGGCTTGTGCGGATTTGCATAACTCTAGCTCAAACTCGCGGAGCAGCTGAACACTGCCACGTAATGGAAAGGCCAAGGAATTACACGCACACACACACACACACACACACACACACACACACAGGCTATGATTTATGCAACCCAACAGACACAGGGAGTTTTACAAATTGTTACGTCTGGGGGAAAAAAATGTATATGAAAATAAATCCAGTGAAATTTACATTCCAGTATGAGTGTGTATTTGTGTAAGACAGATGGAGAAACTGAGGGAAATGAAGGGTGTATATTGTTAGAGGTGGTGGTGTGTGTTATATCTGGGGAATGGGAACTGAAGGTCACATGCTTTGACATGATGTTTGTGTGTGCATGTGTGTGTATGCGTGTGTATGTGTCACTGTCTGGCTCATGGAGAGAGGGAGGGCATGCATGACAAAGAGATGTCTCCATGTGTTTGGGGTACTGATGTTTGTGTTGTGTGTAAGAATGAGATAGAGAGTGAGAGAGCTGTGTCTATATATATAACCACCAATTTCTACACTGACAGGCGGGTAGATGGGTTTTGGATGGTGGTGATAGTTCTCCATTTCTGTGAAAGGCAGAGCAGAGAGAGAGAATCAAAGAGACATAGAAAATGGAGGTCAAAAGAGGATGCAAATGCCTTGCCTTAAATTTGCCAAAATAATACACTGCATTTATTTTATATTCAGCTTTATCCTTATTGTGTGCATTGAAGCATGTCCTGATTTGACACGTGGTAGATGTTCCTTGGTCAAAATTACTATAAAATACTATCTTTAAATATAAATTATAATAGTTTAGCAACAGTACCAAAGCTATCCAGCTATCTAGCATCACCATAATTGTTTACTGAATATTAGCTAACTTGCTAGTGAACATAACTACCGATTTTAATTATACAACAGTTTACCTCACAGTAACTAGCTTGATAGCTTGTACTTAACATTAGATAGCCACTGTGGGGGAAGTAATTGATGTGTCTGAAATGTTAAAAAAAATTGCTGCTTCCAAAGGATATATCTGTACGTTGCCTTCAATATCAAGCCTTTTTCATACAAGTACATTCGTAGATATCGAAATGCTGCTTAAAGTAATATTTTGTGTAACTGTGATCCACCAGTCTTTTATGCTAAGCAGTCGTTACATTGAGTCAAAGAGGTGAAAAGAAAAGCTGGTGGTGAGGTCATAGGTGGTGAGGTTTGTGATTCATGAAATTGTTATTAGCTCATTTTGATTAGTGCTTAAGACTTTGATAATTAAGACTCACATTAAAGAGTTGAGAAATCATTGGCTGCTGCCTAACTATTTCGTTTTTACAAGAACCTCAAGACCCTGCATATG
Organism: Pangasius djambal; assembly: GCA_022985145.1. Classification (NCBI taxonomy): domain Eukaryota; kingdom Metazoa; phylum Chordata; class Actinopteri; order Siluriformes; family Pangasiidae; genus Pangasius; species Pangasius djambal. Next base: position 12,606,066 of record CM040994.1, read on the forward strand.
ATTAGATAAAGTCCCAGCACTTCTAGCTTGTTAATAAACTACAGTATGTTCACCAGTGCCTCATTCTTACCAATTTCACGGCCCCTGCTGTACTCTATTTGTATGATTAGCCCAAGACTCATCATTATCTGATCTATGGCATGGGACTGAAATAGATGAAGCCTGCAGAAAATTTGTCTATGAATATGGAAAGCCACATAGGCCAAATGTGTCATCAAAACTGCCACATTGGTTGGATGCCTGATATGCTGTTTAAGTGGTTAAAATCAAACAAACACTGTTGTTAGGGAACTGGATGCCTTATAGATTCAACAGTGTTATGAGGTAGATAGAATGTAGTGTACAGACAAATTCTATGGGACTTCACAAGAAGACAAAGGAAAAGGAGAGTGTAAAATGACAAACTAATCAAAGGCTAAACTAAGAACAGGTGCACACATCAGGGAACAGACCAAGGAGGGAACAGGGAAGAAGAGGCAGCACTAGAAAACAAAACAAAAGGCACATTTCAAAATAAAGGCATCTGCAGTGCTCACCACACTGGGAAATGCAGTGTGTGCTGATGGTGATGCATGACGACTTAGCATTGACCACAAACCACAAACCAAATAGCATCTGTTCCCGCATGTTGATATTTTTACTCCTGTAAAAAATTTTCTCTTCATCTCAGTTTTAAGTAATTCCAATTGAAATAGAGCCCTTTCACACTCTTGTATCACCTTCAGGATCACAATGATTTGAATAATCTCTGAATAGTTTGTAGGATCTTTAAACTTTAGTAAACATTTATAGTCATTTTGACCCAGACAGAACATAAGTGTTGTCTAATGCCAGCATCTGGCATCTCATCCATTTAGGAGCTGCAGGAAGATGAAGTGTGTTCAGCTGTCACAGGATTGTACTAAAACTGCCTTGCAGCAAGAATCATCATCACCATATAAATGTCAGTTGTGTTTACATTCTGTAAACGTAACTGAATAGTGCTCTCATATCTATCAGCTTCCTGTTATTCTCAGTGCCATACTTTGGGGGGGGGCGCTTGCTAAACACTTCCACCTGTTCTTAATATTCTGGATTTCTGTTTATAGTATTTCAATGCAATTTTGCTAAATGGCCAGTTTGTCAGCTGTTGTATGACCTTGACCTGTTTCTTTTGTTGTGACTCTCACTGGTTTATGTTGTTTTTGAGTATGTAGCATAACCACTAATAGACACACCTTCTCTAATTACTCTGTTGCCTGCTTGTCTTAGTGCTAGTGGAATGCACCTTTTGGATTTTGCCTTAGGAAAGGCCTAGCACAGACCTCTCAGGAAAGCTACAGTACATTTGTTATTTTTGCTGTACATACATGCTTAATTTTGAAGCATGGTTTCAGACAGCGCACACAGATCAGCACAGCATATGCGGTTTGCATCTCAACAATGTCACAATAGCATTTTTTGCTCGAAGACGTCAGAACAAGATCATTCTTGCAATCATCTGTTCCTTTCAGCTTTCCTTGAGTACGTGTTGTAACACAGCACCCCCTCTTGGTAATGATTTGTTAAATCTCTACACTCTCACCATGTGATAATTGAGATTCAGCAGAAGTTCCTTTCACACAGTTTTCCTCCCTGTTTTTGGGGGCATTCTTTAGCCCATAACACACAACTGACTGTATTTCAGCTTGTCTACAGTTGGCTTTTTTTGTTGCCAGGCGCCCCCCTGAGTACACATTTATATCATGGGCATTATGTAAATACGTACAACAATATTATGTCTATTTAAAAAAGCCATAGAGCTTTCTATTCCTGAAATGAACATATAAATTCTAAGTTGACAAAATTTATAGGCTGACTTGTTTTTGAGTTACTGTGGTTTGCATTAAACCTATTCAATTCAAGGGACCATATAGGCTAATATATAGGAATATAGGCTAATATCTATAAGAACTCAATAATAAATATATAATTATTTTGATTACAGTAGGTAGTGATTTCCACTTGTTTAAAGGTACAAAAATTGGAATAGTAAGACACTGAATTAGCAAACAAGGTGCATGTGACATCCCTCTGTATAGTATCTCTGTCCTGTCTTATATGTAGGCTTATTACTGCTTTTCTAAAGGGCCAAAGCATCTCCATCTTCAGTCCCTAGAAGCCTCTTTGTGCTAGAGTTCCTTAAGGGCCCCCATGCATGACTCCTGCAGGATTCTGACTTGAAATCTCTGAAAAATCCTTTTTGTTAGTGATTACTTAAGCTAAAAGAGTTGGAGTTACATGCTGTGGCAATACGCTTGCCTTGCATGCCTTGGTGGTCAGATGCCTGCCTAAGGTTGCTGCCCAAAGTTATCACCTAATTTTGTCAATCATCCAGACAACCTTACTGTGGAATAAGAGTAAGACCCATAGTATCCCATTGTGTTTGGGTATGTAACAAAGATACTGGGAATTGAGATGCAACTTTGACTGAAGGCAGATTTGAACAAACCATTCTCTTCTGACTAATAAGACTGTTCTTGGTAGCCTCTGTGAATGCAGTGATGGTGTGAGGAAAGAATGGAGGGAAAGGAGGAAGCAAGGGGAGGGCAAGACTCCATCATGTGGAGTAAGAGCGAGCGCCTGTGGGAAAAAAAAGAACATCGGCTCCTCCTCACGTGGGTGTCTGGGTGACTTCCAAATGCCAAAGAGAAAGAGAGTGACAAAGGGAGAGAGTGAGAGATAGGAAGGAGAAAACTGGGGCGGAGGAAGAGAGTGAAATGGCAGGAGGGGGGTAGAGAGTGGCAGAAAGAAGCAAAAGAAAGGCTGCAAGAGGGAGAGATGTGCAGCATTCACTTTGAAGGGTGTATTTGGTTTTAAAAGACCTTTCAATGGAGAGAAATAAATTGTACACTTTGTGAACAATAGGAATACAATTTTTTTTTTTTAAAAACAAATGCTTCTCTAGTGTATGCAATTAGAAGAACAGGATTGTAAAAATCATCATTTACATTACATAATTGGACCTTAGAGACCTACATAAGGTCCACATAGGCTACATATACATTGTTTATAACTTGGAGAACAAAAATGTACCTGTAACTTGAGATATGCATGATGTTAGACTATATGCCATATTAAACATTAAAGCATGAAACTAAAAGGCTCTAAAAAGGCTCTCATTTCCTTTGAATAAAAGCATTAAAATGCATCTTACTCATTCAAAGTGCTGTATTTTGCTCCAATAAAATATAAAACATGTTGTTAACAAACCTTATGGATTTTAAGGATTTGCCATATTTTCAAATACGTTAACTGACCTCGACTTCGTCTGACTGTGAGAATGAACAGTGCAGAAATTAGCCAGTAGATGTCAGGCTTGTCCTGATTAATGTCTTAAAAGAACTAGGACATTATGAACAAAAAGGCAACAAAAAGGTGTAAGTGTAATATTCAGGTTAAGCTATCATTATGATTTTTATCCTATACAAGATATACTCTCTCTCCACTTTATTAGGAACACCTGCACATGCAATTATCCATGTGGCATGAGTATGTTGCAGCTGCCCAGTGCATAAAACCATGCAGATAAAGGTCAAGAGCTTCAGTTAATCAGAACTGGGGGGAAAAGAAAGTGATCTCAGTGACTTTGACCGTGACAGGGTTGTTGGTGCCTAATGGGCTGGTTTGAGTATTTCCCGACTGCTGATCTCCTGGTATTTTTCACACAGAATGGTACGAAAAACAAAACATCCAGTAGAAGACCACATTGGGCTCCGATCCTGTCAGCCAAGAACAGGAATCTGAAGATGTAGTGGCCACAGGCAAATTGAAAAATGTCACATGGCCTTTTCCAGTCTTCAACAATTATTTCCACTTATTTCGAGAGATGTGCTAATCCTTTTTCACAACTGAAAAAATTTCCCCATGTCACCCAAGAGACTAATTTAAAATATCATCTGCTTTAATTGCATCTGCAGTACATGGTTAAAAGTATGGGAACACCTGACAATCTCACCTATATGTGAGCTTTCCCACAACTGGTGTTTAGGATATAGGCTGTAGCATTACGATTTGCCTTCAGTGGAACTAAAGTCCCCAAATCTGTTTTATCATTACAATGCCCCTGTGCACAAAGTGAGGTCCATAAATACATGGTTTGCCAAGGTGGATGTGGAAGAACTCAAGTGGCCCAAGCCTAGACCTCAACTCCACACACCTTTGGGATGAATTGGAACGGTGTCTGCACACCAGGCCTCCTCACCCAACATCACTGCTGGACCTCACAAATGCTCTTGTGTCCCCACAACCGTGCTTCAAAATCTAGTGGAAAGTCTTCCCAGAAGAGTGGAGGTTATTCTAACAGCAATTTGAGCTCTGTGTTAATACCCTTGGTTTTGGAATGGGCACATATGGGTGTTATGGTAGGTTGTCCACATACTTTTGGCCATATAGTGTATCTCATTGATGCTGTCAATACTAGTACTGGAGCATCATGGAATTTGGCATCTCTGCATCTCTATGAATTATTAGAAACTACGTTTCTTCTTTAGTTACATAACAAGATAGATGGATAGGTGTACTGCATTGAAATTATGGCATATTTTAATTTGAAAGAAAACAGTACCAGTTTTCTTCAGATAAGAGGGTTTTTTCCCCAGCTTTTTCATCCAAGCAAAATGACCTAAAAACACTAATTGCATAACAGTATTACACTATCTTGGAATATTAATATTAATATATATTAGTATTAATATATATATATTAATATATTAATAATAGTATTAATATTACTATTCCATTTCAAGCAACACATCCTTACAGCATGGAATAAATCACGATATATACAGTATTCATGGAAAATAGGCTTTTATTAGCTGTAATAGCGTCATAGCACCAGTGCAAAAATATAAAAGTGAACATCTGACTCCAAACGTGGTTTGGTAAGGGGTAAGGTGAATTTGTTTTCATCAAACCATTCCCTTCTGTCTGTGTTCTAAAATGCCTACATTTACATCCTGTTGCCCCTCCGATGCAATATGGCTGCACATATTTATTTTTTGCACAGCAACTACAAGCAAATATAAGCAACAAGACCATTTATATCAAACTGGAATCTCTAAACAGAAACAGGAAACGTGAAACCATTGTACACCAGCTCACGCCTCCAGATTCTCAGATTAGCGAAGTTGAGACATGAAATTGTCTCAATAATTGTTTTACTATGAGACCATTTCTCCCCTTTTACCAAGCATAAACGAATTACATTTTTGTAAGTGCCTCTGATTACCACAACTGAAAAACAACAAGGACCATTCCAGCAATTTACACAGCTCTAAGGTTTGATATTCACTTTCAGAAGGTGACACATAAAACACTGGCATAATATGAATAAAACTTGACGGTAGGTCCTGTTGGACCAATGAGCCAATCCCTATTAGTTACAGAGGACATTTGCTGCAATATATAATACGTATTTCACAAGTTTGTGTGGATATTCTGTTGTTTATGCAGGCCATGTGTGAAGATAGCCAAGTTTTTTTTAATCAATCAAATATGGCATTTTAACAGCAAGGACTAAGAGGAAGGCAGAGGGGCACCAAGTAGTTGGGTGGAATTTGATTAACTGCTCATGCTGTTGCAATCATGCATCTTGTCCCCATGAGGATTAGTTGCAAGCTATTTCATGGATGTCAGAGAATTTTCTAGAACCAAAAAAAAATTCTCTCCCCAATTTTTTTTTTTTCTTTTCTGTTGAGGTGCATTAAACAGGTAACATGAAAAAAAAATAGAAGCTATTTGGCTAACAACTATACCAACATACCAACTTTGACAACAAGCTGTTTTTTTTTCCTTGTCACCCTCTCTTGCAGTCTGACCTGCTGCACGCTTCAGGCTCTGTAACTCCTCTGTTTGGCCGTATTTTCCCCAAGGGAAGGCTGTGATCTGTGAACCAGAATGGAGTCACAGAATTATACCCATTGGCCTGTATTTTTATGAACCCTAGTGATTTAATATCCTGGGGGGATTGTCATGATCAATACTGCTTATAACACACACACACACACACACACATATATATATATATAAAAGATTATCTAGTTATTAGCTAGTAATCTCACAGCATTAGTAAATTTTTAATCTTCATATATTCAGTATTCTTCCTGCTTCCATTACACCAGCCACTCTCAAAAGATTACTCATTGATAAACCCGAGAAAAATGATGGACATTCATCTAAGTGTCAAAGTTTCCTACTACCACAGTGTGTACTGTGCTTTTCATCTCAAGTCTGATAAGCCTGATAAGGACACAAGTGGCACAGCTCATCTCTGCCCTCATACATTAAATGAAGGTGATTTCACACGATCAGTTATGTTTTTGTTAAACTCTTTTACAACATGTTTTACCATCCACCTGACAGCAGAGATGCAGGAGAACATATTTGCATATCCAAGTCTGCACTGGAAATTCGAACACTGGCTGTCAGATGCGGCTTGAATGTATGTGCTCTCATCGTCACGTTTCACTAAGGCTTATGGAAAGAACTGGCCAGTGATCTTTCCACGAGTGCCTTCATTGGGCTAGCTATTTTTCTAGACAAGCTCCTCACTGAATGAAGAAAAACTTTCCTCATTCCTGCCCTTTCTGCTGGGTAATGAGGGTCCAGTCCCACATCAGAACACTTGCAAATCTGAAGCATTAAATTGACCTGTCATGAACAGAGACCAGAGACCACTAAAGAAAGGCCACTGTCTCTACTTTGGAGAGGCTTCTCATTGCTTCACTCAATTTGCCCTTTTCCAAGATGACAGATCAAAGTGGAGAGCACATGGGAGAACAACCATGCACTAACATAAGCTTGCCCAATGTTGTCTATTCTAAGCTGTTTCGTATACCAGTTGCAATACATCATTCAGATACTGTGTTCTCCATTTCAGTGCTCAAATGACACTGAAACAACAACCTCTGGCAACCCCAATTTGTGTATGAGTTCTGAATGGAAAACCAATAGGAGAAGGGTTCATCATAATTAGACCATTCCTCTATGCCTCAAAATAATTGTGAAGAGCAATGTCTTGTCCTGTCCTCATCAATAGCATCCCCCAAATTCCTTTATTGTGCTAGCGTTGCCATGGCTTCAACATTTTAACCCTAAAATCTCATGGTCAGAACAAGAAATTATCATCTGGTCCCCTCATTGCCTTGAGACCTATCTGTCTCATCCCATAATAACCATAGCATCAACCTCTATTGAAAACCCCAATGTAAATCAGTCCATAACAATCACCAAAGGTTACTCTGAATTAGTTTAGTAAAAGCCTGTGTTCAACCCTCACAGACCTTACAACTGCGCTATCAACCTTCTCCCTGACATGACCACACCTAAGTATGCATTTATCTTGTAACCCCAAAAGAGAACAAAGCTATAACAGGGTACATCTCTGAGGCCCTTGCCCAAAGATATATTTGACCCTCCACATCACCCGCCTCCATGGAGTTCTTTTTCATGCAGAAAAAGGTAGGGATTTGTGACCCTGTATTTAGTCCTGTGGTTTTAGCCAGATTACCATCATGTATTGGTATCCATTACCCCTTATCTCTTCAACCTTAGAACAATTATTGTTTGCTACCATCTTGAGAAAACTCAACTACTGAAGTGCCTATAACCTGAAGGAAATTAGTGGAAGACTGCATTTATCACTACATCTGAGCACTATGAATACTTATAAATGTCATATGGCTTTTCCCATCTGTCTTTTAGGTGTTTGTGAATGACATCCTCAGAGACATTTATTAATCCATCACTGCCTCCCCTTTCTTTGCCCATGACCTTTGAAATCTCTAAACTCTTTTTCCAGAATGATTTCTTGGATTTCTGTACCTCTGAAGATATAATAACTGACAGGGGGCCTCTGTTCAGTTGTCAAGTGCGATAAGCGATCATGGAAATGCAAAGTGGACCATCCAAGCCAATGGCCAAGTTGAGATTCTTTAAAACTGTCTGTGCCAATCAACCCATAGTGGGTACATTTGCTTCCAAGGGCTGGGTATGCCGACAGTTCCATCCATCACTCTGTGCCTCAACTCATACAATTACAGTGCATGCTCAGGTTTCAATGTTCCCTTTTCCCTTGGAAAACCAACACCTATCAGTAGCAGGATGCACCTGTTCTCAGGCATCTGAGGGAAGCTGTTCAACAGCATTAAGCATTTGCAGGCAAACATCACTGAGCAACACCCACCTATGAACCAGGAGTTTCACTCCTAGAGTATATACAGTAAATGTGTATCTGAACTCACTAACCAAAATCTGCAGCAGTGTTGGAGTAAAGCAGAAGGTCTTTGTCTGCCTTGGAGTTCTCTAAGAATTGTATGGTCTTGGTCCATTGGTTTTCGTGTTTTTTCTGTGAATTGTCCAGGCTTGGTCCATTGGCTGCTATGGATTCCTCTAGGATTTGTACACTCTTGACCCCCTGGCTACCATGGATTTATTTTTGTCCAATTTTTGGTCAATTACCTGCTATAGATTTCTCCAGGAATTACAGTGTCTTGGCCTATTGGTTTCCACAGATTTCTGCGTGATCTGTCCAGTTTTGTTCAGTTGGCAGCCATGCATTTCCTTTCACTATACAACATTTTTCATCAAAGTGCTTTACATTGTATTTAAAGAATATTTACATTGGAATCATGGAGTCAGCATTGCAGAGTAAAATAGAAAAATCCTGGTCAAAAAACAAACATAAGACAAAAACCATACATAAGACATTTTCATCACTGTATTTGCTTGTTTGAGAGAGTAATATCACTGAATCCCATTCCATTCATGTTTTGTCAACTTTTTGTGTTCAAAATATTTGCAGCTAAGATTGGACAGAAAAAAATCAATAGCCTATTGTCTTTGCACTCAAAAGTATTGGATGAGAGGGTCCTATGGCAGGGGTATATAACTCAAATCTGGCCAGTTACATACAATCCTTTGCTTACAACTATCCAGATAAGTAACTGAATGGCGATAACCTTTGAATGCTTTTACTTTAAACATTAAAGTGTATGACTAATGATTAGTGTATGGCTACACATAGGAAAACTGAAGTGATCATATTTTGAATTGATCATATAGTGGTGCTTCACTTTACCACATTTAGCTAACATCATGGACTCAACATATGAAACATACTGTATCTTTTAATTTTGATGTGGAGAGGATAAAAACATAATTACCTGTACCTGTATTATCTGTTTTTGTTGTTCACTGTTTTTTTTTTCTTCCAATCAAGCCATGTTGTCAGTTTGCCAATAAAACAAGAGAGGGTTAAATACAATAAAAAGTCTGCGAAAAATGTCCTGTTTCTGATCTAATGTCTCTAGCCGTGTAACTAGTCTCTGGTCTGATGAGCTACCTTTAGCTAAATAATTTATGTAAATGCAGGATTGACTGCAACAAGCCACAAAAGAGGATTTGCCAAAGAAACCACAATTTCTTTTTAAAACTAGAGTTGTTAAACTATGGATAGTTTTTAAAATACATTGATCATCTCTGCTACAGTAGTTTTTCAAGTACTTGGTTCAGTCCAATGAGATGCTTTGGTATTGACTCGGTCAGCATCTGGACCATGATCTGCCTATTGATTACACCCGGCATAAAAACGCAACATTACTTTTAGGTAATCATTGCAGTATATAGTTCTATAAACTTAGCATCAGTTGGACTTGATTCCTCTGTGTTTATATGAAGATATTAATTGAAATGATTGAGAAAATATATGTTCCACTGAGAATGACCTTCAGAAAGAAGTCCTTATTTCTACCGCCCTTTTACTAAAGGTGTCCTCTCTGGTTTGTTGTCAGAATACATGACCTGTGACATGTCATTTAGCAGACTTGGATTTGTGCCAGTAGCTTTGAATCACACTACTCTGAATCTGAGCTGAACACATAAAAGGACAAACTGCTTTGCCACTGAGTGTTTCAGAACAAACAATGGTGGAAATCAGGCTAATTTGATTCTAAAGGATACTCGGGGCAGACAGAAAAAAAAGGAGCAGCAATTATTCAGCACAGGCCACAGATACTTCATTAGCAAACATCTGTATTGAAGAGCTTTTCTCTGCCTCTTAAATTCAGACATCATACAGTCAAATTTGCAGAAGGAGGCCCTTACAGCTTTTTGCGTAGGAAGAGTAGCACCATTGACAAGTGAGACATTGCAATTCAAGAGATCCACCCAATTCATTAGTGTCAGTGCTGCCATGCAATGCATGCTGGGTCTGGATGGCAAATAACAGCCAGGCAGAGCCAGCATACAGGAAGTTATGAATGCAAGACTTGTGTTTATACTTCTTTTCATCCCAATTATCTTCTGAGCCTTTGGGCTAGCTTAGCTTCCACAATTCATTATAATAATGAGCCTAAAATCTGGTTTTTAGAGAATATCCATTAACTTTTGACATGAGCTAAAACTTACTTAATGTGATCATTAAGATGAAGTGTTTACCCATTATACTGAAGATGTTATTCAGTTCACTAAGCTTCAATTTTTCAAACTTCTTAAGAATATGACAAGCTCCCTCATCTTTGGGTATTATCCTGCTTTTTATTTTTATTACACATGAAATAATTAAGTTTGTGGTGTTTAGGAAATGGTAAATTATCATATACAGTTAAAAATAAATAAATACATAAATAAATAAATTCCATAATAAGGAATTAATAGCTTCAATACTTAGTAGTAATGCTTCATTAAGTACTTAAACACTTAATTCAACTCTTTCAGAAGATGTTTATTCAAACCTGTAAAATTTAATTCAACCCACTATATGGCCTAAACTATGTGGACACCTGACCATAACACCCATATAAGGGTCCTCCCCAAACTGTTGCCACAAGTTGGAAGCACACAATTGTATAGAATGTCCTTGTATGCTGTAGTTTTCATGTCTCCCTTCACTGGAACTAAGAAGCCCAAACATGTTCCAGCATGACAATGCCCCTGTGCACAAAGCAACGTCCATGTAGACATGGTTTGTCAAGGTTGGAGTTGAAGAACTTGAGTGGCCTGCACAGAACCCTAACCTGAAACCCACAGAACACCTTTGGGATAAATTGGAATGCCAACTCTGCACCAGGCCTTCTCAACCAACAATCAGGATATGAACAAAACATTTAAATTCTACATTTATATACAATTAGGTCCAGAAGTGTTTGGACAATGACAGAGATTTTGTGATTTTGCCTTTATATACCACCACAATGGATTTTAAATAAAACAATCAATATGTCATCGAAGTGTAGACTTTCAGCTTTATTTTAAGAAGCTCCACAAAAATATGGCATTTACCATTTAGGAATTACAGCCATTTGTGGAGCCTCTTAAAATAAAGCTGAAAGTCTACACTTCGATCACATCTTGATTGTTTTATTTCGAATCCATTGTGGTGGTGTATAAAGGCAAAATCACAAAAACTCTGTCACTGTCCAAATACTTCCGGACCTAACTGTATATATAAACCTAAAACTATTATTTGATGAGGCACTATGTAAATGTATCAGAATGGCTTCAAATGGTTAAAAAATATAATTGAGAAAAGAGTATTCGACTTTTTACATTTGTATGGGTGCCCCATAGCTTGTTGTCTACGATCAACTAAATGACACCTAATTCTGTGAATTATTTTTTGTTTGGTTTGGCTTATGAAACCTTTACACAACTTTACTAAATATTTGATAAATGAGGCCTATTGATTCTAATTTTCCACCCAAAGATTTGGATTAATTACTTCCATTTCATCTAATTAAAATGATTCTCATTGAAACTTCTTTTTTTGAAAAACAACTAGAATTTTTTTTGGCAACAAGCTGTTTGGAAGAATTGAAAGAAGCCCTTCCTGAGAGCTCCCCACAAAATGCATGCCGCACCTGAAAAACAAACATCATCAGAAAACCAAGCACCATTTGAACTGTGTATTGTGGTACAGTGAGGACAAAGTTGACTATTTTGGGCATGTGCACCACTGGTATGCTCTGCATGAAATGGGGTAATGAATACAAGGAAAAACACAAAAAATAAATAGTTTACAGTGACAATGTTGGTCTCTGGATTACTGCTCATTCAGTGTTATTAACACTACTGTAGTGTTATTGGAACATGTATGTACTTGTGTGACCTTTTTATTATGTCTTTGCAAGGACCAAATGTGAATAGCTGACAGTTTTGACCTTGTGGGGACATTTGGCTGCTTTTACTTTATTTATTTACTTATTTATTTATTTATTTATTTATAGTTGCTAAGGTTAAGATTAGGTTTAGATTTAGCTGTAGGCATGGCATTGATTAGCTCCATTAGTAATGTCAGTTGAAGGTCCTCACAAGTATAATAAGACAAAGGTGTGTGGTCAAAATTGTAACAGGTTAAATGCAAGATTTAATTCAGCACAGCTTATCAGTCATTGCTGTGTTAATAAAACACCAGATGGGTAATTCACCATCAGTGTGCTGGGTGTGTATGTATTAGTGAGATTAGTAAGCAGGTTCGTGTGTGTGTGTGTGTGTGTGTGTGTGTGTGAGAGAGAGAGAGAGAGAGAGATAGATAGATAGATAGAGAGAGAGAGAGAGAGAGAGAGAGAGAGAGAGAGAAATTTAAGGGACTCCAGCAGTAAGTCCCTAAGACGGATACAGTGTTTCCTACCACACACACACACACACACAGACAGAGAGAGAGAGAGAGAGAGAGAGAGAGAGACGCGCGCGCTTCCTTCCGACTCCACACGGTAAGATGATTTTTTTTTAAAAAGGTTATTAATAAACTGCTAGATAACTGGCATATTGTTGACGAGGGGACAGTCAGGTGACTGAGGAGCTGAAATAATGTAAAAGCTCAGTTTTGTTCTGCACGCGCTCTACAGGTGGCGGCTGGAGTTTGGAGGTGAGTCTCCTGTATACTCCATCTGTAGCTGTTTCATAAAAATTATTAAAATGCTACCTTTTGTTTAAATATATTGTTTCTGAATGTATAATATTCGCATGCACAGGTGTTCTGTGGGTTGCAGTGCATGCCATCTCAGGAAAAAAAAAGGGTACTACGTTGTTCCTTATCCTTTGTATCTTTAATATGTGTCTTTCACTGGGCATGTGGATATAGTGCACCTTTAAAAAAAGATTTCAGATACATAAATGGACAGTTATGAGTAATGTACAAAGCTTTAAAGGTACACGACATATGTAACTTTGAGAGTACCACTCCAGTGACAAGGAAAGGTACCTTTTTTTCTAAGTGTGTGGAGGTAAAAAAATAAGCAATTGCCAGTATTGAAAAATGAGCACACAGAAGTATTGAATTAACACCTTCAGTGCTGAATTAACTGTTACATGTCATTAACACCTGCGCTCAACTGACATCTGCTCTCTCAGAAATAAAGATAAGTAACTGTACTTTTCCTTGTTGCAGTTGTGGTACCATCAAGGGTGGTGTGTTTTATTCCTAATCTTTCATCTGTGAAGATGCACGTGATGTAGCTTTGATTCGTTTTTTAAAAATTACCTCAGTGGTCCTCAAGGTCCAATTATGATTTATCGTAAATGATTTTTTAGGTACTCGCATTACCAGGTGAATAATACACACTAAATACAGAATACAGAAGAGGTACCCTTGGTGGTACCAATTATGATTTATCTTAAATTACTTTTTAGGTACTCACATAACCGGGTATAAAATATATACACACTAAATACAGAATACAGAAGATGTACCCTATGGCAAGGAAAAGTACAGTTTGGTAACTTTATTTCTGAGAATGTAGGGATGAAATAGCTATTACGATATTTATTCTGAGAGCTGCACTTTGTAGCGTGTCTATCCAGGCCCCCTAGTGGTGCGGACACCGGCATCTACAGTCTCACTAATGGGCAAAAAAATAGCTTAGTTATAAATAAAATATCAACAAAATCAACAAGAGCTGCATGTAATCTTTCAAAGTAATAAATGATCTGTCCGGATATGACATTTGAGTGTTCTCTGTCGCATTGTTGTGGAGCACTCAATAACTGAACAGATGTGTAGACTCAGGACTTGTTTACAGCCTGCTGTAACTCCCGATGTAACATAGTCAAATATTTGGAACATCACAAACCAAGTACTTCTACCATCAAATAAACTGTGTTTTAACAAGACAACAAAAAACTACAGCTGATGCATAGAAACAACAGTTATAGTTTATTTAGTTTAACATTTTTAAGTTAAACATTTTTAAACCTTGATCTATTTCGGTATGTATCAGTCCTTTCGTTTAAGAGAGTAGTCATTGGTGTGCAGTGCTTAAATTTTGGGACAGTAAGACCTTTTTTAATCGAATTAGTAAAAAAAAACAAAAAAAAAAACAGGAAATTACCCTGTTTTGCCCTCTGAACTTCAACAGTGAGCCGCATTATTCCTGCAGCATTCAGTTAGCATGTACAGCACTGACTAAACACCTACATGATTATAGGTGTCATTACTAAGTAATACAATAGATGAGTAACTGAATGGTAATCTCGATACAGTACATACTGACATACAGGAACTGAGATATTAATTCAACTCTCAATGTTAATTCAACACTGTGTGTTAATTCACCATGGTAAATGATTTTAGACATATGCTTTTTGCTGCATTAATTTCAGTACCAGATGAACGATTATACTCATTATCGTTTGTTAACCTGCATCTCTCTTGTGAGCGCAGTATGCTTCATGTGTAAAAATGAAGATCAAGATCGTGTCTGATCCATGCCCAGTTCAATTGAGACTGAATGCAATGAGAGAAAGAAAACATTGAACATTGTATCATGAAGAAATGGCTATCATATGTGTCTGGCAGGTGAAAATTACCCAAAGAGCAAGATCTTTCTGAAGTAAGCGTTCACTGTAATGCAGGATGTTAATTTTCGCTCACATTAGCTTGCAGAGCAGCCTTTCCCCTTTTAGCCACTTGGTTCTATGCTTGTATTGCTTTGAAGGAAAAAAAAAAAAAACACTGATAGACTCAATCTCAAGTAATTCATTGCCACAACAAAACAGCAGATGTTCTTTGATAGTCCTTTGAAGCTAGCATAGCAAACCTGCACAAGCAACAAATAAGAAGAAATGTTCAGATCAGAATCACATTTCCACACATTTTTCATTTATTCAAATGCATACAGTCTAAATTTTCCTTTGCACTGGAGATATGAAGCAAACAAAGCTAGCAAATATTGGAAGCCTATGGCCAATAATTAGCATAGATTTCAGAGTAATATAAGTTCACTACTTATACAGAAACCATTTTTCATATTTACAGACTCTAGATTTCTTCATAAGGATAAAGGTCACGCAATTTATATTTATTTAATACAGAAGCATACAGTTGTCTTCACAAACATATTTTGGGTGACTTGCATGCGAAAATTATTATGTAGACATGAAAAAAATCATATTTGTATGTTGCCTCTTTATGAAACAGTGACAAATTTATGCTAAAATTGTACTCTCACATCTAACTTGATTTTTTTCTCCATCTACACATCACACTTCCACACGCATCTCCATCTGTCCATGTTTCCCAAAAACTCTCCTTATATGGTCACAGTTTCCTGTCCTTATGGTTACTTCCTTGTTTGTTTCCACTTCGCTTTTACCGTATAGTTGGCATGTTTATAACTTCTGTGTTGCTCGATGTGGTGGTGACGTTTCATTTCTAAACCATGGTCTTGGTATATGCTGGTGCCCTGAACCCCCACTCTCACTATGGTTATATACTTTTGGTACCATTCAGTTGACATTGTCCAACCAACAATAGTCTCACCCAAAATACATAGCAATAAAAAAAAAAAACGATTTATAAGTTAATTATCATTCTTCCACATCCACTTTGACATGTGCTATATGTATTTCTTGCATCTGTCCACCTCTGCTGTGTCTGTCAAGCACTGGCAGCATGCTAATGAACTGTACAGTCTAATAAGTAAGAAGTACTGTAGAGCGTTTCACCAGCTGATAGAAGGAGACAAATTTCTAATAAATAAGGGCAGAGTAGCTTGTCAGGTCTGATTAGAGAATCTTGTAGCAAATGTAAATGCTTTCTTTTCATATGTTTGTTTTGATATTTTCTATTAGTTATGTTTCTTTATTTATACTAAAGTTAACAGTGTTGTTGTTCTAATTTCGGATGCTCCTGTTAGGGGACGCCACAGCAGATCATCGGTCCGCATGTTTGATTTGGCACAGTTTTTAATGCAACCCTTCCCAATTTTATCTGGGCTTGGGACCGGCACTGGGAGTGCACTGTCGTGTGCAACGCCAGTGTCTGGGGTCGGTTCCCTGGCTGATAATCGAACCCGAGTGGCAGCAGTGAGAGCGCTGTGGCCTAACCACTAGTCCTCCAGGGACCACTACAGTTAACAGTGTAACTGTTTAAAAGTTTCTCCTCACATTATTGTACATGTATTCAAACTTTCTCACCCCATGAGGCCCTATTCCCACTTTTTTTTTTTTGAGAACTTGCACTTGGTCAAAAAGTGCTATGGTCAAAGCAAAAAGTGTGCGTGGTGGTCCAGTTTTTAGGTGAGCAAAAGTATAGGAACAGATAGTCTTAAAGTAAATAACACTTAATATTTACTTGCATATCCCTTGCTTGCAATAACTGTTTCAAGCTGGTGAAGCACTGACATCATCAAACTGTTGCATTATTCTTTTATAATGCTTTTCCAGGCTTGTACTGCAGCTTCTTTCAGTTGGTGTTTGTTTTGGGCGGGTTTCTCCCTTCAGTCTCGTCTTAGGGAGGTGAAATGCACGCTCAGTTGGGTTAGGGTCTGGTGATTGTCTTGGTCAGTCTTAAACCCTCCATTTTTTCCCTTGATGAAGTCTTTTGTTGTGTTAGCAGTGTGTTTTGGGTCATTGCCTTGCTGCATGAATGTATGCATGATGAAGTTCCTCCCAATTAGATTGTAAATTGGCAGACAGGATGTTTCTGTAGACCTCTGAACTCATTCAGCTGCTACCATCATGAGTTACAGCATCAAAAAAGATTAGTGAGCTCATTTTAGAAGCATCCATGCAAGCCCAAGTCATGAATCAAAATTCACCATGCTTGACTGATGAGCTTGCATGTTTTAGACCATGAGCAGATCTTTTCTTTCTCCAGAACTTTTGTGGTTTATCTCTGTATTTATTTGCAAATTCCAACAGTTGGTGACTGTTGTTTTTGAGTATTTCTTCATAGATCTCACAATGTTTCTGTCATGTATTGGCTGTAATGGAGATGATCAACTTTCCCTCTGTTCTCAGCTTCAAAATGGTTGCAAAATTGCTTTTCTCCCATAGACAGCTCTCTGGTCTTCATGTTGGTTTATCCTTTTTTAAACCAAGAGTAGACATTCAGAGCTATTAATTGTTTAAATAATGAGTGTAACAGGGCACATCATTTAACAAGAAGAAACACCTGTCATTCACATGTTCCAATATTTTTGATCACTTGAAAAATGAGTGGGTTCAAACAAAAGATGCCAAGTTGTTTAACACATCTAGATGTAGATATAAGGAAATGAAGGCTGAAATGTCTTCAGTGTATAGCAAAAACAAAAGAATTGGTCTTGCCTTTCCAATACTTTTAGAGGGGACTGTAGATTGTCTTAAATTAAATGATGTGCTGTTTTTTTTTATATTAGTAAAAACAAATATCATTCCCCACCTTGCACTTCCTTCTTGTTCCCCTAAAACAGTTCAATTTCTGGTCATTGCAGAGAGAGTATAAATTTGGGATGGTTGTTGTAAATTGATGGTAATATACATTTCATCAGTAAATCTTCCTTCTTCCTGTAATATGTTTTGAAATGCAAATTAGTCTATAGCGTTATCTGGCAACTTTTAGCGACTCTTTGAGTTGGTAACACAGTGTAACAATAAAGTGCTTGAGAGGAGAAAGAGAGAAAGTCTTACCAAAGCTGTTCTCGTGGAATTACAATAAAAAGGAATTCATGTTACTTCGACTTTCCTAAAGGCTTTATGGTATCCATGTGGAAGCATATCCAGAATGGAAGCACTTCCGTGTTTGTTGATTACAGTGATAACACATTACAAATTCTTCCCTCTGAGAAATACATGATGGCTTTCAGCGTTTTGAGTCAGCTGAAATTTGAATGGAGCTGAATTGAGTTTTCTCAGGATATGAAATTGTTAAAATTGTTATCCACAGTGTCATGTGTGCTACAGATGCACTAGACAGATTACGTTGAGAAATGCTAGGGTATACCTTTAATACTCACTGATATTCACTGACTGAAAGGACAGCATATGCTTATGACCAGTGGTGGGTCACCAGTTAAGGGTCTGCACTTCTGATCAGAAGGTTGTAAATTCAAATGCCATGATTGCTACGGAGACATTGTTGGGCCTTAGACCAGGACCTGTAATGTTAACTGCTCACCTAATATGTTTGCATTGGATTCTTCCTCAGTTTGGATAAATGCATTGTAGATTAATAAATATAAATACCATGACATTTACCCTCCTGGGCAAAAAAATGGACCAAGCCCAAAATGGCAAAATATTAAGCTTTTAATGGTCTTAAAATCACTGGTCAGGAAATTTGCAAGACTTAAACAAATAGTTAAAGTATGGGAGAGCTTTTCCCTTTGATTTCCCCAAACAGTTCACTGCAGCAAAGTAAATGGGCAAATGGTGGCAGAGGAGGTCTCAGGAGTGCATTTGTTTAATTCTTTACCAATGGTTTTTTTGTTAAGACCATTAAATGCTTAATAGTTTTGGGCTTGGCTCATTTATTTATTTATTTTGCCCAGGAGTGAAGGTAGACATTGAATATATCTAGAAGTCTGTTGAGTGAATTGGACTTTTAATAGAAACTCAGAGAAGCAAAATTTCTTCACAGCCAAGGGAACATAGGATCATTCCCAAACAGAAGTACAGTAAACTGCAGGAATCTGTCCCTGGAGAAATTTTATGCTGTTACAAACAAAGTGTAGTGTTCAAACTGCTGTTCAAACAGATTTGTTGTGTTCCAGTTAAGGATGTACCAGCTTGAAACTTATTACAGCTCTGATATTGGCCAAAACCTCTGGATCAGTATCGAATTGGGTTTGACATGTTTTCTGACCCCATCCAGTGATGACTTGGACCCCATCCAATACGACTTGGGCTTCAAACTAGTAATTAAATAAATGTTTCTAAAATTGTGAACTCCTGTTTTTTTTTAGTCAGTCGGACCATTTGACTTGGCTTTGGTTCATAACAGAAAAATAAGTAGCTGGCACCAGAGAAATATAATTGCATCACTTCATTTGATAGCCAAAGCCAAATTTACAAATTATGAAACAAAATTATGAAAATAAAGAACTGTAAACCCAAATAAGTTAACAAAACTCAAACTTAAAGCAGTTTGCATAAATTTGCAGAAATAGGAGGTTTAAGGGTAATTACACAACCATTTTAATTGCTTAATTATTCATTTTGAACCAGGTCAAGGACACTTCACAAAGCATGTTCACACAGACAACTTCATTAATCATGTCTGTGTTTGTGACAGTTACAAACTCTCCTAGCTGGTCAAGGATCACTTCACTTCCCGAAACAAGAGAAACATCCTCGAGCTGGTTGGCAAGAGTTAGAATTTCCCCAACGATTGTTGCTGTGATCTCCATTTTTTCAACACTACAACCAAAAGATTAAACTGATTTTCATCTAAAACACCAAAAAGTCCCTTCCATAGCATTAAGGAGCTCGAGGAGGAGAACGTGCAGGTGATTATGCTACCATAATCAGTCACGATATTTGTTCCTTACTTCCTGAATCGGCAGTTGAGACTCAGCGTGCAGTCAGTGGGGTTGAATTGGTTGATGAACCCAGTATAGAACAGCACCTGTGTTTGTGTTTTCCTGTGTAGAGTTGTTCATTGGGACACAACAAAAAAAAAATTGCAGCAGGAGTTTTTTACTTTGACGCGTGGACGAGTGAGTTATGGAGATATGAAGCTCGTGGGACAAAGAAAGACTGTGTTCGTTAAAATGAATGTGCAAGCACTTCTCAATGTATTTAAAGAGTTCATTAGTTTATCCTTAGTAACTGCCTGGACAGGGTCACGGTGGTTTAAAATAGGCTATTAGTTTGTTTATTTTTAACAAGTAATTTGTTCGAAAATATTGTAGACAAGTACAAGCAGAATAATAACTGCCCTGAGATGGATTAAATGAATACTCCCGCACACATCTGTAGTTAAGACCAAAAAAATACAAATACAGAAAGAGGTATTGATATTTGGAGCACTAAGCAGATATAGGTACTATAGTGGCACTGTGTTATACCCTTAGGCGAGAAGAAGAAAGGGGAAAGATGGATGTATGAAGTGGTATTTAGTAAGAAATATGTCATCACGTAGCTTTGTTGGAAGGTCTGGGCTTGCACAAGGAGGATTTAGGTGATTCTCACTGTTTCTGCTGACTAGAAGTGTTGAAACAGCTGTTTAAGACCTTTCATAGACATTTGCATGCAAACCTGTAATGGTTCCTGTAATATGTTGGTAATTATATAACTGGACACCAGAATTGTGAAAGGGACACCAAAATTGGCTCATGCTTATAAATGCAGATCCTGGCTGTGTTATCACATATGGAATTGGACCAACTGCTTTTTGCTGACACACTCAGCCCATTTCCAGCTACTGATATTGACTCTTAGCTGACATCACTGCAGATTAGCTGATCTGCGGTCGAGCCTGCATGCTAACTGGGTAATAAGAAACAAGGCATATGGAAGATATACAGAGTAAGAGAATTATGAAGTATGCACAAATAAAGGCAGGATCTTTAATCTATCCTATTAAGTAACTGATCTCCAGTATCCCAACAGCCTTTGTGGTTATTAAAGTATTGGACTAGTATTGGGTTGGATCAGCATTAGACATTGGCCCATACTCAGTTCTCTGAAGCAGTATCATATTGAAAATGAAAAATAAGGCGTAGTAAGTATAAGCAAATCCCCGGTACAAAATTTATGTACAAATTTTTCAGATGTTCTACATATTTTACATGTGGTCAGAGATTCATGTGGGTGGAATTGTCTGACACATTATTGCAGGCAGCATTCTTTAATAATGAGCTCTCTTAAGAGCTGATGCGCCCATTCACCTTTGCTATATTTAAATCTGACGTACTCTATTGCAGATTTCTTCCAGAGAAACGAAGGTGTCTGCACACACTTATTCCATACCAAACAAATGACTCATGGCATTATTTGTGTTGGTGTTATCTTTTTTTTTTTAACCATGTGCTGATGTTAAATATCTTAATAAATTCTCATTTCACTATAATATCCTTACGGTTTTGTCATGATATTGGTAATCAGTGTAGGTAGTGTCGCTGCCTCACAGCTCCAGGGTCTGCGGTTTGATCCTGAGGTCAGTTTACTGTCCGCTGAGTTTCTATGCATGTTCTCCCTGTATCTATGTAGGTTTCTTCTGTGCTCTTTTTCCTAACCCCTCCCAGAAACATGGCAGTAGGTGGATTTGCCAGGCTTAAATTTGCCTCTAGGTCTGAATGAGTGTGTGCATGCATGAGTCTTGCAATGGACTGGTGTCCAAACCTCGTGCCCTGTGTTGCAGGAACCCATCATGATCCTGCCCGGAATAAACTGGTTATTAAAGATAAATGAATGAACTATTCTACACGTATTACTTGTAATGGTTTAAAATTGCATTCCACATATTATGTTCAGATATACTTTAAAAGAAATTAGACAGGCAGTGACCATATCGGATGAGGGAAGACATAGTGGTTTAAATATTATCAAGTGATCAGGAAGCCACTGCAGGCTTTTATTGTATCAATATTTATACTTTTTTATTGATATGAGGTACACACAGCATAGTATAAAGAATTATCAGCGGTAGGCCATTAAATATGAAGGAGAATAAAACCGCAGCAGACAAACATTATTGCAATGATCTAACATATTCAGTGAGGGGAAACCTCATCAATCACTGTCTCAGACTTCATTATGATGTAAATAACAGGACCGTGGGGTCTTGCTGGTTTATGAAAAGAAAAACACAGAGGAACAATTTGAGAATGGCACAGCATCTCCTTTGTACATTTGTATCACACTCATTAAGTGGATGAAGGCTAATGGCAGCCAACTCTTTGAATCTCAGAGTAAAATCAATCTATCCATGTTCTGTACACATGAGCCTGAAGAAAGAAGATAATAATTACACTGGTGCACAATTGATCGTATTTTAACCGCAATCACAATTTTTGGCTTCTTTCACGATTTAAACACAACTGACTGTGATTGCAATTTCGTGAGCTTTTGTACTCTTTTATCTATATGGTTTAAACCAGGGGCTCCCAAGCTAGGCTTTGCGATCCCACATGGGGTCGCTTAATTTACAAATGCGGTCACAAGAGAATCTCATAATATCCTCTTTTGTTTTATTCATGTATTTGACAAATTAATATCGGTCGAACTATGAAGACGTATTTTGCGTGCTACTATTCTGAAATGTCACTGGAGTCAAATTCTAACAAGCCACATTTAAATTTAGAGTGTGTGTGCTGTTTTGTTCTTATTCACTACGTAGTCTTCAAACCTACTGAAAGGTCTGTTGTGTACAAGTTTTCTGGATTTTCTAGATTAGTAAATACTTTTGAAAGTAAGGTCAGAGTTTTAGATTTGAGATGTAGCTCATGACTACAGTCATGACGACGGTGGAAAGTTTTTCAAAGAGAAACAGTCTTTAACGTTGCTGTGCATGAAATTGCTAAACATTTTACAGTTCGACTTGGAAACCTGATGGGCAGGTGAATGTCGCATTTGATCCTGCAGGTGTACATAAGATAAGCAGGCGAGTGGGTGAACAATGCCGCTTGTGTAGCCGCTGACTTCTGCACACAATCACAAAGTCACATGTCAAGTATAAACCAGCAACACCCCCCCTCCACCCCCGCTTTGTGTCAAGCCATATCAGAAGCCATACCCTGACATGGTTTATTTTCCTATAACAGCACACCCTGTCATGTTTTATCCCTTATGTATTCCTTATGTTCGTAGCCGCACGTGATGGCAGAAAGAGATTCACCCTTTCAAACACACTTCCTTTTTGACAAGGTGTGTCAAGAAATGCAATTTACCCTTCCCACTAGACCGGTAAGTCAGGGTAAGGAATATTATATTATATTATATATAATATAATATATTATATTAATTGAGGCAAATTGACTTTCATTAACAACAAATGAACTCAGACCGCTCTGAATCGGCCCACAAACAAACTGTACTCAGACCAGACCGTCTCTAGAGGTGGATTGAGTATGTGTTGTTTGTAGTTCATTTTGTGATCCACTTGATTCATGTTGTGGTACTTTCACATGTTGGTTTATGGTTTGGGGTTGTGTAGTCCCAGTCAATAAGTAAGTAAGCAGTGTTAGGTAGCAATATGATTGCTAATAGAGGTGCTGTGGCACTTGCCATTATGCTATTGAGCTTAAGTAGTTCTTAAGGCAGCAGTAATAATAGTAATAATATGTCAGTGCATGGAATAATACTTACTGTATATTACTGGTGTAATATACAGTGTGTAATGTATGCACGTATTTGTAACCACTTACATGAAAGTCACAAATGAGCCTATGGAATGAAGCATGAGCTGGTTTTGATAGTCAAAATTCCTTTTCTCGTTGCTGTACTTTTTTCCCAGATGCTTCTGGTACTTCACTTCACTACTGGTTTCTGCATTCTCCATTTTTCGTCCACAGCCAAATCATAGCATCATGGTAAAATGACCATTTGTATGATATTATCCATAATTCAGTGTTACACAGCTGGGCTCTGACTTCTCAAGAAGTTGTGGTGTGAATAACAAGAGGCCTGAGAGTTCTTCAACTGGTAAAATGTCCAGAAAGGGAACTGAGTCCACTTTGGAGTCCACTTGTGTTATGTACACCAAAATCTCTTGGTTTGCCTGATACGTCCAGTTTGCCTGATAGTTCCCTGACAACCGTCATGTCAGTTGTGCTCTGCTGGAATATTTCAGCTAAAAAATGTAATGTACACAGTCTTCTCCTAACACCAAATATGAACAAATATTGATGTAGTCAATCAGATATATTTAGTTTGTTTCTTTAGTTTGCACTGGAGCTAAGAGGCTATTGTTATTAATAACAAGCAAGAGATGTTTACAGCCACCAGTTTAGTATTGTACAAACTGCATACCTACATCATTACGCATCTCAGACCGCTTTGTTGAGTTGTCCAGCATCTCAAAATGTTTTGCTTATGTGGTTACTTCACACTGTATGACATTCCGGCATGGCAGTGTGAATATTACAAAAGCTGCTCAGAGGATACAGGAGGTTGGTGTAAGTTAGGCAAAGTGTGAGCCTACATTATTAGAGAATATTTATATCACATTCACGGGGGAAGATGGAAACTTGATGATGATGATGATGATGATGATGATGATGATGATGTGAGTTTCCATCAGTAATATCTTAACACAATATCTGAGCATTGTTGTATTTGTGGTAATGAAAGAGGGTGGCAGAGTATCTCATTTATTCATTTGTATCACACTCATTAAGTGGATGAAGGCTAATGGCAGCCAACTCTTTGAGTCTCAGAGTAAATCAATCTATCCATGTTTGGTATAAGTGGGCCCGAAGAAAGAAGAAAATAATTACACTGTGGCACAATCGATCGTATTTTAACCACGATCACAATTTAAACACAATCGATGAGCTTTTGTATGTTCTAACCCAGGGGTTCCCAAACTAGGCTTCCCGATCCACGCTGGGTCGCTTGATTTACAAATGAGGTTGCAAGAGAAGCTCATCATATCCTCTTTTGTTTTCTTCATTTATTTGACAAATTAATATTAGAAATATTGCTCTAACTATGAAGATGTATTTTGTGTGCTACTATTTTGAAATGACATTGGGATTCACATTCCAACAAGCCACATTTAACTCGAGAGTGTGTGTGCTGTTTTACTCTTTTTCACTATCTTGACATGTT
The DNA here is from genome assembly GCA_022985145.1 of Pangasius djambal. Lineage (NCBI taxonomy): Eukaryota > Metazoa > Chordata > Actinopteri > Siluriformes > Pangasiidae > Pangasius > Pangasius djambal. The sequence goes on from CM040994.1 coordinate 12,631,056, forward strand.
GCACTAGTATAGGAATTCAACAATAAAAATAGACAAATTTCCGCCTCCATCTACCACCGCTAAACAAACTAGCGTTGGGTCTCAAATCAAAGCGTTGTGTGGTGCAGCTCCTAGCATTGCCTCCTCAAAGCTCCAGTGTCCCCAGTCCCCAGACCCTAAGCCCGGGTTTCTGTTTGTGTGGTGCTTGGTCTGCGTGGCCATGGGGTTTCCTCTGGCTTCTCCGGTTTTCTCCCAGCTCTCAAAACATGCTGGTAGGTGGATTGGCTATGATAAATGACCCCTAGGTGTGAATGTGTGTGCCATTCAGTGAATAATGAATGAATGAATCATAAGGAAGGAACGCCATCTGTGAAACCTAGCACACCAAATGTCTGTAAAATTAAAATGCCTATGAAATTATGAAAAGTGTAGTTCCAATATGAGTTGTATATTTAATTTCTTAATATGAACCTACTTTCTGAAAAGTACAAACGCTATGATTCGGCCAATCAATGTCTTGTTTGAAGAGTTTGATTATTAAACATGCTATTTGTATAATGATACCCTGGTACATTCTTTACTTGTTAGCTACATTAGCCTCATAGAGCCAGGACTAAGGTAAAGAAACAACCTTCTGATACATAACATCTCAGGGCTGATGGGCTACATTTGGGGTAAGGGGAATTTACATAGAATTTTTGGGCTGTGTGTTCCTCCACTACTGCTCATTGGCTTATTAATTTTTCATTATGGTAATGGGTAATAATCAGTAAAGTAAATATTATTCGATTAGAATTGAGCAAGGTTACTTTCATTTCACTTTCCTTGCTCCAAATATCTGAAGTATTTTCTACTGACTGTCACAAAACTACAGTTTATTGGAAATACTTGTGTAGAACCAAGTGTAGAGCTTTTCAGCACACTTTCCAAAAACTCAACAAAAACCAAACTGAGTCCACATTGGAGTCAAATATTGATGTAGTCAGCTTTCGCCTTGTTGAAGTTCAAGATCGTGCTCCATGTGTGTGCGTGAGTGTGTGCATGTGTGTGTGTGTGTGTGTGTGTGTGTGTGTGTGTGGTGCAAGCTCCGCCAGCCATGGTACTCTCTCTTTGATTCTCTCTCTCTCTCTCCTTCTGGGTCATGGCAGTCACTGAAAGCACAAAGAAACACACATAAGTAGGCTAGTGGTAATAAGACCCAGGTGAGAATCATCACGCATTATCTGCTGGTTAAACCCGCCTCTTCTCCATCTGCAGCCGACGCTTGACCACTCCCCCTCTGCCACACCTTGATATCAGGCAGGGCCTAAAAGCCTGAGTCCACTACCAAGAACCGTGTTATTTCATCAATTATCAAAAACTAATACTCATTCCTATAATTCCAGAATACCTTGTGTAAAAATAATTTCAGCTATTTGTATTTAAATATATCAGAACTAATACCCTCATAAATAACCATTCGAAATCATTTTGAATAAAGATATTTATTCAAAATCATAAATAATAAATAATTTATTAAATTGTAATTATTGCATTATACTGTTTTGTAGAAAGTACACTCTTTTCTTTGTTTCAGGTAGAGGGAGGGTGGTATATTATGTAGCTTTCTTTCTTAACAAATCTCCTTTCAGCACCTTGTTGGCTGGCATTTGTTACAAAAACCCATCAAGAAGATGTTGTATGTTGCAACATACAACAAAGTCTGCACATTCAACAAATCATCACCCAGATCAGAGACGGCATTTTCTGTAGCAGGCCCACAGCAGTTTTAAGCAGGATTAAAGTCTGAGCCTTAAACGATAGATCTACTCCAAAATATTTACAAAAAAACCCAGATGAGTGCAGTGATATTTGGGAATGGATATGTATTTGGAAGTGAGCAGAGACTGATATTATGTTATGGTAGCAACGCTCTATCAGTAGTTGTTCAATTTAAAACCGCTGGGTGATAAAGCAGAGTGCTGAAACCCCAGATGTTTCACAACACAACACCTAGGGGTGCCAGACAGAGCCAAAGAGTGCTAAATGTAATTTCTTTTTGAAAAGTGTAATCAAGGCATGTGTGAAACTTCATTGATCTACTTTGGTCCAGAATACAAAGGATCTCACAACTAAAAGACCCACAGCATGGCAAGATAAAACACAAAGGGCAAGGTCACATCCCATTGGGATTGAATAGGGTGCGAAATGTGAGAGGAGGCAGAAGGTAGAAATTAAGGTGACTGTCAACATTTTAGTGGACAGTGAAGTGTGTGTAGAGACCGTTCCTTAGCAACGAGGCAAGATCTCTATCTGTCTCTTTTTATTTTTGCACTAGGTGCCTGTTATGGTAAAGGGTGATGGCAAGTAAACTCGATATAATAGCATTGCTTTCGAACATGATGCATGACATTAAAGCTTTCGTGATGACTCATGCCAATTATGCCCGTAGTATTTCCATCTCAGCTCATTCACACACACAACTAAGGTCTCATTAAAATCTTTATGTGATCAGAGTCCACTACCGAGAATCCTATTTCATTAGTATTCAGTTATCAACTGCAGTTTTTTCTACACAATGGATACTTAATACTTAAAAAAAAAATTATGTTACAACTGAGAAACATGAATTGCTGCTATTTAAGAAATTCGCATATGAAATTCAAATATCTTAATATGAATATCATATTAAGATGTCATTTGCATGATTTCTGTGCCACCTGTTCCATTCACTGTGTACTCCTCACTCCTGCTCTGGCTCCACTCTGACCACTATCAACTATCATTACTTGTTTGTTTTTTTTTAATTTTATTATTAGGCTCGATACTTCTTATCGACCAGTGTATATGATCCCCTGTGTTTGTCTGTGTACTTTGCACTTCCCAAACACAGATTATGCCCAAGTCTCCCTTGCTTCAGTGGATAATCTAACTTGGATATTGTAGACTTGTAGCTAAGAACTGCTGCTGTATTCATAAAGACTGTGATGCTCATACTGAACATCTTTTCACACACACACATACTACTGTATGACTATGTAGTTTTCAACCACTGAAGGATAATGATTTATAACCCTACTATCGGACATCACCCAGAAGTGGATGGACGAAATCTACATCCGTACTTCTGTAAAACTGTTGTGAATTCCTGAGTGATTTTATACAAATCCTGAGCCCTGTTTCCCTATACTTACCATGTCCCCAGGTTTCTCTAGCCTACAGTATAGTTTCCTGTTTCCTAGCCCTGATTTCAAATGCATTACAATACAGTATGTAAAATGGCAAGGTATGCCTTTATTTAAATGTCTTATATGATATAGTATGTAATTGTTATATATATTCATATTCAAAAAGAGACACTTGCATTTGTCATTCGGTGTACTAGCATTCACATTTCATCTTCGCAGAGACTGGGAGGCTTTATAAATAGCTTTATGTAAATAAAAAAAGGTGCCACGATTTCCACCTAGCACGCTGTGGTCCCATCCCGATGGGCTGACTGACGAGTGGAAGACTGTGAAAACCAAAACACAGTCGGCTCAGATTGCATTTTTCAGATCCATTTTGCAATAGAATCAGTGAGATCACCACAATATGTAATCGCATATTGCATATTGCCTCTATGCTGGAATTTTGTCATCTTTCTACTAGGGTATTCGAACACCCAGCAAGCTATATAACCGTGTCAAATGCTGAAATCAATATTCAGGTATTTAATATGTCCTACGTCCAGAGAAAGTGAGAAAATATGGCACTGAAAAAGAAAAGCCATGTCAATATTTTGATGTAGAAAGGCTTCACGTCTGATCTTAAATCAGTTAATATTACAGCATCCAGCACACACATTGTTTCCATCAGCAGATCAGTAGAGGCCAGAATTTTTTCCTTATATTTCAGTTATATTTTTGACATCATTATTTCATAATCACCCCAAATGTATATATTATGAGTCAAAAACTGTATATACAGTACTGTGCAAAAGTCTACTGTGCAAACACCCTATTTTTTTTAGTACAAACTTTGTTATAGATTTTTATTTTCTGACTTCTACATTATTGAGTCAGTACAAAAACATTTTAGATTTCCAAACATTAGTTTTCCAGCACAAAATTAAATGTTACAGAAAAATGTTTGTATGTCAGTAAAGAAAGCAGCAGATTACATAAGAGACACTTTTCAGACAAAAAAACATAATGAAGGCTGCTGGGTTTTGCTGCAAAAATAAGAAGCGAGTGTGACAGTCAAAGTCTCCAGAAGAACTATGGCTGCTTCTGCAAGATGCTCAGTAACACTTACAGCTCATTTCCTTATAAAACTGCACTAATTCTACCCGAGACTACTATTTTTTTTAAAGCGAAGGATCATCACACCAAATATTGACTTTGTTTCATTTATTACTGTTTACTGCTCTTTATAGTAATTTTTTTAATGTAGAAACATTTAATTTAAATCATTTCATTATTTCTGAAGGCATATTTGCTCTACAGCATTTCTTTGCATGTGCCAGACTTTTGCACAGTACTGTATCTAAATTAGAAGTAGGATTTTATTTGTCACTTATACATTACGAGAAATCAATTTCTTCATATATCCTAGCTTATTAGGACGTTGGGGTCAGAGAACAGGGTTAGCCATGATAGGGCACCTCTGGTGCAGAGAAGGTTAAGGGCCTTGCTCATGGGCCTAACAGTGGCTACTTGGCAGTTCAGGAGCTTGAACCCATGACTTTCTAATTTGTAACCCAGCAGCTTAATCCCTTGAGCCAAACATTGGTGCAGAAGGTAACATTGTCACCTCACAGCTTCAGGGTCCACAGGTGGCATCTGAGCTTGGGTTACTGCCTGTGTGGAGTTTTGCATGTTATCCCTGTGTAGGTTTACCCCAGGTTCTCTGGTTTCCTCACACCCCAGAAAACATGGCAGATGGATTGGCTACACTAAATTTCCTCTACATGTCTATAGAGTTTGAACTTGTAGTATTTCTGTGTAAACATTGTGCCTTAAAGTGAAGTGACTTGTGGACGGACACACACACACACACAGCAGCCATTTAAGCTGCGGTGCCCAGGGAGCAGTTGGGGGTTCGGTGCCTTGCTCAAGGGTCTCACCTCAGTCATGGCATTGAGGGTGGCAGAGAGCGCTGGTCATTCACTCCCCCCACCTACAATCCCTGCCGGACCCAAAACTCAAACCCACGACCTTCGGGTTCACCTTCAGGTTACAAGTCCAACTCTCAGACCATTAGGCCACGACTGCCCTAGGTGTATTGTTTATTATAGGTTGTAGACTTTGTCATATTGTGTTACTAAACACCTAACTCGGCTTATATCTTTTGACGAATAAATAAATGAGAATGCATGATTGCCTTGGATTATGACTCTAATTATCACATACATGTTTTACTGCTATTAACACACTGTTAATTGTTGTCACTGGACGAACACCTGGCATTGACCCAGTTATGTCCTTTATGTCCCTACTGCTTTCAGTCAATAAGAATGATCTTAGTGTGATATTAAACTTTGTAAGGACTGAACTACTCTTGTTTGAAATTAGACTAATTTTTGATAACTGTTTTGAAATGAAGGCGGTTCTCGTTAAAAGGGTTCCTGCACAGGTCAAAAAAAAAAAATAGTATACAGTTTGAAAGTAACTCATTGGAAAATGTTAGGAAAAATCACTTGGAAAATGTAAGGAAAATCAGAAATGTTTTGTGACAAAAAAAAAGGACACGAATTATTTAGGCGTTTACCGTACCACCTAAATATTTTCCCTTTTTTTGATACAGTTATTCATTCATCTTCAGTAACTGTTTTATCCTGATGGAGCTGAAGCCTATCCCAGAAACACTAAGAGCAAGGTGGGCACACACACTGAATGGGACACCGGTACATCTCAAGGCACCATGCCATGCACACACACACACATTCACACCTCAGGGCAATTTAGCATAGCCACCTACTGGCATGTTTTGGTAGGTGGGAGGAAACTGGAGAATCCCTAGAAACCCCCCCACAGATGGTAACTCAAGCACAGCATCAAACCAGGAGACCAGGAGCCCTGGCGTGCTACCAGCTGCACCACCTGATGCACCACCCAGATACAATTAATAATCATTAAAAATTAGCCAGAAAATAGTCTGGAGAAGGTCTGGATTTTTTTCACGAGTAAAGAGCAAGAACCTTATGGTAGTGGACACAGATTCTGGACCCTCATGTACCTGTAATTATAAATACTGTAAATGTGCCCAACATGAGTATTACACTATTATTCCTACTAACATATTATGCTTTTTTTGTTTTTTGTCCTTTAGGAATTCACTTATGGACATATCGATGAATGACCAATGTGTGGATACCATTATCCAGACTTTTGACATCAGGTGACAATACTAGAATACTCCAATGGAGACTAAGACGGGCGGTGAAGTCAATAAAATCCTGCAAGACCATGCCAGCTTAAATTTTACAAGATATTTAAATGCATCTCTTTCCCTCCACCATCATGTGAACAATGCAGTGCTGGGGATAATTCTGGGCATGTTGTGTCTCCTGACAACCATCATGAACATTCTGGTTCTTCTCGCTGTGAGGAAGGAACGTACTTTACATACCGTGGGGAACCTTTATATCGTCAGTCTCTCTTTAGCAGATCTAATAGTTGGGGCAACTGTAATGCCACTAAACCTTGTCTATCTACTTGAGGATGAGTGGAAACTTGGACGTGTGGTGTGTCAGTTCTGGTTGGTAATGGATTATGTAGCTAGCACGGCCTCTATTTTCAGTTTGTTTATCCTTTGCCTGGACAGATATCAGTCTGTTAGGCACCCACTGAGGTATCTGAAATATCGAACGCGGGGAAGAGCAACATTGATGATTTGTTTTGCTTGGCTTCTCTCCATGATGTGGATTATTCCCATTTTGGGATGGAGGATGTTTGCTAATGTTGATCAGAAACCTGAGCTAGAAAGCAAGTGCGACACGGACTTTCGCTTTGTCACATGGTTTAAAGTGCTGACCGCCATTCTCAACTTTTACATCCCGTCGTTCCTGATGCTATGGTTCTACTCGCAAATTTTCATAGCTGTGCGAGAGCATTACAAGCAATGGGAGAGTGTCACTATTGCTAAGGTGGTGGCAGATGAAGGCATAAATGTGCAAAGCTTAAAACATCAGAGAGCGTTCTGTAAAATGGCAGAGGAAGAGAATCTGGCCTTGCAGACTTACTCTCAAAAGGAAGGTATTTTGGATCAGTATACTTTGGAGCAGCCATACAACTCAAGGGACATCAATGAGGAGAACGGTGCATCCCTGGGTGATAAAAAATCCAAACGCAGGAAAACCTCATTTTTTAAGATTGCAAAACCTAAGAAGAAAACTGTGAGGGAGCTCCATGAGGTTTCCTCAGTAAACCAGGAGGTAAATTCTGAAACACCTTCAAAGGATCCATCTATACCTCTGGGCATTTTGCAACATGAAGAGAATGCAGATCTCAAGATGTTTGTATCTGTTACTGACTGTAATGTGTTAGTGCCGAATTCGGTTGCTAATATTTGTGAGATAACACCCAACACTGACGTTCACAAACACATCACCATTCTCTGTAACGATGATGCAAATGCACAGTCGCCTATATCGCAAGGGTCATGGATGCACGACGATGGGCCAACGATAGACGGTAGCAACACTATGACTTTGAGGCAAACATGGCAGAAATTCTGCGAACAGTCCAGGCAGTGTGTCCAGAACATGCGCATTCATAAGGAACGGAAAGCGGTGAGGCAGTTGGGCTTCATCATTGGAGCTTTTTTGGTGTGCTGGATCCCGTATTTTATCACCTTCATGGTCATGGCACTGTGCAACACATGCGTCCATCATGACCTCCACATGTTCACTATATGGTTGGGCTACATCAACTCCACTCTGAACCCCTTTATTTATCCTCTTTGCAATGAGAATTTCAAAAGAGTATTTAAAAAGTTCTTTCGTATCAAGCAGTGATTTTTGTTTGTAAAGACTGAACGTGTAGCAGCTGTGTATGTCTATGTAAACATAGTTATTTTGCCTTTATGTGTGTAAATGTGTATTTTTAAGGGTTGTAGACTTTGTTTGGATTATTATGGTATTAAACACCTACAGTCAGGTCCGGAAGTATTTGGTTTTTTGAGTTTTTGGTGATTTTGCCTTTATACACCACCACAATTGGAATGGATTTGAAATAAAACAATCAAGATGTGATCAAAGTGCAGACTTTCAGCTTTATTTTAAGACGTTCCACAAAAATATGGCATTTACCATTTAGGAATTACAGCCATTTTAAGCAAAGTACCTCCATTTTCAGGGGCTTAAAGGTATTTGGACAAAGTGACATAATTGTAAATATAACCATAATTTTAATACTTGGATGAAAATCCTTTGTAAGTCAATGACTGCCTGAAGTCTGGAGCCCATGTTCTCAAAACTCAAATTCTGAGTTTCCTCCCTGGAGATGCTTTGCCAGGCTTCACTGCAGCCACCTTCAGTTGCTGCTTGTTTGTGTTGTGGTGTATAAAGGCGAAATCACAAAAACTCTGTCATTGTCCAAATACTTCCGGACCTAACTGTATGTTAATTGGCTTATATCTTTGGTGCTAGCCAGTGTTATTGTATGCTTGTAATCTGCATCAGATTAAGGCATCAGTACAAATACTGATGGTAAATGTTTAATAAATTCTCAGTGAGTTTTATTGGTTCTAAGGTTTGATTTTTGGGTTTTCAGGGTTTTTTTTCCACTTAACAGGCTTTGTTTAGTCTGTGTCTTTTGCTTTTTTCTTCATTTTGCAGGTATAATTTGCTTGTCTGCACATCTTGCAAATTTATTCAAGGTTTTATGGAATGATAATGTGTAAATAATATGGAAACATGTACATGGAACTGTTTATGATTGCCACAGAACCACTTACATTACTTTCCTGTTTTGTAAATAAAGGTAAGAACTAGTAGCTACAAACGCAATGTCAAGTTTAACCTCAGTAAGTCTCAGGCCCTGATGGTGAGTCCAGCCTACTTTCCTCTCTCTCGTAACTACATACATTTACAATTAGTTTCACTATAGTTACTGAACAATATGCTGTAAGGTGAATAACAGAATAATAAACTTGGGGCTTAGTACCAGACGCAAATGATATTAACTGCTTAGCTCAACAATTGCAAGTGCATTTTTACACTTGCCCATATACAGTACTCGACTCTATACCAGGGATTTATTCTGGGCTCATTTGGGTGAATTATCACTGAAAGAAGAACTTCTTCCAAACTGTATCTTGATTCTGGGTCAGTATAAAAGAGCTGGTGTGAACATTGCTTTGGATAAAACCGTCTGTCCATTAAATATAAATTTTAAAAAATGCTATCCTAATGCATATTTTATTCTTGATATCTATATTGTGCTTAAATTGTATTTTCATGGTATTTTCATGCTCAAAAAGGGACAATTTATCCTTCTGGTGGTTTGATAGTTACCAAAAAGGCACCGGGAAGGTTGTTATCAGGGCTTCAAAACATGCAGCTATGGAGCTGTGATCGATTTGTGCTCCACATTTGGCTATTTGTTTTGCATTTATTTGTTTAACATTTATTAGCCCAGATACCATCAGACATGCTGCAGAGGCTTGATAGCTCCCCAAATATTGGCCCTGATGGAGTAAACACCAAGATATTGTTTTCTGACAAATGCAACTGGTTAAAGATTGTGCTCATTGGTATTTAGCCTTATCATACGGCAGCCTGCCAATCTTTCACAGGGTAGGTTTGCACAGGACTGACAGAGCCCGTGTAAAAATGGTGAGGTGTGTTAATTAAAGGTAGGTGCAGCATATGCATAGAGTTGTTTAAGGAATTTTGGAGAATAGGCCTGTGCCTTAGACCTTATGTAGGGAGTGATGTACCAAAATTTAAAATGCTGGCCAGAACAGCAATTCAGTACACATTGGGTTGAAAACCAAAACTTATTCTGTGAATAACACTTCCCAAGGGGAGTTTAGAGAGCTGCAACAGGCTGCTGCTAGCACGGTGCCAGAGGGGAAAAAAAAGCATGAAGAATGAAACTGAAGTTTAAAAACTGCTAGATAATTTAGGGCAGAAAAGTCTTTTTTAATTATTGATAAAATTGGTCCTTTCATTAGAACAAAACAATAAATAAAAATAGTTCACATAAAATAAATTTTCTAAAATTATTACACAATGTTCTACTTACATTAACAGCGTGTGACCCCGTTTTTATCATACTGCATTCAGAATACTGTATAAACAACTCTTTACCTCAACCGAAGTGGCAACAAGTATTATACAAGTATTATCCTACTAAATCCAACGTCCTCAACAACAGTTGGTCATCCAAGACAATTCCATTTTATTAGTTACTTTCTGCATTGACTGTTTTTCTGAAAAAAGTATGTGTGTAGTTCATCAGGCGCTGGCATTCTCAAAGGGTTTTCCCAGGCTATAGTTGTAGCATTGTGGTGAATCTCTTGTACAATGTCGCATGTACAAACTGTGACATGTTTCCTCAAGGCCAACGTTTTCACAGTGATTTTCACAAACTGTTTGAACGCGTCTATTCTGACCAGTGCCAGAGAACAACAGAGATAAACGGTGTTTTTAATCACGTTCTAATGGTCTAATTTCCATTAAAATTATTGGTAAAGTGTTACAGTTCAAACTAGGTGGCGTGGTGGTGCAGTGCGTAACATTGCTGTCACAGCTCTAGTGTCCTGGGTTCGATCTTGAGCTCGGGATACTGTCTGTGTGGAGTTTTGCATGTTCTTCCCTTGTTAGAGTGGGTCTCCTCCTGGTTTTCAGTGATTTCCTCCCACTGTCCAAAATCATGCAGGTGGGTGGATTGGATACACTAAATTGTCCATGGGAGTGAATGTGTCCAGGATAAAGTGGTTACTGAAGATGAGTGAAGGAATACATTTCAAACCTTATGGTAGGCCTAATTTTTATTTTGGCCTCTGTTTGTTGACTGAAATGTTGGTGCATCCCTAGAAAAAAATACTTCTGCCAACCGAAAACCAATGAAGGAAATAGGTGAAGGCTAAATGTGTGTGTTATTGTTTATTTCAGAAATATCTGACTGTAATTTATAAGCTTAATATAAATTATTCCAAACAATGAACTTTTAGCAAGGTCTTCTCCCTCTCAGCATTCAGTTACTGATATGTGCCCAGGTTTACTGTATATACATCTAATATGATGCTTGTCACTAAATGTGACTAAATGCTCCCAAAGGCTTTTATTTATATTTAAGCTTATACTATACAAACCAGTCTCAGACACTTTTAACTCATGGCAGATTCATTCATTCTTTCTTTAGTAACTGCTTTATCCCGATCAGGGTCGCGGTGGATACGGAGCTTGTCCTGGTAACGTGGATGGAATGCAAGTCAATCACAGGGCACCATTCACACACACACACACACTTTCACACACTCATTCACAACTAGGGGCAATTTACCATGGCCAGTCCACCTACATTCATCTTTTTGGACAGTGGATGGAAACCTGAGAACCAGAAGGAAATCCACACAAACACAGGAAGAACATACACTTACAGTACACGCTCCACTCTGCATTATGCCCCCTCCGAGCCTCTAGCACTACTCGACTGGATCCACCATCTCTCAGGGTACAAGGAAGACATGCACCAAGACTCTTCTCTGTCCTGGCACCAGGTGGAATGAACTTCCCCTGGCTGTCTGAAGAACTGAGGGACTGGTTAGCTTCCAACAATGACTAAAGCTGTACCTCTTCAGCAAGAACTTAAATGAGCACTTTGTTATTTATAAAGAAAATCCTTGTCTTGTTTTTTTTTTTCCCCCCACAGCTCCCCAACAGGGTTTTTAGACTGATAGTACTCTCATTCCCTGGCCTAGTGAACTAAAACTACAAAGCACATCTCTAAGTTCCTCTGGATAAGGGTGTCTTCCAAATGCCATAAATATAACTCTCACAGACAGTAACAGTACCCCAAGCTCAGTATCAGAACCTGGAGTTCTGAGGCAGCGCTGCTACCCACTGCCCTAGCTCGGTGGTTTATTTTAAACATGCATGCAATAGCCTTTATACCAAATTCATTATCTGGCATCACCCAGAAGAGGATGTGATCCCGTCTGAGTCTGGTTCCTCTCAAGGTTTCTTCTTCATGTCCTCTCAGGGAGTTTTTCCATGCCACTGTCGCCTCTGGCTTGCTCATTAGGGATAAATCTAAGTCTATATCTGGATTTCCGTAAAGTAGCTTTGTGACAAAGTCCATTGTTTGAAGTGCTATATAAATAAAATTGAATTTATAGTTGCAGGTCAGACGTTTGCCTATACATGTCCAGCAGAACATCATACTAAACTCTTGCTGGGCATTCATTTAATTTACTATTCCATAGATGAGTGAGTGTTATACAAGTATACAAGTTACAAGTATATTATGCAATATAAAGAAAAATGCAAGCAATAAGTTGAATGTGGAAAAACTTACAAGAACAATGGAACAAAGGTAATATCTACACCTAGAATGCTATCTAGTAATGTACAGTATGTCTAGTGTTCTTACTAGAATGTCAGACATATTATTTTTATGTATTTTAATGTCTAGAATCTTTGAATTGTATACAAAGCACACTTCTTGATGATCATTATTTCTGTGTGGTCCTACAGTCATATACTTTGTCCATACATCTTCTTTAATACTAAGCAATAACACGAACTGAAGGTTGTTCAAAAATTCAAACATTCAAATGATTGTGTGATGAAAGAAGCAGAATGTTACCTACATTATATGTACAATATTCATGTGGAACATTACCTTGCACAAATAGCTAATTGGCCAATTAGGTAACAGTTGTTTAAACACTGTACTGTTTAAACAAGGCCATTAAGAGACTTGCCTTTTGTTAAACTTAATGTCCTCAGTATGGTTAGGGTTGGAGTCATCTGAAGGGGACTTTCATTCCATCGATGTCACCTATTAGCTCCAGGGTCCCTGCAACACTTAGTATAAAATTATATTATCATAATCCACTGCTCTCCTATGACCAAGGACGGAAATGGGCGCAGCTGAAGGTTTAATGCATGTTTTTACTTTATTACTTAATTACTTAGCTTAACAGACTTTTAGTTAAGGTATTAAAAGGATAAAATCTCAGTGTTCAAGTACACATGTAATCTAAAACAGCTTCATACTAAGCTTTCACTAGAAAGTGATGTTCGTATGTCAGAGTCTTTTATATAGCCTTTTTATTAAACAATTATTCAGTTAGGTTTCTGTTGATACGCAAGCCCAGGCCTTTCGTATTTAACTGTCAGAGGTGTTTATTTAAAACTGCAAGTGTTTTAGAATTTCATATTAGCTTGTCAAAGCTCACTCTCGTCGAGTTCGATGTTAAATACTGGACTGACCATAAACTCAAGATTAAATCTGTCGCCTGGTAAAACATTTTCTTCTCAGACGCAGTCAGGCTTCTCAAGACCTTGCTGCCCTCAAACATCCACTTAAAATGAATTCAACACACCTGCACTTTATAACACAATATTGCCTTCTGGGCTGTACCGACATCCTTATGGATTGACTCACAATCACATGATGTATGTGACTGCCACTATGACGGTTTAGAGTTTCATTTTTATGCGTTCTGCTCAGTTGTTGTATGCTGTGTCAGATACTGCGTGCACATGATGCTATATTCAGTGTTTACTCTGTAGTGCTTTATTGTATTGTATTGTCCTATTGTCTTACTGTTGTGTTCTGTTGTGTTCTTTGCACTTTATGTTGTCCTTTATTGTGATTCAGTATTGTTGTGTATTGATCCTGAACATTTCATCCCACTCTATATATTAATGGAATCATGGATCTGAACACACTTGATCAAGTTCTCTGGGTTCTCCCGTTTCCTACCACCTCCCAAAAGCATGCTAGAAGATGAATTGCCTACACTACAGTAAATTGCTCCTGGGGGTGAATGAGTGTGTGCATAAATGTACGCTACACTGCCAAAAGTGGACACCTGACCAATATGTTCTTGTTGAACATCCCACTCCAGATTTAGTCCCCCCCTATAATGAGAAGATTTTCAACTAGATTTTGGAGCGTGCCTATGGGCCTTTTGCTCTTTCAGCCACAAGAGCATTAGTGAGGTCAAGCAGTGATGTTGCATGAGGAGGCCTGGGGCACAGTCGGTGTTTCAGTTCATCCCAACTGGGGTTGAGGTCAGGGCTCTGTGGTGAACACCTTGAGTTCTTCCACTCCGACCTTGGCAAACCATGTCTTCATGGACCTCGCTTTGTGCCCAGGGGCACTTTCATGCTGGAATAGGTTCGGGCCTCTTAGTTCCAGTGAAGGTAAATTGTAATGCTACAGCATACAAAGACATTCTACACAATTGTGTGCTTCAAACTTTGTGCCAACAGTTTGCTGAAGAACCACATATGGGTGTGTTTATCAGGTGTCCATATAGTGTACATGAGTTTATGGAATAATGGAATCGTAACATTGATCTCATTCATTTGACTAGAAATGGATCTGAATGCACCCGAGCAATTTCATAAAGCTTTTCAGTTGATAAATGAATTACCATTAGAGCTAAATGTGTTGGATGTAAACTATGTAGATGTTCAGGAATGTTGCTGGAATGCATTCTCTCAGCAGGAAACCAGGATGTAGAGATCTAAAGTGGACCAGCTTGTAAAACCAGCACCCAACTTAGTGTTTTACATTTACCAGCTAAATCACGGCATTTCTATGGTGTTCTTTGGATTGTTTTTTGGGCCAGTGTTATGTTTCTGCTGCTGTAATTTCACTGCAGAGCATTTATTAAGCCTGAGCTACTGACTACAGGCATCGAAATGAAAAGAACCGGCGCGTACAGGTTTCTCTCCGTGTTTTCCTGTCTCATCGTGTGCGCTTTCTTGTTCTTGTTTTGCTTTTTCTTGTTTTACTCCATGATGAACGCGCCGTGAAGAATGTATTTATATTAACGTGAAACATCTGGAGTGCTAAGATAGGCAGCTAGCCAGTCGCTTTGAAAGGACGGGCTTAATGTAGTGTTGTTTGAGCGGATATTTTTCCTAAACGTGCTTTGTGGGGTCTGCAAAAAATCTTAACGTTGTTTCATTACAACATTTAATTCCACACTTGGCTAATTTTAGGACATTTTGCAATTGCTAACTAGCCAAAGCTAGCGACCCAGCAACCAAGCTAGCTAAGTTGTACCATATTCTCTGTAGGTCTGTGTAAATTAAATAAGCGACTAAACTCGTATGCTGAGGCATGTTATTAGATACTGGCTGTTAAAATTTTTTTTACAATAGTCAATAAGCGGCTATTCTTAGAAATATTCGGCATAATGCATGTAGCCACTGTGAGCTAGTCCTCCTTCGCCAACACACTGAGGCTGCGCGTGACGTCGGTCACGTGATTAAAACAAGGAAGTCAATTTCTGGTAAGTGTGTTTTGTTTTCATTTTACTCCCCCAATAACCTCTTTTATGGTTTGTGTTGTTGTTGTTGTTTTGTGTTTACAGTGTAAAAAAAAAAAGTTCATTTGTTTCATGCTATATTTTGTGGTAGCAGCTATATTTAAGAAATGAATTGTTAGCAAACTTGCATGCTGACACCAGCCTCAGTACTGTGTGCTGCTGGGCTGAAGGCAAAGCTGCACCTCGATTCAATTACACTGAGGGATAAAAACACAGAGGCTGGAACAACAAGCTCATTTCCCATCATCATAAAAAAAAAATGCACAAATCAAAAGCTCTTGAACGGGGAGATCTATTTCATTGAAAACTACAAAGGCTTAATAAAATAAATGGTAGACAAAAACACTTCCCTGAAGGAAAAGCACTGGAGATTGCAAGTGAATCATTAAGAGATGGTCATACAAATCCTCATTCATTTCTTCTCTTGGCTCTTCAACACAGTGTTTTGTATCAAACAGAACAGTACTTAATGCTCAAATGGCAGCTGAATCTGTGGAAAAAGGCGCAGCTCCTCCCAAGTTGCAGTTTGCCCCTTTCTCTAGTGCCCTAGAGGCAGGATTCTGGCATCAGCTCACCCAGAAGAAACTCAACGACTACCGACTGGATGAAAGTCCAAGAAGCATCAAGGGTTATTATTACAATGGTAAGGACGCTTGTTTTGCCTACTTAATGTTTACGGGTTGGGCGGCACAGTGAGTAGTGTTGCCATCTCACAGCGCCGGGGTCCTCGGTTCAATCCTGAGATCAGGTTACTGTATGTGTGGAGTTCCTGTGCGTGTTCTCCTTGTGACTGTGGGTTTTCTCCAGGTTCTCTGCTTATGGTTCTCCAAAAACATGCCACTGGCGGATTGGCTATGCTAAATTGCCCCCTAGGTGTGAATGTATGTGTGCATGGTGCCCTGCGATGGTCACGGTGTATTCCTGCCTCATGTCTGGTGTTCACGGGATTCACTGTGACCCTGATCAGGATGAAGCCAGTGTTCTGACAAATTGTCCTACCTGTAAAGGAGTCCTACCATGGTTCCTCTGCATGTGCACCTCACTTTTGCACACCCATAAATTCAAACTTCTTCATATATTTCAATGTTGGAGCCATTTTCTGATAATAAGCCTCTGAAAATGACTTTACTTGCAGTTTACTGCTGGATGCATTGTCTGACAAGGTCACAGTTATAACGTACACAAAAAAAGCACAACATTCTTATATTTGGTATTGTTTTACGAGATCTTCCTACTTACATGGTAGAAAAGTTTTACAAGATAGGCCAAACTGTTAGGACACCATTACTGAACGAATGTATGAATGAATGAAAGTTATTCTAAGTAGCTTCCTGTCATCTGGCATCATCGTCCACTTCATAGTGCACACCATTGCTGCTGTGATGTTCTAACAGCTAATGATATCTTGACTTGCTCTTTAGTTATTGTGGACTAGCCTCTTTATTACCCTTGCCTGGAGAAACACTGCTATGGAAAGGACTTTTGCAATGGAATTGTGTTTCAATTACAAATGAGTCTTTATCGAAGCACAGATAATTGCTCAGACATTGTGCAACGTGCATTCCTTTGTGCATGGTGCGCTCTGAAACAAATGATTTTGTCGTCTTGTATTAATGGGAGATTCAGTGTTATTGTATAGCATTGCTTTATATGTAAATAAGCTGTCATGACTAAGTAATGTGTTTTCTGTGGAATAAGGTGACCCATCTGGCTTGCCGACTCGTTTAACCCTGGAGTTCAGCGCATTTGATGTGTAAGTTATTACTATTTGCTACATTTATTTGCTGCTGCACGTGATTTGTACATAGAAATATATCTATAGGTCAGTATGCCCTATAATAAGATGAGATAAAAGATTGAACTGCAATACCAAGTTCTTGCATGGTCAGAATGCACAGCAGAGGAAAATGTTCCAATTTGCGATATAAATTATAGCGTAAGTAATTGGTGGCTCTCCAAATGTCTGTGTGTACTTCACCAGAATTTCTCAGATTTTAAATGCAAAGTGGGCAGGGCTAATCTTCGGTAAAGCTCCTCCCTCACCAATGACATGGTTAATGGCCTCTCGTAGCTTTTATCGACATGATACATTTACATTTCAGTTGTCTTATCAATCCCGCGAAACCTGGCAAGTGAAGGCTAAACCAGTGTGCAAGCTAATTTCTGAAATTTTGAAAACATAGACTATGAAGTTGAATCCTGATTCTTAATAATGTGTTTAGGTCTTCTTAAGTTGTGTTGCAGGATGCGAGTCTCGGACAGAGCGATGTAACCAAGCTTGCTTATTAGAATATCAGGCCATGCCCAGACACTTCTGATCAGTGGGTTCAGCTGGTTTTTGAGCCATGATTTAGCTAGTGACTTTTTTTCTTTTTGTTCATTTAAATGTAAATATTAGATAGAACCCTCAAAAAAAAAA
Organism: Pangasius djambal; assembly: GCA_022985145.1. NCBI lineage: Eukaryota > Metazoa > Chordata > Actinopteri > Siluriformes > Pangasiidae > Pangasius > Pangasius djambal. The sequence continues at coordinate 12,648,937 of CM040994.1, forward strand.
AAAAAAAAACTTACTTTACATTCCCTGGGCTTGTAACTGTCAGCTGCTCATCTGTAGATTTTGATTGAATTCTGCCTCAATTGCAGAAGCATCACCTGAATGAATAAATGACTTCTGGGAATCTCAGGATGATATGCATCATGCATATGGTTGATTCTGATCGTGACCCTAACCCTTTGCACTGGCAGTATGGGTCGAAAGGCACTGCTGTTCTTTCAGGATTTGTTATTGAATTTTGAAGGCAAATAAAGGTAAAATAGTGTTGTCTGGTGACTCGTGACCTCAGTATTATAATACTGTGTCTGGCATTTTGGTCAAAAATGAGCTAAGCATGACTCGGTGCCTCAGTATGAGAAAAGAAAGTGAATAAAACACAATTAGTCTACTGTATTTACTGGTTTTGTGATGTATAAATGTTTTTGGGTATTGGTTTTTATGATCTGTGTAAAGCGATTACCTGTGAAAACAGAAATGCAACAGTCAAAGGCTGCAGAAGAACTGTGGCAGATTCTCCATGATGCATAGAAAAAAAACGTACCTGACAGTATTCTCAGAAAAACATATGGTGTACCTGAACCTACTGATGTATTTAAAAAGGGTTGACATTTTAAATATTGTCTTTGTTTAGTTTAGTGCTTTTTTTACTGCTCTTAGTAGATTTCAGTTATGTCAAGAATGTGAAATTTCATTATTTCTTTGCATCTGCTTAAGACTTCTGTACCTTATATACCCTATAGTACATTAGTACATTTTGCTAGCGGAAATTTCAAACCTTTGATATTACATATAGTCACGTCCATAAAGTTATTGTTATTTTAGCTGTCTACCACAGTATATTGGAGACGAAATTAAATAATGAATACGATTTAAATTGCAGACTTTCAATTTTAATTTAAGGGTCTGTTGGGAAGAGATGAGTACGGATAAGGGAACGAACAGCTCATTATCCGAAGCAGATCACCTCATCTTATGGCATGGCCGTGTGTGGCTGCTAATGGAACTGGTTCCCTTTATTTGATAGATGATGTGACTGCTGACAACAGCAGCAGGATGATTTACTGAAGGCTACACTGCCCTCCAAAAGTTTGGAAACACCTGAACAAAATAGGGTTTTTGGGCAATATCAGCATAAATCCTCTTTAGTTAGTGACCATTTTGCATTGATAATAAGGGACAACACTAGGCATCCGAGCAGTCAGTTTATTCAAACATTGACTTGATATATTACTCTAAGCCTCCTGGAGGATTGCCCAAAGATGATTCACACTGGTTGGACACTTCTTACGGACATCA
>CM040994.1:12659539-12682960 GCA_022985145.1 Pangasius djambal
TCAGAAAGAGACTGCACAGCTTTAATTATCATGGGAGGTGTGCAAGGAGGAAACCTTTGCTGTCTAAGAAAAACATGAGGGCAAGACTGAAGTTTGCCAAAGAACACACAGAAAAGGTCAATACTTCTGGAAAAATGTGCTTTGGGCAGATGAGTCTAAAGCTGAATTATTTGGACACCATAACAGAGGGCACGTTTGGCGTAAACCAAATACAGCATTTAAGCAAAAGAACCTCATACCAACTGTGAAACATGGAGGTGGAAGTGTTAAGGTTTGGGGATGCTTTGCTGCAGCAGGACCTGGCCAGCTCACCATCATAGAATCCACTATGAATTCTACACTGTATCAGAAGGTGCTTGAGGAACATGAGACCATCTGTGAAAAAAATTGAAGCTGAAGCGGAACTGGACCTTGCAACATGACAAGTAAGTAAAAAATGGAGAGATCTGGAATGGTCAAGTCAAAGCCCAGATCTAAACCCTATTGAGATCCTGTGGGGTGATTTGAAACGGACTGTGCGTGCAAGAAACCCCTCAAACATCACACAGCTGAAAGAATTCTGCATTGAGGAGTGGGGGAAACTTTCTTCCAGTCGATGTCAGAAACTGGTACATGGCTACAAGCAACATCTCATTGAGGTTATTTCAGCCAGAGGGGGAAACACTAGCTATTAGATCCTAGTTGAAATATACATTTTTGTTGATTTCTTTTGTTTAATAAGTGAAAACAAAGTGATTTTGTTGTTTACGTGCAATTACATCACTTTCATTTACAAGGCAAATTAAAACAAGATCAGAAATTGACATGTTGTCATTTCTTAATGAAGAACTGAATATTTAATGGGGTGTCCTCATTTTTTCACATGACTATGTATATAAAAACTATCAATTATCTTGTCATTACTGTCTTTACCACTATTTGGATTGGATGCGTTTTACATGGGGAGGTGGAGTAATGTAATTACAAACGGGATTCTAGTCCTGTTTGAATTCATGTCAGTAATTTTTTTTATAGTGTGCATGTGTATGCATCTGGAAAGATTAATGTGTACTTTACCTTTTATAAATAAGCAGTAGAAATAAGCCCAGGTAATATACATATATTCTGTCCAAATTCACATAAAGTCAGTAAAGTTTCCAATGTATCCTGTGAGAAAAGAGGTTTTTTGCCTCTTTTTTGGTATAAAGGCACTCTAATAAGGGCTGTTTTCTAGTTATTGAGTTCCTAGCACATTGAGTTCCTAGGAACAGCCTATGTATGGTCATATGACCTAATATTGATCAGTATGTGCAGCCAAAAGTCCTACAACAAGCCCTTATATTAAAAGTCAAAACAATCATTTTGTATTAAAATGAGATGTACGTAGTACACATGAAAATTTACATCCTGAACACACTCCCATCTCTGTTAATTATACAGAGATCGCGTATCATGTGTGAATCGATTATAATTGCTACAAATATCTTCTGGCAACATTACATAACGGACATACACCAATGAGCCAAAGCATGAAGACCACCTACCTAATATGCTGTTGGTCCTTGGGGTGCCACCAAAACAGCTCAGACCCCGCCGAGGCATGGACTCTCCAATACCTCTGAAGGTGCCCCGTGGTATCTGGCATCAAGACATTAGAAAGTCCTTTATGTTACGAGGTGGAACCGCCGTCAGGTTCCTCAAACTATTCCTGAACACTTTGTGCAGAGTGGCAGGGCACATTATCCTGCGGAAAGAGGCCGCTGTCATTGGGGAATAGCATTGCCATGAAAGGTGTACCTAGTCCGCAGTGATGTTTAGGTAGGAGGCACGTGTCAAACTGACGTCCACATGAATAGCCAGATTCAGGGTTTTCCAGCGGAATATTGGCTTGGGCGCAACACCCTGTCGCCGGTTGTTTTTTTTTGTCCCTCCTCCGATCACGGTTTATAGGTACTCACCATTACTGACCAGGAGCACCCCACAAGCCGTGTCGTTTTGGAGATACTTTGACTCCTATCCTTAAGGATTTGGTCTTTGTCAAAGACCCTTAGGTCTTAATGCCTGCTCAGTTGACTGTTTGCTTACCGTCTATTCCAGACCTTGATATGCACCTTTGTTACGAGGTGATAGTCATAATGTTTTGGCTCATTGGAGCATGTCCAGAAAACTTACACCATCCAAATAGTAGCATAGAGTCAGTATGTATAGAGATAACTGTGTGTGTGTGTGTGTGTGTGTGTGTGTGTGTGTGTGTGTCTCAGACTTGCAGAATCATCAGTCGACCTTAATCTGAAGTTGATGCGCTGGCGGCTTGTCCCCTCTCTGGATTTGGATAAAGTTATCTCCACCAAGTGTCTCTTGCTTGGAGCTGGTACGCTAGGCTGCAATGTGGCAAGGACACTCATGGTGAGAGACGTGCATGCGACAATGCATTTAATGCTGCTCAACAAAATTCTTGTCATTTATATAGAGGAAAAAAAAGAATAGATATCTAATAACATAAAGAGCAATGTTTTAACATTTTAATATATATTTTGTTGGACTCTTTTATAGCCTCACAATTACAATATACAGTCCACTCTAGAACTGTAACATCATTTAAAGATTAGATTTCGCTCATGTTTTCTTTCGTATCATAATATCATATCATAATCTTTTTTTTTTTTACCTATCTTTTACCAATAAAAGGTGCCAGTAATTCTGGAGGTGACTGCATGTTGTTTAGACACTAACAGAAGATTCAAGCACTACACAGTGGATTTTGCTGTTAACACAGAGACTCTTGCAACTGGGTCTGAATTGTGTGTGAGACATCATCGTATGAAGTGCCACTGTAATATGCAAATTGATCTGAATCATGACATACAACAAGCGCATCAAAATAACTGATTCGGTGCAGTCAGTTAGAGATAATTATTAAAAAATTTTTTAATTGGAATTCCACTGACAAATCTCTGCACAGTTAGCTCGTAAGAAGGAAAGAAAATAACCTGGGTTATTTCAGTGAAACTATATGTTCACAGAAGCAGAGATAGTAAGCACAGGGCTTGAAGCATCTAAAAGCTTCCACACAGAAAAGCTGATACATGACGTGGTTCACAAATATGTTCTCTAATCCCTTATATTTTCTTTTATAATAGTGCAAAAAAAATACGTTGCAAGCCTGAAAAGAACTCATATGTCATTCTGTGCCTTTTAACATGCAGCGTAACGATGGCAAGACCTTTGATGCAGCTCCTACACAAGAGCATATCTTCTAAAGATGTTCGGTCATTTGTCTTGCCTCTAGGGCTGGGGAGTAAGACACATCACATTTGTGGACAATGCAAAGATCTCCTACTCGAACCCCGTGCGTCAGGCTCTCTATGAATTTGAGGACTGCCTGAATGGAGGGAAAACTAAAGCCTTGGCTGCAGTGGATAGATTAAGGAAGATCTTCCCGGGTGTGGTGAGTTAATTTACATGCTTATTTTCCTTCCAGCGTTTCATTTCCGCTAAGGCACATTACCTGATGACTTGTTTGGCTAGGCGTTGCCTTTCTAACTGCCTTCAGCCTTTTTTCATCCTCTCAGTTAACGTGCTATATCTAGATATCTCAGTTGATGTGTGTGTGTATATATATATAGTGCCCTCCAGCATTATTGATGCACTTTGTGAAAATCTGTATAAATTAATAGATAAAAAGAATAACACAAGCAATAAGTGATATGAACAGAAACTCATAAAATTAATATTTTTTGATGCCCGCTTTGGAGAGAATAACAGCACAGTCTTCAAGGTTGAATACACTTCTAGCGGGATCTTGGTCCACTCCTCACTTGCAGAATATTTGAAGCTCCTTGCTTGTAGATGTGGATTTTCCTGTTCCTTTTAGACCACAGGTTTGTAGTCACTTCAAATCCAGAGACTGAGCTGGTCATTGACAGTCACTGGAAGTATGTTTTGCTCATCATCTTTTTGAAATTTCTATGGCCAAGTCTGAACCTCCTGGCAGAGGCAACCAGGTTGTAGGCTGAATTCTCCTGGTACTTAGCAGAATTAATGACGTCATCAGTCTTCACATGAACCCCAGAACCACCAGCCGCAAAACATCCCCAATGCATCACTGATCACCAGAACACCAGATTTTCCACTAAGGAATCAGATGATATTCCTTGTAAGCAGTCCCCTTTTGCTGACGGGGTGCATAACCATAAGGTCTGGAATTTTAAGGCATCTTTTAGACCCATTAAATCTACCAAGGTTAAGGCTACTTAAAACTTTTCCTGCATATTAAAATGAACAAGTTGTTCTTGTGCATCTCAGGAAAACCTTAAAAAACATTTTAGACGCATCTTCATCCGTCGTCTTTTTTTTTTTTTTTTTTTTCCAGCCCATGCTGCAACACACTCGGTCATAACTGTGTTCTCAGTTGTACCGCATAAATTAGATCCTGTGTAATTTTGTTGCCAAGCAACAAGGCCATTTCCTGTGTGTCAGCAGCATACTTGTGTCCCTATGCATAATCAATGCGATGGCGTAGAAACCCTACTGGTGGGACCGCAGTTCTGAGCCAGGCTTTGTGTAGGAATGTTGTTTACGTCTCTGAGAGTTTTTATTTTCTCTTCCAACAATCCGATAGTCTAATTTGTCCGCCTCTGAATGTTTGACTCCATCTGTTGAGCCACCATTTCATCAACCTCCTCTTCACCTGAAGTCTCAAAATTACTCATGCTCAACAGCCTTTTCAAGATGTCAAACCGAGCCAAGAAATTTAGGAGTGCGGAAATAAACTTAATGTGTGTGCACAGAGGGCCAAAGAAGACTAATGCTCTCAAAAAAAGTTAAGTTGCTCTGAAGAATCATTTCTGCTGGTTGTGTATGTTGCAATAATGTTTGTTCCGCCTCTAAAACAGCACTTCAGAACCTCCTTCTGGTGTGATCTAGTTTATTATTTGTCCTGTTAGTGTTGCGTTAGTTCTCTGGTGTATTGTTTTCTATGCTGGAACCTTTGTTGCAGTTTAACTCCCTCTAGAAAACACATGCCTGTAAATGCATCCAAAAAAGACAGCATGTTTAATGCCAAAATGTTCACTTTACAAGTACCTTTTTTTTTTTTTTTTTTTTTTTGGCCAGATCACTACCTCTCCTGTAGGACTAATCTCTGCTGGCACAGCTGAGATGATCTATGTGATGTTAGTTTTAAATGTTACTGTAACAGATCATTTTTTGTGTTGCAATTAATTCCGTCTATCAGGCATGTATTCCTAATTAATGAATACATTTAAAATTAGATATTCAAGCTTATAACTTATCCAAATGATATCCAGACATATAACTTTTTATATTTATTTACAAAGCAATACTACTTTTTGCAACTAAACAAAATGTTACCCCAAAATTAAAGACACACTAAACTTGAAAGTGTATTTATGACGAAATCCTTTTTGGAAAACTTCCTGTTGAACATGTGAAAGATTTGATTCGCTTCTTTTACGACTTAAGAGACTTCATTTTTCATTTCTGAATCATAAACAATTCAAGACAATGTGCATTTTTGGCTGTATAAAACTAAATAACTCCATGAACAGAGGTTTAATAGTGTAAACATGTACTACAAGTTCACCATAATTTAGTAATAATTAAATACATTTATAAATTCTTCCAAAATATTTTGATTGAATAAACTTAGTGTCTGACCAGGGACTCGGCAGACAAATGATCGACTGAAACATAATGAGCAGAAAGAGAGCTCCAAATTCGGCTAAAATGCCCGAATTCCAGGGGCTTTGGTGTTGTTTGAAAGCTATCAAAGAGCTCATTTTAACCCTTATAATGTGTAATCGTATAACATATAATGCATGTTGGTTTTGCATTCCGGCGCTATCAGGCTGTTGGACTTCACTAGTGCAGATCTCGCAGGCTCTCTACAAAAGAATGCAATCATGTGACCAGCTTGCTCTCTATATATCTTAACACTATGGATTCCGCAGATTGGGACCTCCGGTGTTCAAACAGTGCAGCTGCATCACATGCATAATTAATAGAACGCCGATTTCAGTTATGTGAATCACACATTCCATGATGCACATTATCACATTTTTGCTCATCATGTCACAACGTATCGTTACACCTCTACTGAGAAGGGGAACGGGGAATGCAAGATTATGGGTGTTTCTAACTTGCGTATTCATTGAATCAGGATCTTTTGATGAGGTAAATGTGTAAGCACTTCTGAACCTTCTTCTGTTGTCCAGTGACATTATTTGGAAACTGCAACTTCAAGCAATATATTATTTAATATAGGAACAATTCTGATTGATCGTTAAAATTTAATGATGATTTTAAATTAGTCAAAATCAAAAAGAAAAGATTCCTCTCAAGCTTTCCAGTGGTGCCCAAAGACAGTTCATTGCTCACTTAAAGAAAAGTGAAATACTTATCTTAAATATTAATATAAAATTATTATTAAAACACATAGCATATTAAAACACAACTATAAAGCGTCCCTGACAATAATAATACACCTTGTTTGTTTATTTCAGAAGGTCAGTATTTTTCAAAATTACATTAAAAATTATTTACTGTTAAGATGCCAATGTGATACTGAGATTAGAAAAGCTGTGGTAAGATCAAAAAATGTAATTATTATTTCTTATCTCTGGTCAGAGAAATGAAACATGCATCTCAGAGTAATTCCTTGTCAAAGCGCAATGATCTTAACATATACTTCGGTCTCTACATGAAAGTGGACAATTAAACTTCAAAGTAAAACGCACTGCACCCTAACTGCTCCTTTTACATGAATAACAAACGAGGTGTTTTTAGTCTTCATTCTGGAGACGGACAAAAAGGCTTAAACCTCCAGGACCAAACTAGTGGTCCTTTTTTTTTTAAAAAAAATACATAAATTTATTATTAGTTTTACTGTTACAGAATAATTTATAGTAGTTACTGAATAATATGCTTTAAGATGAATAACTGACTAATACTTTTTGCTCAGTACGATGTACCAGTATAACTTTTTCATATTAGGAAAATTGTCTACAATTTGTATGGTTTACAAAAAAAAAAAAAAAAAGATATTACAATATTCTACTTAAAGCGATTACATGTAAAAGAGAAATCTTACTATGCTCACTACCAGCCAGCTAATGCTCCAACGATACCTAGCATATGCTGTGTGCCAAGTTGCATTATTGTACCTATGCAAGTTTACCTAAATTGTGTGTGTGTGTGTGTGTGTGTGTGTGTGTGCAAATATGAACAATCAAGGAAATTATAACCGCCAGTTGTACCAGCTGAATTGTGACTCGGGGTGTACAGTTGATCCTAAGCCATAAGTAGTTTAAAACTAACATGTTGTAGAATTTTTATTGCACTACATACACTTATGTCGTAATATTTTGGCCTAAAGTGATTGATCATCAAGACAAAAAATACTGATGTACTTCACCATCATTAGCCAAATGCTTGATATAAAATTTTATTTATACTTTTACAAACAGAGTATTTCAGCAGGGTGAGCATATTTGGTGACATATCCCGGTTATCTTGGTTGATGTACACATACATTGCCTTCCAGAATGATTGGTATCTCTAACGAAAATGCACCTAATATACACAAATAAGCAAATAAGCAGCATTTTATGAAGAATAGCCTACATTATTATGCTGTCTGTTGAATGCAGACATATTGAATTGAATGATACAACTCTGATTCTTTTCAAACCGTTTTGTATTGTTAATTTGTGTACACACGTTTCATTTTTTTTTTAAAACATATTTACATACGAGGCTTAAATTTTTAAGGCAACACTTTTTTAATTTATTTCACTCATAAATCTTGTGGGATGGAAACCATGCAAACAGATACATGGCAGTAATTGCAGCATTTAAGGTTAGTGATAATATATGTAATGCGTGTAGAGGCAGACACAAGAAAAGAACAATTTTGTCTTTTGCGTCCTTGGTACTGATGAATAGTGCACTGTATGACTAGTGACAGCTTGTCTTTCGATGCAGATTATACGGTGTATAATTCAGTGTTGCATCAAGTGGGAGCCATGTGCGAATTCAGCCAAGATGCTAAAAATCACAATCCTAAACTGCAACCCTAGCCCTATCCATAACCAAACACTAAGGTCATGCTCATTATCTACACTCTCTGTGCTGCAATCCAGGCTATCCATGTAGACAGCCAAAGTAATGTAATGCCTCGTACTCATGTTGGAGTTATTCTTTAATTAGTGCTGACTCAAGTTCCTGGAAATCACAATTTAAATTGAGATTAAAATCACATCATGAGATAACTTTACTGACTTACTCCATTTTTTTTTTTGCACAGGAATTCGGACAGGCCACCATCAGGAACTAATACAAGTTAGACATTTTTGTCAAGTGAGGTGAATTATTAACACTAGAGAAACCTAAGCTCTCTAGCCAAATCCTATTTTGCATTTAAGAAAAGGAAAAATGCCCTGACATGTGTGAATTAGGTTATCTGAGCTCAGGCTGAGGCATCGCTTAGTAGTCTACATCTTATGTGATTTATAGTCCCTGTACACATGTTCAAGTGGAGATTTGAAGCTAATTGGCAAATCAGATCATTTCTGACAGCTGGCATTTGAGCATGAGTCTCAAGATTATTCTGGAATAATCAGGCAAATCCTGCACCCTCTGGCCTAGAAAAATTAGATCAGGCCTTCTTGGAAAGGTGATAAAAAAAATGAGTCATTTCTGCTAGTTTCATGCGGTCTTTATAATATAAATTTTAATCGTCCCTACATATGATTTTATGAATTGCATGAAGGAGCAAGTGTCCAGAGGTTTCTAATAAAGTGTCTGGTGAGTGTATATGGAGGTGCTAAAGAAAAGTGGCCACTTATAATTATTCTCTCTCAATATGTTTTCCTTATTTGTTCTTGATTGCGTGAGTGAGTGAAGTGACTTGTGGCCAAGTATGGTGACCCATACTCGGAATTTGTGCTCTGCATTTAACCCATCCAAGTGCACACACACAGCAGTGAACACACACATTTTAGCTGCGATGCCCAGAGAGCAGTTGGGGGATCGGTGCCTTGCTCAGGGGTCTCACCTCAGTCGTGGTATTGAGGGTGGCAGAGAGTGCTGGTCAGTCACTCCCCCCTCCTACAATCCCTGCCGAACCCGAGACTCGAACCCACGACCTTCGGGTTCACCTTCGGGTTACAAGTCCGACTCGCGGACCATTAGGCCAGGCCTGTCCCCAGTCTTACATTCTCATCTACTCACTTGGTGTCCTCTTCCACTGGCCAAATTTAGTTTCACTACTGAATGCAGGTAGGATGTTTAAATTACTGAGAAGTGTTTTTCATCTTGCTTGGACATCGGGAATCAAGATGAGTAACTTGCTAATAAGAGCAAATTAAAAAAGACCCTTTGCAAAAGCAGAGGAGGTGTGTCGGGGATGTTGTAAAGGCAGCACATGCAAGTGTAGATTTTATTGTAGAAGAAGCAACACAAACAACAAAAACTATAAACATAAACAATAGCTACAAAGCAAAAACAGGCAAACTATGATCAAGGCTGTGGAACACACAGCAACACATACGCACAACAACGACGCTTGACAATGAAACATACGGAGACCAGGACTTAAATAGGCGTGCTGATTAGGGTTAACACAAAACAGGTGTGGGTGATCAGTTGGTCGTGACAGGTAATTTAGTGCCGATTTTGTCATAACTATGACAGAACCCACCCCTTTAATGCACGGCTCCTGACGCATGAAAGTTTGAGAGGGGGTCCTGGACAACAAGATGAGATGTCCCCCAGCTGATCGGGGTTCTTCGGGATGCTACCCATCATGGAGCTGGCAGGAGACAGGCAATGAAGCAGAGTGATCTCCTCCGCATGGCTGAGGGGTGGTGCAATGTCCTAGGTAGAGCACTTGTGTGGAGCAACGGCCACCGCGAAGCAAGTGGGGGGACCGAAGTTCAAGGCGGAGCCAGAAGGGGGAGTGACATCTACCACAAAGCCAGAGGGGGGTAGTGGCATCCGCTGCAGAGAAAGAAGGGGGAGCCATGTCCTCCGTGAAGCAAGATGGGGAAGCGACATCCTCCACGAAGCAAGACACAAAACAGATGTGGGTGATCAGTGGGACATGGGACATAGTTATGTGATGTGCTGGGGCTGATGGGTAATGTAGTTCAGTGGCAATTTTGACAACCATGCCAAGGTGACATAACTGTATGAAGTTTGGTGTTCTTCATTTTTTTTCAACATGTTTAATGTTTAAAGTGCTAAATAGTGTGCAGCTGTTACTTCCTATAGTGGAGTAGACTATTATATAGTCTTTGAGAGCATGTAGTTTTGGATGTAGTAGTTGAAGTTAGGATTAATATGGCTAGCGCTTAGGGCTGCTGAGGTTAGGGTTAGAGGTTAAGGTTGAGGTTAGTTTTAGGCATAGACATTGCATTATTTAGCTATAGTAAACTGCAGGCCAATCATAGTACCTCACAAAGAGGTAAATATAATTCCTATATGTGTGTCTGTGTGGTTTATAAGCAGTTCTCACTCCAAAATTCCCATGTCCTCCTCTGCGTAATTCTTGCTTGTTCATTCTGGTGAATTAGCGTTCTGCTCTGTTTACACAGCTTATAATTTATTGATGTTTCCTGCATTGATCGTCTCCTCCTGTTTGGCTAATGAGCAGCTCAAGCTTTACCTTTACAAAACCCCTGTGTGATTAGAGCTAATTAGACACTGCTCTGTTATCTCAGCTATAATTAGTGCTCTAGTCCTCACCATCCTGCTCTCATACACACACACACAGAAACCTCCTTAGAGTAATATTCACTTTAGGAGACATCAGAATGTGAGCAATGCGTGATTCATTAATCACTTCAGTCACATTTGCATCATCTGTCTTTTTTCTTTTGCATAGACAAATATTTTTTCACATTACAATTTAAATTAATAATTAAAGGAAGTACACAAGTTGTAGTGGCCCTATTATGCACCTTGGCAAAATGTTAGGCATTAAAGCACAGCAGACCTGAATAGACATCATTAATTACTCTGTGTCTGTGATTTAATTTCATATACAGATTATATGAAAAGCCATGAATGATAAAGTGACCCACTTTAATGCAGTCAGGCTGCTATTAATAGTCCAAAAAGCAGTATAGAAGCTTACTGCATCTTGGCTTGTATATCTTTATCTTATCTTTATTTTTTTTTTCCAGACTATAAGATGTATTTTTGTCCTCTTTTTTTCATTCATTCATTCATTCATTTCCTTTTCCTAGTGGGTATCATAGTGGCAACAGGATAAGTTAGTCAGTCCAGACTTATCCATCCCCAGCCACAGATTCCAGCTCCTTCTGAGGGCTCTCCAGACATTCCCACGCCAACTGTGAGATGCAATCTCTCCAGTAGGTTCTGAATTTGTCCCGGGGTTTCCACCCAGTAGTATGTGCCTAATACAACATCAACAGGAGCCAACCATGGGCCATGCTTGTAAGGTTCCTAAACAACCTCAACTGGCTCCTCCTCTCAATTCAGAGGGGCAGCAACTCTATCCCATGGTCCTTCCGGACTGTCAAACTCCTCACCCTATCATGGAGGATAAGCCCAGCAACTATTTGGACGAACCTCATTTCTGCAACCTGTCCTTATTCTTTCAGTCACTGTCTACAGCTCATGACCATAGGTGAGGAAAGAGACTTGGATTGACCATTAAACCAAGGGCTTTGTCTGCAAATACAGCTTTTGCTTCACCACCACTTCAATAACTGCTACAATAGCTGTAACACTGCTGCTACTGCTGACCTAGTCTGTTTGACAAACAGATTAGGCCAGGAGGAGCAGCAATGTTACAGTTATTATTAATCACAGAGCCCCAAACTTGCCCAGTGCCTTCAACATATCTTGCTGAATGTCATTCATCCCAGCAGTCTTTCCATTATGAAGTAATCTCAGCCACAGAGATGGACTCCAACACGCCAGAGGTTTCTGCTACTGCTTCCTGAAGGGAGGGCATGTACTCCTTCTGTTGCTCAACAATATCTTCAGTAAAGGTCAACCCTCCCCTCCACTTGCCTAGCAGAGCTTGTACATGGTCTTGTCTCCCCTTTCTGATGCACTTAATGGTGTGCCAGAATATCTTTGAAAGTCTTTTTTTCCATGGTCTCAACAAATGGCTGGGATTTTGCTTCTACAACTGATTTTGTAGATTCTGCAGCCCTTCTGGCTCTCCCATACCCCTCCTTTTTCAACTTAATGGCTTTTCTAACAACTGGCCTCCAACAATGCATTCTAGGGTTGCTGCCATGAGAGGCGTCAACGGTCTTCCAGCCACAGTTCATTGCACCTGACTCTACGATTGAGAAATTGAACATGGTCCCTTCAGACTCAATGTCCCGGACCTTGTTCGGTACATGGGAGAAGCTTTCAGAGGTGCAAGTTAAATTTGTCTCTCACTGAATATTATGCCAAATGCTCCAAAGCAACTCAGAAGACTCTCCTGGGTTTACCAGATAAATCTGCTCATCACTATGTGGTGACCAGATGACGGCTCTATCCATCTCTAACCAAGTATCTAAAATATATGGAATCAACTCTGATGGTACAATTACAAAATCGCTCATTGACCTTTGGTTCAAGGTGCTCTGGTACCAAGTACACTTACAAGCAACATTGTCTTTGAATACAGTGTTTGTTATATTGACAGTCCATGACTTGCGCAGAAGTCTAATAACATTTCACCACTCAGGTTAAGATCCGGGAGGCCATTCCTTGCTATCATGCCCTGTTCCCAAAGCAGGATTCAATTGCAAAGGCCTGGCCTGTCTAAGACTGTCCATCACATGCCTGCTGTCTGACTGGCATTGCACCTGACCCACAATCTTCATCTTGCAGGTGGTGAGCCTACAAGATGGCCCCATGTCACCTTTCGGGCTCAGCCCAGCTGGGATAGATGGGTGGCCTAGTCACCAGACTGTAGACACCACTCCCAGGCCTGGCTCCAGGGATGGGTCCTGGTAAGCCCAGTGAACAGGGTACACTTAGCTTTGTTTGTACCTTTCATGGGGGTCATTAGGATCACTCCTATTTCTGCTTGCAGATCTATGGATGGCTCTACTGGGAGCATTAATTACACAAGCTCCTTCACCACTACAATGTCTGGATCCATGAAGGGGATATTTTTTTTGTATTCTTGATTTTTTAAAAATGAATGTACATTTTTATTTATTCAACTTAATGTTAATTATTATTCAATATTTTACTTGTATAGCAGAGACAAGAGTTTATACTAGTTTATCAGCAGTAGCCAGTGAGGTAAAGTTAGGTTACTCTGGTAACCTATTAGCTAGCCAGTATCCTCTTCAAAAAAATCGCAGCTGTTTTGTGTTCAATGTTTAATGCCATGTACCCACAAGATGAAACAGGTGATTTCACTCATACCGATTTAGTGCTGTCCTAAATGAAATTAGCTGTTCTCTGAGTATAATAGCTGGGAAAGCCGTTGGAGGATCGCCAAAAATGAAATTTACCCAAAGATCTTGGAGATTGTGTTTGCTTGAGGAGTAAATGAAGGGATTAGTTGTATGCATTGCAGAAGGAATTCCTCACTACTCCATGCTCTTTCCATTTAGCCTTTTGCCAGTTGGGTGACAATGAGAAAACAGTGGTATTGAAGCTGTTCTGGCAGGTTGTGGTAACACTTTATTGAGACATTTGATGCTTTTTCCTTTAGTGTGTCACCTGTCTTTATAAAAGAAATTAATTAATTAATTTGTTTATCTTCATTACCTGTTTTATCGTTTTGAGGGTTGTGCTGGATCAAACATATCTCAGCTCATCTCTAACACACGCATACTAGGGGAAATTTAGAGTATCCAGTCCACCTACTGTTATGTTTGTGGGACATTGGAAGAAGCCCACATGCAAACCTCAGGATCAAATCCCTGCACCAGCATGCTGCCCTATAAAAGAAATGTATTTCTTGCATAATAAAAATACTCTTCCCTCTGGCTGTTCCAGAATGCTGAGGGATTCAACATGAGCATCCCCATGCCTGGCCACCCTGTGAGTTTTTCTGAAGTGATGATTTCTCAGGCACAGAAAGACGTGGAACAGTTGGAGGCATTGATCTCAGCGCATGACGTTGTCTTCCTGCTTATGGACACGCGGGAGAGTCGATGGCTCCCCACCGTCATCGCAGCTAGCCAGAGAAAGGTATATTAACTTTTACTAGTCTGAATAATACATCAATGAAGAAGTGAATGCATGCTTTTCTAGACTATAATTGTCTTCACTGTAGAAAAGTGCAGCTTAGGGCCAAAAATATCTTATCTTATACGCTTGCTTTTGTTCAGGGAGTGATGGCTTTTTAAATATTTTCTGTCATTGCATATTGCTAGCGAAGTTAGGAACATAACTATATTGCATTCTGAAATAACTCGTTCCCTTAACATGTGCTCTTCCAGCTTGTAGTTAATGCAGCTCTCGGGTTTGACACCTTTGTTGTAATGAGGCATGGCCTTAAGAAACCCAAAGACTCAGACGCTGGAGACTCCAGTGCATCATCATCCTTGTCTGCATCATACTCCTCTTCAGCCTCGACTCCAGCAACACCAGGTAGGACAAATGAGACCACTGAACACTTAACTGTCAATCAGCAGTTTTATTTCCTGTTGATTGAATTTGACAGTGAAAGAAATGACTCCTCAGTACCTATCCTAGTGGTTTTTAAATATAAAAATTATAGAAGGGAGTGCCCAGTTCTGTCTCTAATGAATGACTGTTATGATTACTGAAATAACGGTTTGGCAGATTTTAACTGGTTGCACTCATTAAAAATCCATCAGCTTAAGCAGTATTTCCGTGATGACTCTCCAGGACAACCGTTTTGCCAATATTATGCAAGTTTTTTTTCCTCCAACAGCTTTCAGTCAGTCAGCAGGCATACATTTACACTTATTCATTCAGCAAAAAGAACACACCATTCCACTGTAGAAACACCACTGGCCAGATGTTAACATAAGTTGCATGGAAAAAAGATGCGCTATAGTCCCTAACTATAAGAACAACTTGTTCTTGATATCTATATGATAAACTGTGTGTTATGTTAACCCCTAGGAATAAACATTTGTAGGATAAATGTGGAGAAATGGTTTTTGCTGACCTTTTATGAACATCAATATAGCACAGTTGTTTAACCCATATATAATCAGCTGCACTGTATGTGTGTTATGTTAACCCCCATGAATAAACATTTGGATCCGTCATAAAATATCTCAGAGGGGGTTCAAAAGAAAAGTTGATGGAGTGCAAAGACAAGAGAAATGTGTGTTCTTTTTTTTCCTCTTTAATTCAATTCAATTCAGTTTTATTTGTATAGCGCTTTTAACAATGGGCATTGGCACAAAGCAGCTTTACAGAAATAGATGGATTCAAAAAATATATTGTAAATATGTTTACTGGAAGACAAGATGGTAACATTTACATGTGACAAATACTAAAATAAATACTCGTGTTAAAGTGAGGGAGATAGGAAATCAGCAAGCGGCGGAGTATAGAAAAGACAAAAAGATGTGAGAAAAGTTTCATTATGATTGATGTTAAATGATTGCTGTTAAAAAGTGTTAATGTGTAGTTTGTATGTATTTAATGATCGGGCATGTACTGGAGTTAATGGATCAGGGTGTGTGTGTTTGTGCGTATGTGTATATGTAAGATCGTGTGTGTGTGTGTGTGTGTGTGTGTGTGTGTGTGTGTGTGTGTGTGTGTGTGTGTGTGTGTGTGGGCAATTATAAGGATATCTGTATGAAAGAAAAAAGAAAAAAAAGGGGCAGTGAAAACAGCCATAGCAATAACAATTAAAAGGAAAAAAATTCTGTTGGACTGCCACACATCTCCCCTCAGCGAGACAGGCCCCCACGAGGAGTAGGTCACGAAAAGAAGCTGCCACGCCCAGGACACGCCCAGGACACGCCCATCATCATATATATGAAGCTATCTGTATTGACTAGTAGTTTGTATAATTTAGAAATAATTTTTTTCTGATCTTTAAATTGGATTATGTCATCTAATATCATAGTGGGATTAAGTGTATTATCTGTTATGTCGATTTTACTTCTACTAACTGATTTCATTAGTATATATTGAAAAAACTGCTATCTCCCAAATTTGTTTTTCTGGGCCAAATCTTTGAATGACAGGAAGTGAGTTATAGTGGAAGAGAAGATGAAGATGTGTAATTCCTTTCTGTTCCCATGTGCGGTAGTAAATAGGAGTCTTGTAAAGGTAGGAGTCTAGATTGTGCCAAATGGGGGTATATTTACATGGTGTTAGAGCAGAATCGGTGAATCTCAAAGCTTTCCACCAGACTGTCAGAGTTGTCGAGATAACTGTGTTTTTAAAGCAGGTGTGGTTCTTGAGCGAAGTGTTGAGAAATGGAACATCTGCAAGTCTGAGGTTTTTACAGTGTGTGTGCTTCAGTTGTATCCATGAGATGCTGTTATTGCTTTGATGAATCCATTTCACTAAATATTGCAGTTGATTTGCCAGATAATAATAATAATAATAATAATAATAATAATAATAATAATAATAAAAAATTGTGCTTCTAAACCTCCTTGAGATATTTTTTTTTTTGTAATGTCGAATGTTTAATTTTTGCTGTTTTATTCCTCCAGTAAAAATGGGAGATTAAAGAATTAAGCAGTTTTTCTGTAGGCATAACAGGAAGCATTGAGAATAGATAATTAATCCGAGGGAGAATTTTCTTTCTGATAATTGCTATTCGTCCTAGTGATGAAAGAGGATGATTCATCCAACGTCTAAGGTCATCGGCTATTGTTTTATGCAGTGTAGTTAAGTGAGAACAACTCTGACAGCCTAGAGGAGATGCTAATCCCTAAATACTTTAATATTTCCAATACCGAGTGGAAGAAATGAATTCTGAGCTGCAGAACTCCTGCCGAAGTCTCATCAGAGAGCGGGAGTGTGGAAGATTTATTCCAGTTTATCGTGTAGTTTGATATTTTGTAAAAAAGTATTGATCTCTTTAAATGTTTCCTGAAGCGAAGGTTTATGGCTCTGCAAATACAGTAAGATATCATCCGCATAGAGGCTAATTTTCTCTCGTGCATTTATGGTATGAATTCCATTGATTTGACCATTCTGTCTTATTGCTATAGCAAGCGGCTCTATGAAAATGGCAAACAGTGAAGGGGAGAGTGGACATCCTTGCTGTGTTCCTCATTGAAGTGTAAATGCAGATGACGTGATCCCATTTGTGGTGACTGTGGCTTTTGGTGAAGTGTACAATATAAGTGTACATCTATTTCCAATGGAAGAACGACTCCCCGAAGCCTGATTTATGTAATGTTTGGAATAGATGTCCAATTGACCTTATCAAATGCTTTCTCAGCATCCAGTGATGCAATGATTGTAGTAATTTTGGACGGTTGAGAAATATTTCTCAGGTTGAATAGCCAAGGGATGTTATCTGAAGAGTTACCCTTTTTGATAAAGCCTGTCTGAGCAGGGTGGGTTAATGTAAGAGTCACGGTTTCTAGCCTGGTGGCTAAAGCTTTTGTAATTATTTTCAGATCTGTATTCATTAATGAGAGGGGTCAGTAACTGGTAGGTTGCGCTGGGTCTTTGTTCAGTTTAAGTAACACTGTTATAGCGGCCATGTTCATACGCAAAGGGATTTTAGATGTGTGTTTGATTTCCTTTGTAAGTCTATCGAATAATGGTGATAATATGACCCAGAAGTGTTTGTAAAGTTCAGCAGGGAAACCATCAGGTCTGAGTGATTTATTATTTGACGTCTGGAGGAGGGCTTTATGAAGTGCTTCTGATGATAGAGGAGCATCGAGAGTGGTAGCTATTTCTTTGGAGAGTTGAGGTAGATCTAGGTTATTTAAGAATGACTGACTACATTTCTCCTAAATTTGGTTCTTGTCCTGATGAATTTAATTATTATAGAATGTACGGAAGGTATTGTTTATTTCTAGCGGACCTTGGGTGATTTCTCCTGTTGAGTTTCTTATTAAGCTGATTATTATTCTATCTTTTTTTACGTTGTAAAAGATTTGCCAAGTATTTTACCTGATTTGCGATGTGTGTTCTATGAGTACAGGTTTTTCTTAATACTTGTCAATACCAATACTGGTACTGAGATGAGCAACCTACTTAGTATTAAACAATCAGGGCCAACAGTGGGGCCAACATAAGCTAGTCGCTTTTCAGTTAAGTGCATTAGCTAGTTAGTTACGTTGGATTGAGTAAGGTTGCAGTGGAGAAGTGCCGGTTTTGTTTTTACTTTGTACAGCGTAAGTGTACAAAAAAAGTAGATTTTTGTTTTCCTTGTGTGAGAATCCCTCACTGATCATCGAGTGCTCGTCAGAAACAACATATTAAGCATTTTAATTTAAAATTTTTTGCCTAGTGTTGCCACTTTTCTCTCGACTAGTCAGAATTTGCTGCAGTGTTGGTTGCTGTTGTGCTGCTAGCAGTGAGCTTTGCTTTCATTGCCATCATTAATTGTGAAATACTTTCAGATTGCCGTCATTTCGTGTCAGTTCATTAGCACGGGAATGTTTACTAGGCTTACACCCCATAGTATCACATGGCATTGTGCACTGGTATTTGGAGCATTTTTTTATGAGTAAGTAAGCACAGTATTGGACGAATACTCGATTCCAGTATCGGTACTAATGCATCTCTAGTCTAAACATCAAGGAAAGTATGAATGAAAAATCTAGCATAGAAACCTGATAAAATACTGGTCAAACACTAGTTAATCGTGCTGATCAGACTGAGCTAAGAGTTTTCCTAATGGGCGTGGCCATCTATTCAAACGAACATGTTTGATTGACATGCCTCTGTGCGAGACTCCCGGACTGCTGTGCTAAGCAGAATGAAACACAGTGGGAACGCAGAGGGAACAGGGTTTGTTCAACTCAACATGTACCAGTGTACCTCATTAGCTTTAACTCATTAGTTTAGCTTTCACTTGCTAAGTCACTCAGACTTGATGAAGTGAATGAATAAATTCAACCAGGTTTGCATAGTTTTGAAAGCTGGGTAGGAGGATTTGTGAGAGGAAATGTGGAAAAAAAATAAATTGTGCTGAAGTACAGGTAGAAACTGGAATGTCACCAATTATTCAAACCTTGTACTGCAGATTGTGGCCCACAAAACCAACATTAACCTCATTACAAAGCAATCATTTCCGTCGGGCTTTAAGCAATTTTTCTATCAGGTCAGCTCTGTAATTAGATAGGTCTTCCATATCTTCCACCTCTTTTAGGTGGGTTTGAGAATAAAATGGATATTCCAGAAATAAATTTAAAAAAAAAAGAACTACATACCCAATGTTGGCTGCTTGGCTGGTGTAGTAAACCAATAAAAGTTAACGAAAGCAGATTATTTAGAATGTTTCTGCTTCTAGTTTTTAAAAATGATGGGTTGAGGAGATTGTTTGCCATGTGTTGGAAACTTAAACATGTTAAACAGTTAAACCTACACACACAATGTTTTCCTGCTCAGCTTAGGTGGAAAAGCAATAAAAGGAGACGGAATGAAATTCTTTATAATATGCTTCTGCTTCTACTTTTCAAGTGACAGGTGGTAGAGATTGTTTTTAGCCATTTAGGCCATTTTAAATGTCAAGCAGTTGTAAATTAAAGGTATCTGGCCTTGTGTTAGAAATTATTTTTCACTTGCCTGAAGGTGTTGGTTCCTAACGCCATTTTGTGGCATATATACTGACGAGAATCTGAATATATATACATATGACCATAACAATGAGCAGCCGAACACAGCATGCAATTAAAGTCTTTTTTTTGTTTTATTTTTTTGGAGACTGGAATAATGGATTAGTGAAACTAACAGTCCAGTCCTCTGCTTTAGATTTACTGGTTTATACTATACTGTAATGTGAGTGTGGAAGTGTAATCAAGCCTTCATTTCATCAAAGAGCATATAACAGCACATACTGGCTTTATATTTCACTTCTGATGTACTGTTCATGTTTTCAGGAATGTCTCTCTTCTCTAACATACCTGGCCATCGACTAGGCTGTTACTTCTGCAATGACGTTGTTGCCCCTGGAGATGTGAGTTTCCATGTTTCTTTTAACAATCATTAGTTCTGATTTGGTGATGGCATCCAAGAGATGTGTCTAGATTAATCATCCATCCATCCATCCATCCATCCATCCATTCAATCAATCGTATCTATCCAGCCACACATTCATCCAGTCATCCAGAAATTCATTCAAATCCATCCATCCATCCATCCATCCATCCATGATCCATCTAATCGCATCTGTCTGTCAATCAATCCATTCAGTTCTGTCAATCCACGATTTATCCAATCCCAGCTGTCCACTGATCACTCAATTAAATTCCATCTATCAATCCATCCATCCATTTATCCATCCATCTATGTATCCATCCAATCACATCTGTCCATTCATCAGTCCTTTCAGTTTCATCCACCCATCCTTCCAACTTACCAGCCACCCAACAGTAAACTATAATATGGAATAAAATTGCCAGGCCTGTTAGATTGGGAAATTAACCCTGTTAAAAAACAGTTAGCAGCATGGATGGAATGAATCCTCATATCTTGATACATGATCAACTGACAGCAGTTTCAGTATGATGTAATATGATGTGATTATGCAGGTCTGTTTCATTTCATTGGTATAAAAAAGACATTTGGTTGCTATAATTAATCCAAAAAATTGTACTCACTTTTGTTCATTATCATTTGTGTAACTCGTTTGTAATTAATTATATTGGCCACATGTATGAGTAATTTTGTTATTGAATTTTTGGCTGAAATGTTTGACTTTTTTTTTTTTTTTTTAAATAAATCCAGTCAACCAGGGACAGGACTTTGGATCAGCAGTGTACGGTGAGCCGGCCTGGTTTGGCCATGATTGCTGGAGCTCTGGCTGTTGAGTTGATGGTCTCCATTCTACAGCACCCAGAGGGGTGAGAGCCACATCACATCCACACACAGACCTCTTCCAGCTCAATCTCTTTTATAAATGGGCAAAATGTTTACCCATATGTTATACTTATCTAACCATCAACCAGTTTCCCATCTGGGCCCCCAAATCAATCCCACATCAATCAATCAATGGACCTTTTTCACACTTCCAAGTTTGAACCCAGAAGTAAGCAAAAGCAAAGTAAATGACGCAGCAAGCTTACTGTGGTAAAATGGCACAAAAAGTGCTATTGTAAATTAGGTTATAAATTTACTTTATAACCTTATGCTCAAACAGCAAAACTTTCCAAGAGATGAGCATGACAATATAAATCATGTCAGAACCTCAGTTTCCACCCTCAATTTGAAATTACAGCATATAAAAATGTAAAATGATTAAAAGTGTAAAACCATCAGAAACATTTTAGGGAAAATAGGACAAATAAAAAAGTTACAATAACTTGGTTGCATAAGTGTGCACATCCTTTTATAAAAGGGGGGATGTGGCTGTGTTCAGAATGAACCAATCACATTCAATCTCATGTCATCTTACTCAAAATTACTCAGTTAAAAGTGAAAGTATCCAGCCAAAAAATGGACTCAAGTGAAAGTAACGATGTTGCTACTTTTAAATGTACTTACGTATTAAAAATGTAAAACCAAAAATAAATAAATGGTTTACCTGATGAAATTTTCAGAATAAATTACAGAATAAAAATCACAGAAGATAATTTTCATTTGAATGCAGCAGTTCTATTTTGCCTGAAAACATCATTCAATCTCAGTAAGATTGCTGGTCATATGCATGGCTAATGCTACATAGTTTCCTATTTTACACAAGTAAAATATTGTGTAAATAACCAATGTTTACAGTTAGCTAGAATGTGACTTGCTGCCACATTAGCCAGTTAGCCAATTTATGCTAGCTGCTGGAATCAGTACTAGTTTAAACTGGCGCTGGCAAAGAAATCAAGCTAAATATAGCCAATTAATGTTAGTAAATTAGCAAACTGTACATGCTTTTTCAAATTAGTTGGAGTTCATGCCTTCTAGGGAGGCAAAGAAGATGCCTCATTTTATAGTCGTTGCTTACTGCAGCATATTGTAATATTTTGCTTATCCTCGAGGTCAACATCAAAGGCTTACCCATCTTTAAATGCACACAGATATCTATAGAATTAACGTCATTGTTCAGCATGAGAAGGTCACTGCAGATGGAAAAATTAGCACAATTTTTAATCATTGTTTTTCTACATGATGAATTTGATTGGATGCTAAACTGAAATGAGACCCTTGTGATATGTCAGGAGTACTTTGAAGGGCTAAATCAAAAATGTAAAGACTATACAGAGTAAGTTTTTTCCTGGAAATGTAATTCCTGTAAACCATTTTACGCATCGTGACAAATAAAAAAGACTTAAAAGTCTCCTGAAATTGTACAGAGTAATCCCTGCTTTAGTGTTTAATTCTTAAGTATCAATCTAGCTAGCAAGATAGTTGAGCATCTATCTAGCTATGTATTTATCTGTCTTTGTCTTCCTTTTGTACATTTCCTCATAATATTACATGCAGTTCTTTTGATGTTTACTACATATGGACATCTCAGAGTAAATAGGGCCCTTGCTGTTTCATTAGCCAGAGATGCATTATTTAGAAAACCTCACTTCAGATGCATTAGACGATTTTGAGAAAGCCTGATCGGGGGCTGAGTTAAAGGATCTGCAACGAAAGATGGAACATGACAGAGGGAGACTCTTGTCTTTTACAGTTTAGAGTAGCGGCTCCGGGAATTTTCAAGTGGCTTTGAATATATTTGCCGGCGAGGCTTTGCACAAGCTGAATCTCCCTGAATATTGAGTGAAAGTGGTGCTCGAGCATGAAAGGTCTGTGGTGATAGACAGGTGCTCATGGTATCATGAAACGTATATGTATCATTTGAGAAAAACCATCTCGCAAATTCCAACGTGCCCTTCCGACTGAATCCACCTAGCCATCTCATATCTCGCATTGCCGCGAACGTAGCTAGCAGCTGAAAACTGAGTTCTGACAAAAAAAGCCTTTACGCTGTGATGTGAAGAATGGCTGCCTGTCAAGCATTGTGGGTTTGGGGGAAAAAAAAAAAAAAAGAAAGAAATTTAAATCCCACTTAAATCCATATCTTACGTCCTGTTGGCATTCATATTTTAATTGACATGAAAGCTCTTTATCATTGCAGTAAGGGGGTATATAGCAAAAAAACGTCCTGATAATTGAAGATGTCTTCATGCTACATAAGGCCAAGGCGCCTTCATCTGCATTTTTGGAGCGCTTGCTATGGTGATACCTGTTAACAACTAACATAGTGTTGATCTGTACAGTATGATGTGATCGGTTAGTCTACATGCTACCAATAAATCTGTCTGGATCTGAGCGATAGAAATTAAAATCAGTTAATGTTTTGCAAAAAAAAAAAAAAAAAAA